>CM037094.1:88431325-88919184 GCA_020916435.1 Oxytropis ochrocephala
AGAAAGCTTGGCAACTATCAAGCACACAAAATTCCATCAGGGTGGATGGATACACTTGACCACCAAAATCTACACTTTCAAAATTCAAACTCGTAAAAGTGATAAATTTTGGAAAAGCTAGGTGCAGTCTTATTACCCGACAAAGTTAAGCATAGTTCAAGCTTGAAGTTAAGAGTAAAGACAATATGCATATAGTATATAAGCCAAGCAAAATGAGTAATAATACAATCAGAAATTCACCTGCTAGTCCTGCGCAGGCTGAAGAGAATATTACCACAGGTGGTGTCTGAAATCAGAGAGGATTCAGTCAGCAACAAAATAGCAAGTTTTTGCTGAAATAAGAAAATACAAAGTATCTCCTAGAAGTGTTTCTGCTGGCATGAGTAAAAGCACTATAACGGTTGAACGAGGCCATATATAATTTGTTTATTTTAAAATAACGAACGGAAGAGACTATACTCGATAGTCCAAACTATACCACAAAATATAATGTCTGCAACTTTCTTGTACAAATTACACAATTACACGAAGAAGAAATGACTCCAGAAGAAGGATCACTTTAGAGACAGCCTTAACCCACTGGTTATTAAAAAGCATGAATATTTTACTGGGAGGTCAACAAGGGGAAAGATCCTCTAACTTTTTGGAGGGAACTTCCCCCTCTCTCATCTTATTTCTCTCCATTTCCCTCCATTTTTATTTTTCTCTCTCATCAAAAAAACACTAAAGTTAGGGAAAAGTAGAGGATGAGAAGTTAGAGGATCCAAATCCGGTCAACAATGATTCACTCCAAAACAAGAGCGATCCAAGTGAAAACAAATATGATATATTCTCTCTAGGTAAAAATTTCAAGGCCAGTGGTGAAGGGAAATTGAAAGAAAAACTTCTTCAAGAATGTACAAACACCAACCCCTTCCCCAAGTCCAAATGAAATATGTGCATGTTTGTGTGTGTTCTGTTGTTGCAAGTGGAAATCAAAATATCTACAACTACAAAATATAGCCAACATGGAAGTATTTATGTATTAATCATGGCGTGAATAAACTGATATACATAAGAAGTTTTTTATTTTAAGTTACATTATAGCACCATATTTCCTTTACAAATTGTAGAATGAGATACTTTCTTGATATCATTGGAATGGTTATATGGTACGTACCTAGCTGTCTAAGGATGCCATAGACATGAAAACCTGGTTCATACCCAATAAGAACTATTTTGAGGGACAAAATGATTTTCTCTTGAAGCTATTTACTCAAAATTTACAATTAATTTGCCAACAAAGGTTTTATAAATTTTTGCCAATGATTTGGAGAAAAATAAGACAGAAGTCCAGATAATATCTCTATGAGATTTTATAGGAAAAACGAAGAAAAACAAGTAAATATCCTAGATTTTAATTTATTAATTGTTAAATGTCAGGATAGAATACGATGAGATGGTTAGCATGCTTAATCTAAGAGTTTAAAACTAGTCAAAGATGTGTACATCCAAAAAAAACATTAAACGCAAGTATAAATGAGCAAAGCGGCAATATGTAAAGAGAATACATCAAGCGGGAGAACTGCGGAAACTAATAACAAATAAAATGAAAAAAGGGGCCATCAAAAGGCTCGAGAAACTTACACCAATGAGAAAATGTACCCACATGGGTCCTTTTATGCTTCTCTGAACAACTGGCATAACTGCATTACAAATAAAAGAGAAACCCATATGAATATGAATAATAGTCTTGGTTGTTAGTACTTAGTATTAACATTAAAATTTCATTCTTTCAGTTTGGAACTGGAACATGCACTGCTTCAGTAACCACAATCACAACATGTATCAAACTTTACATTCTCATTCATCTCATAATTAAATGCCACAAGTCCCCCAACTCGAGTGTGAATGCAGTGCACCTCAGATATATGACAGTATATTAAGTTTTTTTCTAATATACTTTTTTTTTTTTGGTGACTGGGCGAGCCGACGAAGACATAAGCCCCGAACCCTGCAGTATCCCAACGTGGACAACGAAGGACTAATCTGCAGTCGGGCCGTCATCGACAACCCTGGCCAACGGAAATTTGCTCCAACCGGGAATCGAACTGGGAAGCATACCCAGCCGACCCCCAGCGGGACTCAATGGGGGACAAACCCACCAATTGAGCCAACCCCGTTGGTTTTTCTAATATACTTATAAAACACAATTAGATAAATAAATTAACACTCTACTAACTAAAATTAGTTCAGTGAGGATGAAGCATTGATTATTAAAAAAGCAATGATCACAAAATTATGTGCATTATATACACATGTTTCCTATTCTCCAAACATGAATTACCCTTTAGAGCATCATAATCATACATTCAAGTGTGTATTTGTAATTATTAAATAAAAGGAAAACACATACCATGGTTGAATCCATAAAATGCACTTGTAGTACCACCAACAGCAGAACCAATCTGAAAAACAAAGTATAATAAAATAAATTAAAACTCATATAAGAAATCAAAGGAGTTGCACAGTTGATCACGAGATTAGATCGAACGCTAAAAAGCTAAACATCAAAAGGGCTAAAAAAAAAAGAAGAATTGTTGTGCGGAGAACTGACCATGGAAAAGCTATCCCTGATGAGGGGAGCGATGGTCCATTTAGTGGTTTCCTGCAAAAAAAAATTGGAAAGAAAAGTGAGGAAAAGGAATTGAATTGAATTGAGAGAAAAGTGAGTATGGAAGTGGAAATACCATCTCCTTTGAAAGGGGTCCTGCGCAGTGATGGCATCGGATGTTTTTATCGGAAGCCATCTTCACTCACCGGCGCTCTCTCTCTCTATCTGCCGCGGAGGAAGAAGAGGCAAGTCGGCAACAGCTTTCTCAAATTATAATTAGGACTAGGGATACAACACTGCGTTTTTCTTTCTTTTTATAAAATAATAATAATCTACTATAAATCTATCTACTATAAAAAGTTGTCATTAACCCTCCACCAAAATTTCTATCTTGCCCTTCTTCCATTAGTTAGAGCACTCTACCCTTTTTGGTCAATTTGCAATGCTTTTTTGTCTAAAACTTTTCCCTCTCTTCACTAATTTTTCAAGTTTTCAAAATTTAAAAATTTGTACTTTGAGACATTTGTTTTCTCTCTCTCTCTCTCTCACACTCTCACGGGACAATCTCTCATTCTCATCTCTTATTCTTTCACCTCACTCTCTTTTCTTCTCACCTTCGCTACTAAAAATTTGTACTCTCTTTTATTACCTAAACCCCTGATCTTCAAATTGAGAAAGCCCTAAACTGAAAAAAGAAGAATTGATCATTGTCACTCCAGTTAGCTCTCTTCTACGTCCCGACAATGATCTTTATGCCTCACGTCTCTGCCGGCAAAGTGACCTGCACCGCTTGAGGTTTGTTCTCTCACCGTTTTCAAATTAGAGTTTTATACTCTGTTTTCAATCTCTTTCTCACATTTGATATTTTTCTCTCTCTCTCTCTCTCTCTCTCATTACAAATCCATATTCAGAATCGCGCCACCGAGGAAAGTGAAAGCGACCGAGAGGTATGTATGTGTTGTTGGTTTTTTGTTTTGTTTTGTCGTAACACTATTTATCGTAAAGGCTGCACCTTAGGGTTTTTTCTTCAAAATCAGACTTGCATATGTACACTTAATGTAATTCCAAAATACACATGTACATAAATTAAATTAGAACACATATACATAAGTAAATTGTACTTCCCTCAAAAAAAAGAAAGTAAATTGTACTTAATAAGCAAATAATAGGCTCAGACTACAAAATTTAGTTTTAATTTAGTTTTTGGTTTGATTTTCAATATAAAGGTCAAGAAATATAATCTCCCAGCAATCTGTTTAATCAAATTCACGATACCAGTAGCTTTTGATTTGTCCCCCCACCTTTCGTTTGTCTTTTGCTTTTGATGTGTACAGAAATGGTCATATTTCTTTTAGAATATGTCATTTAATTTCAGAATTTGTTCTCGAGAATGTTTGTGTAAATATGCATTGTTAGTTGGAAATTCCTTTATAAACATGTTCATGATTGTTGTCGTTTTTTATCAGATTGATCAGTGATTTCTATTTTGCTTTGTTATGCTTGGTAGACAATTATTAACTGGAGATGTGATTATAACTGAGCTATTAGTTACTTTGAACTATACATTATTTGTTATTTATTTGATCTTTGATTGGATATGTGATTTTTTCTGCACTAATCACTATATATCCATGTATTTTCCTTTGCTTGCAGCTGGTGATATTGCTTTTGATGAAGTACTTGCATGTCAAAGAAAGATGGTTCAATTCTAGCAAAAGTCAGGCTTGCTTTACAACAGAAAGATTGTTCGACTTTTCCTTCATTTGGCTGCAGGCACTTCATGATTCATTATGAGCAAAGACTTTTTTCAGTTTCTAACTGTAAGCCTTATCCTTATAACTGAGCCTTGACAACTCTTTTTGGACCCTAAACACCAATTTCTAACTGTAAGTCTTCCATTTGCCTTATAATCATTATATTTTGTCTTCCTCATTTAGTGATGGCGACATGAGACAGGGGATGACGATGGGAAATGGGAGGCGGTGACGGAGAGGCGGCGACGGAGGAGGCAGCGGGAAGCGACGACAGGAGCGACGATCGTTGTGATTGCTATGGGGATTGTTATTCCCACTTTAATGGTATGGTCAATTGCTACGGGGATTCTTATTCCCACTTTAATGGCATGGTCAATAATGCTCTTCATTGTCTGCATTTGAATTAGGAAAATCTTCAATAGGGACACTGTTATTCATTGTGTTTTCTATGATCTAGGAGCACATATGTTTCAAGACTGCTCTTCATATGCTTGGTATTAAGTCAAATAAAGTGTGCTTGATTTGTTCTATTTTTTCCTCTAATTTGTATGCTATTCATGTTATGGCAGTACACTATTTTCAATTGCTTTTTTCAACTTTACTTTTATTATTTATTTCACCTTTAATAATCTTGAATATGAGATAACAAATTTGATAAATAATTTTATTCACAGTTTTTGGAATCAATTTCATATCTTGAAGCTGAATACTTGCTAAGCATTATATGAATATACCTATTGTAATCAAAGTCAGTATTTTTACTGATATAATCATTGGCTTTCACATTGACATTGATATAACATTTGCTTGACATATATGGTTGATGCTCTTGAGAAGCAAGAATATATTCCTTAGAAATGATAACTACTTGAGTGCTTATCTTGAGTGCATGCTAAAGTTATTCACAATACCATATCTTTAGTGCATTTTTTGCTAATTTATTCAAAATGAAAACTGCTTAGCAGATTTCTTGCTTTGATTTACAAGGCAATGAGAAGATTAAGTGAATTTTTGATGATAGTGGACTTGATTTTGGAATAGACTAATTTCTTCCTTTGATTCACGATTTGTGCAAAATGATTGTTTATGCAAAATGACTGTTATTATTAATTTCATTTGGATCTATTGATGATTCATCTGTCACTTAATTAAATTGAGCACTATTGCTATTTAATTTCATCTATTCACTTTTGTAAACGGAGAATTACTATGGTGAATGAAAGCTTGTGTTTATGTGCAGAACTATTTTAACCTATGATATAACTTCTGTGGGAATGAAAGGTTGTATTTATAAAGGAGCAACTGTGATGAAAGTGTCAATTAAGGTGACTTTGATGGCACAGGTATGCAATGAAGACAAAATTCGAATCCAACCTCAAGGGTTAAATTGTCTTAACGTATATTATATGATCAAAATGCTCCAAATTCTGTAAATACAAAATCTACATATCTGGGCCAAACGATGTACATACTTTCTCAATTGCTTTTGGAGGAAACAATTCATCTTCCATGTACATATCAACTATTTTATCTAATTTTACAATTTTTAAAATATTTATGACTTCATAGCAATTTATAACAAGTACGGTATCACCCGTGCCGTGCGGATGCACGGGTATAGTACTAGTAAAATATAAAAACTACTATATATCATTCCGTCAAAAAAAAATTACTATCATAATTCTCTTTTATGATTTTGATTGTAAAATATTTTGGATAATAAAAAAAATAATTACATACACGTTTAGCATTGTTGTGATTATGCTTCAAAAAAAATATTGTTGTGATTATATATATATATATATACTAGTATGTATCACCCGTGCCAGCACGGGGGTATACATTTCTTTTGAACGTAACATTTTAATTCGTTGATCGGGAATTTAAAAATATTCATTTGTCGCTTTCATTCGTTTTGTGTGATGCGTATGTGTTTCTTCGTATAACGTCGTTTATAAAATCATTATGTTATATAAAATGTATATATATATATATATATATATATATATATACATATATATATATATTGGATATATTTAAATTAAATTATTTTTGACTATTATCAATATTGATTTTTGATTAAAATATGTATACTCCACAATCTCAAAAATTCATGTGCTTGTTGACTAAATACTATAAACTCTAATTTTAATTTGGCATGTGAGGGGTTATATGGGTATGTATACATAGAGTAGGGTTATTCGTAATTTGTCTCGTAAGTTATACATCAGTTACCTTGCTGGAAACCCTACGGTACAATAAGTGCATCTTCACTTTCCCCTTTCTTTCTCAAATCGCAGCCGACTCCACAAATACCATCTTCAACGATTAGCCTGATTTCACGCGTTTCTCGGTCCTAAGCTAAATCGTGGTCATCAATGGCGACACACTATGGGTCTTCGTCCTCAACGATTGGGCGTCGCGGATCAACCTGAAGCCCTCGTCAATCGGCTGCGACAGAAACTAACGAAGAGGTACGATTAACATGGTAAATCTCTTGTATGCATGATATATCTTGTATGCATGGCTATTGTTTTGATTGAGTACCAAGAGGAAGTGTACTTTGATTGTTTCCAATTTTATGTTTCAGTTTTGACAATTATATGATTCAGTTTGGGAACCACTTGTAATATGATTAAGTTTTCACAATTTTATTAGATCAGCGAATTTTTTTGTTTACATTACCAATTGGATTGAAGCTGAAAATTCGGTTATTTCTACCGGAATAGGATCTGTTTATGTCTATTGATTTGTACTATTGGAATTAAAATTCCTATTGTGTTACTAACCTGAGTTAGACGAATTTAACAGTTTTGTTACCGACATTGTGAATCAGTTGATATTCAGCTAGCGTGTAGCTAAAATTTGAGGTGTTCGCCAAAAATATACTTGTAAGCATCAAGGAAAACAAAATCCTTAGCGACTACTCTAACTGCATTACCCGTGCATCCGCACGGGCTGATCGCGTATGTGGCATGATTGTACTCAAACAAAAATATTTAAATTGAAAAGTCATGCTTCTAACGTTATTTTGTGCAATATAAAGATTGTAATAGTTTTATTGTTCTGTGGACAAATTGAGATATTAAAAACATCAAACAGTCCCAAAAATAAATTCAAAATCATTATAATTGGAAAATTAAAACGTGCATCCTCAAGCTCATTCATGGTTCAAGATATTGAATCAAATTGTTCAAGCAATATATAGACTTCAAATATTGACTTTGGCATCAGTTTCCCCACTTTTGTAAAATCCTTGTCTTTAATGTTTCTTTGGCCTAGGATGAGATCAAGAGAAAAATTAAAGCTTCTGTGGCAATAACAAAGGACAGAGTCAGTAAAATAAAAATGAATGTAATGGAGTTTAAGCCTAACAAAAAATTACATGTCAAATGAATGTACTAAGCCTAACCAATAATTACATTTTAAATTTTCTGCCGCAGAGAGGACATTCCAATGTAAAAAGATAAAAACTTACACTTAGAATCTTCCTACAAACAATTGGGAAATTCTGAGGAGATGAATCAATGCAGTGAACACAAAACCAAATCGATAAAATTCAAATATAATCACTACTTAGAAAAAAAGACTATACCTAGTGAGGGAGGGGATTTGGTTGTAGTTTACGCTGCGTGTAGGTCTGAGTCCATTTCGGTTGAGCCCCTTGCTAGCTAAGATGATGGGATTGCGTTGCGCCATTTCTGCTACTGAAGTTTCGGTGTACAACAACCTCTCTTCCTCTCTGATTCTTCTACGGTGGTGGACTGGGTAAACAACAAAGTTGTGAGAGCTACCATTGAACCCCTGGTCTCAGATTGCAAGTTGTTGATTGGTAGATTGGAGGATGCTTCCCTTGCTTTTATTCGAAGGACTGATAACACTGATGCTCATCACCATTTAGTTGGCCTTTCTAGATCCGTACGCAACCATGTTTGGTCTGATCCTTTTGTGTTAAGATAAGAGTTTGCTGTGGCTCCCTTTTGTGTTAATTGCAAATGAAGATGGTCAATCTCTCATGTTACCAAACAAATAATGACATGTGCTTATACTAATCAAAGGGGGGATATGAAATCCTCACGTCACGACCCATGAAATAAAACGCTTCCTAATTACATGTGATATCAGTTCAGGTTAAGTTTAAATATTTCAACTTGCAATTCATTTAAAAATGAAGTATTGACTGAAGCTTAAATACCCAAAGAAACCATTAATTAAATATTATCTACCCTTTAACATATCGTGTCATGGTTCAAGCAAAACAGTTTAAAAAAGACATATTATGTCATGATTCAAAATATCAAATTCATAGATTCATAAAATGAGAGGTTATTCATTGTGAATTTGCACTGCAACAATCTGAAGAAGTAAAAGATGAGGAAGGAAGCAAAATCAATAATTAAGAGTAATATAACCATGTCATAGGTGTTGGGGTATTCATCAAAAAGCCAATATTTTTGAATGGAATAAGGTGGCTTGGTTTGATTGGGAGGAAGCTCTAGAGCCTGCCATATCACAACTTTGGTTGGTGTCTAATCCTTACAACATATGTCAAGCTCATAAGAAAATCTTATATAATGCTAAAGTAAAAACATCACCTGAATTAAGGAAATACACCAAGAACTAATTTTGAAATACATTAAAAAGTCTCTGAAATATATATTTCATTAATGCAAAAGCACGGGGATATGAAGCCAATAGGCAAGCCGAGTACATCATATTAATAAGCACATGTAAAAGATTTTGAACGTTGGTATATTATAAGGATTTTCCAATTATTTCAATCAAATAAATAAATATAGAGCATGAGATCACAAGAAACCAAATACCTCTTGATGTCTCAGACTCACACAAATTTATTGTCCAAAATCCCATGCCCACAACTTCTAAATTCTAATGCCAAAACTCCAACTAATAATGGCTGGTTAATAATGCAGCATTAACACAATGAAAAATCGTGAATATCATCCAAAAGATGTGGGAAAGGAGGGATGCTTGGCAAAACGCTTTCATGTAAATGCTCAAATCTTCTTGCTCCTGAATAGAAAAGAAAGGAAAATAGCTCTTAGTTATGTTAGATACTATCAAAGAAGGTTTATACTTATTGAAAGACAATTGGAATAACAAAGAACTTCTTGAATCAAACATGTCGGTAGAAAAAGGCAGAAACTAAGAACAAAAGTGTTTCCCGACAAAAAAACAAACCCAGTTATAATAATTAAACAACTGCAAACAAAGTTTTGTCCCTCACCATTTCAATATTTTATCAAATAGTACATCTACAATACCAAATACAGAAGGATAAAAAAAAGGAAGACTAAAAGCTTTCATTTCAAACAGAGAACCAAATCATTAAAATTTATCATAAATTAATTATCAAACAACACCAGATCATACAGATTATATTTACTTTTATTATCACGTTTTTCATGCCTTTATAATATACAAAAACTATAACCTAATGTTTAAGACAATAGGGGAGTTCAAAATTCACAAACCCAAAAATTAATAACCTTCAATCATAAAAAAGAAGAGAGAGGAGGAGGAAAAACATAATCACCAAAGAAAACTAAAAAACATGAACAAAAATTACAAAAAAAAAAAATCAACAAAATGCACAATGATTAGAGAAACAGTTAAAAAAACCTTAAATTCAGAAAATTAACAAAAAAATCAGAATTAAAGATTAAAAATAATAATAGGTGAAGAAGAGTACCTGATGCTTCAATGGTAGAGGAAAGAGAATAAAATAAGAACAGATGTGAATGGAAACGAAAATGAAAATTTAAAGGTTTTTAGAAATATTTTAAGCATAGTATTCAAAGAAATGGAAGAAACGTAAAACACAAAGTGACAATTAATATATGAAGCTTTGCAATGGAAAACAACCCAGAAAATTTCTTATGATTATGGGGAGGGAGGAGAATGATTCGCAGACTTCTTATGTGACTGGTGAGTTATTGGGTTTGATATTCCTCCAATTAAATTTGTTTCCATTCGTAATTCCTCCACACAATTTGTAAATCACCACTTAATTAGAATTCAAATCATTTAATTGCCACTTTGAATGATATTTACGAGTTTTTATTATTTGTCTCCCACACGTTCAAAAAGTTAGCCGAAATCCAAACACGCCTCATCCGTTGATCCGTAAATTTAGCAAATTTGGACTATTTTGTAGCCGTTAGTTTTTTGTGTAAAATGAGGTGGCTTTTTCTCACGCTATGCGTGGCTTTTATTGTTTCTTTGAAGTGGCTTTTTTGATGAGTGAGGTGTCAACTCTTATTTAAATATAATAAAGATATATATATATATATATATATATATATATATATATATATATATATATATATATATATATATATATATATATATATATACACACACACACACACACACATATATTATAGGTTTTTAATTGAGGTATGTTTTTTAAAAAAAATTAATATTTTTTAAGAATTTAAATGATATGATTTTTTTTATCAAAAATAAAAAACATATCATGTTATGAAATGAATTTATTTCAAACCAAAAAAAATATGAATTCAATTTATACACACTATTAATGATATTTTAAAAGTAAATGTGATCTATTTATCAAAAAAAAATGGACTCGTGTGATCTTCTTGTGAAAAATAGCTCATGTGATCTTCAATTTAGAAGAGATTGGAAAGAAAGTTTTGAGTTTTCGTAGTCTTTTTTCATAAAACATTCTTTAAGTGTAAAACTCAGGCTTCTATCCGTCAATTTGAAATCGAGAACTTATTCCTATGTGCAGTTTTGTCTATTCATGTGGTTCTCGCCTTCCAAAAAGTTCATTAAAATTGTGCCATAAAACATCTAGGGTACCCAATGAGAGGAATTATGGATAACGTCTCATGACGAGAGACCAAGAGTTGTAGAAGAGCTTATTTAAGTACATTATGATGCTCTTAATATGGCTAGTCAGTTGATGCATGATCCACGAGAGAGACATTTACAAGCGGTAAATAAGATTCTTCAACATTTGAAGAGTCCAACAAATAAGATTTTCAATATTTGAAGAGTCTAGAAAGAAGATTGTTATTCAAGAGATAAGGCAATACTCGCTACAAACATTATGATGCTCTAATTGTGTTTTGACTTCAACCAATTGGATTAAAGTTTCCCCTTTATCAAGTTTTACCATAAGATATTATTTGGATGAAGGAGTTTTAAAGTGTGTTATTTTCATCTTAATGAAAAATAGTTAAATTTGCCCTTCTTACAAAATACGGAGTTTTCAATTTTAGTCCCAAATAAATTTAACTTTTAGTCATCACTTATTTGTTTGTTTACACATTTGGTCATTGGCGTTAAGTTCATACTTGATTGGCTAACGAACAGCAACGCCGACACATGCAACATCCCAATTTTTAATGACTAGGATTTTAAATCACGTGTCTTTGACATTAAGTTGGTGCTCAGTTGACTAAAAGACTATCATGGTGGCACAGGTACCATCACACTTTTAAATGACTAGGGTGCCAAATTACTTGCCACATTAGGTCATTTGACTTCTTAGTAAGTGAAGTGTGACGCCAGAGTTTCAATGTGATGATCTGTTAGACAAAAGTGAAAACAAAGATGTAAGTGGGACTAAATGTGCAAAAAAAGATATAAGTGAGGACCAAAAGATTAAGAAAAAAAATATTTAGGACTAAAATTGAGAACCTCAAAGTTTATATATAGTAAATACATATTATACCCTACAAAATACTAGTTATAATTTGGTTAAAACTAATATTTTAAAATTTGAACCAATCAAACGATTCAATCAGTTAAACTATGAATCGACATCGTCTACGATTTAGGGCCCGTTTGTTATGGATTAAAAAATAAGTGATTTTGTTGTTAAATAATTTAGAGATTAGTTTTTAGAGATTCTTAAGAAAATGAGAAGTTGTTTTGTATTTGTGTAACATAATGAACATCAGTTATTTTAAAAAAATCTTTCTTAAAAAACTGATTTCCATGAGAAGCCACTCAAAACAGCTTCTCATATGAAACAATTTTTAGATTATTTTCAGCTTTTCATTTTTTTAATCTGTAACAAACGGACAGCATGTCGTCATAAGTGATTATTTTAAAAAAAAAGTGATTTTTTTTAAAATAAGTCGTAACAAACGGACTTTTAATTATTTGAGCTATTCAACCCAAATTTCATCTCGATTTGAGCGGTTTGAAATGATTGGACCATGAATTAGAAATCTCACTCATTCAATATCCGATTTTAAAATGATTGCATATATAAAACATAAAAACCAAAGAAACATAGCCATTCTCACAAAGGACATGAAAGCATCAAATCAGTCACAACAACGAATGCTGAATGGGAAAATAGTCATTTTGGTCATTGGAAGTGTAACTCGCTGTCAATTTGGTCCCTGAATCAAGCGAAAATGCAAAATGGTCCCCGAAAGTGTAATCCGTCCGTCACGTTAGTCCCTCTCGTTAATGTTCGTTGTTAACTTCGTTAATTCATCTGTTACTGTCAGTTTGGCCCCTGAAACATATATGTGCCTTGGCTCAATTTGTGTCTTGGCTTGGCTTTACAGCTCGTTAGTTAACGCGACCTTGCGCAACATATCATATTCTCTTTTAAAATTCGGTTTTAAAATTTTCTTTCAAATAACTTAAGATTCGAGGACTAAAATGAATTCACGTATATGTTTTGAGGACCAAACCGACGAAGAAGTGGGACTAAGTCGACAAAGAACGACGGATTAACGAAATTAACGATTTATTACATTAACGGGAGGATTAACGTGATGCATGTGATTATACTTTTAGGGACCAAAATTGACAGCGAATTACACTTTCAGGGACCAAAATAACTATTTACCCAATGCTGAATGACATCTTATTACATTAACTGAAAAGATATGTGGGGTAAGAATCCATTTCTTGTGGCTTTAAGATAAGAAGAATAACCAAATTCTTTACTTGAGAATATTAATATTTTTGGGCTTTAGTCTGAGTTAAGATGCTCATATTCTTATTGCAAGAAACTTGCTTTTTCCCTGCTTTTTAGTTTTCATTTTTTTCTCCTTTTCCCCGCGTGAGGAATAACATTCCGTGGTCATTTCTCGCTTTGCATTTCAACCAACACCATCATATTTGCTCAACCAAATCCAAATCAATAACAATCTAACTAATGTTATTTACTCAAATAGCATGATTGACCACTTAGTCTATTAGTTGATTTGCATGTGTCTTTTGCTTGTCATTTTATATATTAGAAGGGGTTGCTTTTTTCGGAAATGATCAAATGTCCAAAATTTTTAACGCAGTTATTTCTGATAAATGATTTGAAGAATTTGTCAAATGACAATATTAAATATTGAACTCGAAACATTCATCCCCGTCGAGGCCGAGGGAGTATTGCTCCTCTATTTAGGGTATCATTGTTCGAACCTCAAGTCCAGACAACATTTTGAGATATTGTTTGCTTTGGCCCAAATGTGAGTGTTCACGGTTTAATCCTTAGGTAAAATATGTCTTGCTAGATTAAGGATACACATGTTGATAAACTACCTTTGTCTCCTGACTCTCAAGCAATATGAGACTTTCCGGCGTACTAAAATAAAAGCATATGTAATCCGAATGAGGGTTATGTCTATTCATAGGTAATGACCGATGATCACCTATTAATGCAAAATCATTACAAGTGGGTCCCCTTGCGTGTCTTGGCGTGAGAGGTTGCGTGAAGATTAAGTGGATATTAGTCGTTAGATCGAGGTGCAAAGATTGAATTACCATAGGATCTAATCTCGAGAGCATGGTGGGAATTTTCACCAATTGAGTGAGGCGCCCTGGGCCTTATGGATTGGACTAGTTCATAGTGGGCCTCAACAGAATCCCGAACAACATATAAGGGATGGAGTAAAAATTTGATGCCAAAATGAGAATAAATAAATAAATCATATCCATCCTCATACTCAAATTATTCCAATTCACATGCCAAACTCAGCTTTAACTTTATCCAAAGTCGCCCATGGCTGCATTAAATCAGAATGTAGAACAAGAACAAAGAGAAGTGATGTGAAGAAACTATTCAAGGAATCTTTGTTCTATTTAATTTAATGGTTTCCATTACTTGTCTACAAAATGCTTGTCTAATTTAGCACCTGGTGAATGGATATCAGCATATCAGATTCGGTTTATAAATTATAAATAACATACCACTAATGACAACTAGTTTAATCAGCTAGTACTATACACATTTACACAATTTAGGCATTTCCAATTGAATAATGCAAATTTGCATGCAGTTGACACATGCATTGCCGTTGGATGGTTTTTATTAAAACTGAATTAGGTTCTATCTTTGTGAGCATCCATGCATGCATGCATATAATGAGTGAGTGAAAGTTCTAGGACCCGTTTGGATAAATAGCTTAAATAAGCGCTTATTTCACAAGTGTTTATGCATAAGCTGTTTATATAATAAAAAATGAAATAATGTTAAACTATTTTTTATAAGTCATAAGCTGTTCTCATAAGCTATCCTTTGGAGCTTCTAGAAATTAGCTGCAAATAAATTATCAACATGCCATAAGTTGTTTTCATAAGCTCATCAAAACAGTTTCACAAGTGTTTATATCAGTAAATAAGCTGATCCAAACGGACCCCTACATTGATAAGAATATAAGTGCACAGAAAATTAAAAAAGAAAGCTAGCATAGCACCAGAATCTGCTAAGTTAACCAAGATACTATAGTACTAGTGAAGGGAAAAACTAGTGGTCCTATATATATATATATATATATATATATATATATATGCTTAGTACTGTATTTAACCAAATGTGAGTATGGAAGCAAGTACAATTCTTGCTTTCCTATTTAATCAGAGGTCCAGCATTCTGAAGATTCTAGAGAATCAGAGTTGCATTTTTGTGCCAAGAGAAAAAAAAGTGACAAATTCTGGGTTCTATTTTAAATGGTGGAGGCTGAATAAGTTCCAAACTTATGGAGGGAGACAAAACAGAACCTATTCTTATTCTACTCCAAAAACACTCCCATGCATCTTCCTCCCGTTTTTTTTTGTTTACCTTTTCTAGTATTTCAAGGGGCTCTAATCGATGTAATTTTTTTGTAAGTTATTCATGTTCAACTAGTTTAGACATTCATTTATGTCTTTGTCTGCATATTTTAACCAAGGTTTAGAAAAAAAGTACGATATTGCAATCTGGATTGCGACATCATGGTTTTTTATGTCACTGAGACTGTAATTTAGGCCGCATCAGTTGTATTTGATCAAATTTCTCTTCAATATCAAGGATCGCGACGTGACCGTGATTGCAACTAAAATATAAACATTCTGTTAGACCATCTATGCAGCTAAAAATAACAATGTTATTTGGACAAAAAAAATTAGACAAAAACCAACTTACAATATCAATTAACCAAGTTTTTTAGGTAATTAACCAAATTTTTAATCAACGCCTCGAAAACTGTGAAAAAGCAGGTTGACTAATGGTCTAAAAAACTTGGTTAATTGGTGTTGTAAGTTGGTTTTTGTCTATTTTTGGCTACATAACATTATTATTGTAAAAATAACTATGCATGTTGAGGACTGAAAAAATTGATGATAAAATATCAAACTCAAACAAAAATATCTAGTCTTTTAACTTAAAAGAATCTTCCATTACAACAAAGATAAAGGATAGAGGAATATCAGATTCCAATCCAAGTCGGGGGAAAAAAGTCCTCCTAAATTTTTTGGAATTTATTCCCACTTTTGCTAGACAAAAGAATAAAAGAATTCACAATTTGGTTAACATTTAATGCAGTTAGGAACTTGATATTTGCTACCAGTGACATAAATTTTAATTAATATATAATACATAAATTGGTCGGTCGAATGGAAAGTGGAACACAACCACAACACATGCATAAATATTCCATGCTTTACTAGTTCCCTCTAGCTCTTATATATATAACTACCTGTTTCAGCAGACTTTGCACTGAAGAAAAATCTGTAGTACTGAGTAATAGTAAAAGGGCGGTCAAGTGCACGAGGCTCGCACGTTTGGAAGGAAATAGCAACGAGGAATGTATTATCATCATTCGAGAATGCAAGTTCCTTCTAAAAGGCACATGTTTCATGAAACAGGAAAAGGGTGTGGTGATTCAGGACTAATCCTTTCAACTGATGCTAAGCCTAGATTGAAATGGACACCAGATCTTCATGCAAGGTTTATAGAAGCTGTTCATCAGTTAGGTGGAGCAGACAGTGAGTATAGTACACAATTAATATATTACCAAATCTTTGAAAATGGCTGAATTGTTTGTTTGTTAATTATATTGACTAATTCAAAGTACAAATTTTCTACTCTAGAGGCAACTCCAAAAACTGTTATGAAACTCATGGGGATTCCTGGGCTTACTTTGTACCATTTGAAGAGCCATCTTCAGGTAATATTCATTTAGTTATATATGTAATTGCACAAGGCTATATATAAATTCAGTGTAACTTTGACCTTATGGTGCAATTACGTACTGATTCTTTCCTTTTCAATACCAGAAATACAGATTGAGCAAAAACCTGCATGTTCAAAATGACAACTTGTCACACAAAATCAGTAAGATCACAATCTCTTCCATTATGTCTGAGGACAAAACTTCAAATAGGTTCTACTTATATATGTTCTTCACCAATTATAATTATAATATACTGAATTATATTGTGGAGTAAAAACTACATACAAAAAACTAACTGCACCCAAGTTTTGTCTTTTTCTAAAATACTTATGAACCTGCAGAAAGCTTAATTTGTTTATGAACAACAAACTTAATATCTTAATTTTCACAAATCCAGGTACAGCAGCTACAACAGGAGATAGACTCTCTGAAAACAATGGAACTCACATGAACAATTTAAACCTTGCCCCTCAGTCTAACAAGTAAGAAACATTTCATATGCTTATTATTGTCTAATTAAGAACATTAACTAGCATTTAATAAAGGTTTTATTTTATATATATATACTAACATTTATTTATAATCTTTGTGGCGCAGAGATTTACACGTAAATGAGGCACTGCAGATGCAGATAGAGGTTCAGAGAAGGTTAAATGAACAACTAGAGGTGTGCAATTACCACCTTACCATGCATATATATATGCATGCATTTTTCACTCCATCCATGTATTAAAAATGTTCTCTTAAATTATAACCAACCATTTTGATTTTTGATTCCATATATCCTGCAGGTGCAAAAACTCCTTCAGCATAAGATAGAGACACAAGGAAAATACCTGCAAACTGTGCTGGAGAAAGCTCAAGAAACAATTGGAAGACAGACCTTGGGAATAGTTGGACTAGAAACTGCCAAAGTTCAACTTTCAGAGCTTGTTTCTGAAGTATCTTCTCAGTGTCTGAATTCATCATTTTCAGAAATGAAGGAGTTACAAGGACTTAGCCCAAAGAAAACTACACAAAAAACCAACAAGCCAACTAACTGCACCATGAACAGTTGTTTCACATCAGTCAATGGATCACAAAATGGTGAGGAGGGGATGAGTTTAAGACCCTTTAATATTATTCACACATTTATGGAACCAAAGGACTCTGAGATCAAGTTGTGTGACTTATCTATGAGCATTGGAGTAGAAAGAGAAAGAGACAATGGAAGAAGCATGTATCCTGTGACAGAATCAATATTGAAACCTGCTGCAAAAATGGTTGAGAAGGTTTGTCAAGATTATAGATTGGCTTCTAGTTCTAATTACTTTGCAGCAGCGAAATTGGATTTAAGAAGAACTGAAGATATTAATGATGCTGCTGCAACTAGTTGTAAACAACTAGATTTGAATGGATTCAGTTGGAGCTGAAAGACAAGACTAGGAGAGAGAATGCAAGGACAAATTAAAGCAAGGTAGTGAAAATAAGGCTGGCTAGTAGTTATTTTTAGTTGAATGCATGCAAGTTACAATTAACAAAGTTCAGCGATTAAATTAAATTTGTAAGTAGTGGTCATTATAGAGAACATATAAATCCAGCCAAATTCTATGTTTATTCAAAGTTTAAGACATCCAAGCATCCTTATATATTTCATATTTGATATTTGATAAGCAGCGACATAAAATCAAATTTGTTCAAGCTTTTCGCATAGTATTCTACCAAATGTGATTATTTGCTATTTAGTTAAATTATTTTGATAGCTGAGGAATTGATCGCATTTTTTGCAATGTCGATAGAAGAAGTGAAGTGACAATGACAATATGATAAAAATGAGGATTCGACCTTTTCAGAGAGTGCATAATATATTCTTGAAGTTGAAAGATTAGATAATGCTTAATTTTTTTTATTTTAATCATTTTATAACATTTTGATTTGTGTTGTAATCTTGTGGAATTATTATGTTGTTGGACAACTATGTTTAATTTTTACTGTTATTGTCTAGACTTATGTGGTGTAGACTTGTTCTTGGGGAGTATTAACTTATAGGGAACAGATCCACTGCATTCAACCTCCCCTTCATACACTCCATTTGCACGTTGACAATAAACCGAATCAACTCAAACAAAATTTAAAATTCGACTTGATAAATAACTCGTTGAACTCGATTCATGAACTAAATGAATTGAACTTGAGATGATAATTGAGTTCGTTAAATAAATGAGCTAAAATTATTTAATCTCACTTTTTGAAACTCACTTTTTGAGGTCAAATATGTCATTTCTAATTACGACAAATATGCAAATTTCCAATTATTTAATCTCAATTTTTATATTTTGTGGGTATTACTTTCTCACATCATCACTTAACTTTTTTATTTCACATTTAATACACATTTTTCTATTTCCTCTCTCACTCTTATCTTTCTCAATTTTCTCTCTATCTCTCTCCCCTCTATTCCCCCTCTCACTCTCTTCAAAATTCTAATTTTATTATATTATATTTTTGAGTTCACACGGGGGAAAATGTTACACGTTGGTATAATTTTATTACTGATAAAATAAATTTCGTGTTATTTGTCATGGGGTTGCAATTATTACCACACGATTGGTAATTACCTAACAATTAAAAATGTCAATTGAAGAAAATATTCTAAAGTTATATTAAACTTCACAAAGATATCTACTTTAATTTTATCTACATATCTTCTTCTTTTAATATTCAATTTTCTCTATCAATAAGTTTTATTTAGTCTCTCATCGGAATATTACAATTTGGAAAATTTGAAACTTTAATACGATTTTGTTTTCTAATATCTTCGGAAAATATTACATATTACTGGTAAATATTTATGGGGTAATGTTAGAACTAACTCAATTACTATTTGAAACTTTTTGTTTATCAACTTTAAATTAGTCTTGATTTTCACGGAATAATGTTCGGACTAATTAAATTAAGTCTAAATCTATGAATAAAAATAACACAACAACATCTGTGCGTATGCATGGGTATACTGCTAGTAATGTGGCAAAACCGGTTTGGCGTTGGTGGGGGCTCTGGCGGCGAAAAGCGGAATCTGTGGGTGCCTTTGTTTCCAACAGGTGAGATACCCACCCCCCAATAATAAAGCCAAATATCACACCACACTCTTTCTCACTTTCAATCGCGTTCGTTAACTTAACAACAACAATCACCTCGTGTTTTCCGCTTCATCTCAACTCTCAAATCTCCTCTCCTCTGTAACTGTAAGCTCTTCAAATCAAATCTCCCACATTTCTTACTCTTAATCATTACTCTTGTGTACTCTCGATGATTAAATTAGATTAGATTAGATTAAATTAGATTGTGTGATTTATTTGAGCTAATTATAAACTGGGTTTCTCTTTTCTCATACCAACTGCATCTATCTCAACACCATCTTCAATTGTTCATTTTGTCCCTAAGGAACTTCATTGTTGTTCGTTATTCTCAAATGCAATTTTTTAAAATAAAAAAAAAAAACTTTTTTTGTAAAACCCCTTTGATGGGGTTTTAGGGTTTTATTTAACAGCTTGATGGAACCTGTTTCACTGTTTGTGTGAATCATTTTTACATGTTAGTATGCTTATGATTTTCACCTTTTTTTGTCTCTCCCTGGCCATTATGCTTGGCTAGGATTTTATTCTTGTTTGGAGTTTTTTGTGGATAGAAACAAGTTTTATTTCTTATTTGTTAAGGCGATTGTGTGGTGTTGATATAGACTTACAGAGTCTTTCTTTAGACTGGTTATAAAAGAGTTTATCTCTTATGCATGCGCGCATCAAGTGTATAAAATGTTGGCTTTGAGAGCATAGAATGGTCCCATTTTGTTTGGTTCTTTTGATTGTAATCTTGGAGCTTCGAGTGAAGAGCAATGAGCCACCATCTTGCTTCTTCTCATAATGCTCCATAAAGCATTAGCCTTTAATAAAACAGGAATGGAACCGGTTCCATTCTTTGTAAATTTTTAAGGCAGAAATTCATTCAACATCATCATATGAACTCGATTTCACATATTTCTTTAGGATTTAAATCTTTTACTTACCTACATTAAATTTAGTTGCAATTTTGGTATGATCTTGGAGCTTCGAGTGAAGAGCAATGAGCTACCATCTTGCTTCTTCTCATAATGCTCCATAAAGCATAGCCTTTTATAAAATTGGAATGGAACTGGTTCCATTCTTTGTAAATTTTTAAGGCATAAATTCATTCAACATCATGGTATGAACTCAATTTCACAATTTTCTTTAGGATTAAATTTAGTTGCAATTGTGGTATGATCTCCTTCGTTAGTTTTGTATTTTTTAAGTCAACCTACTCTTGTCATCTGCAAGCACCATTCCTGCCTAAGCAGATGGTGGTTGTAGGTTCACTAGTAAAGAGATTTTGAGACAGAATGGTACGAAATGAACTTGGCAAAAAGAAGCGTCAAACTTACTGTTATTCAATCATTCTGTGGGCTACTGCACTGTAATTGGATGGCATGGGATTATATTAATAAATATCAGATGCTTTGCAAAATTTTGTAATTTTTCTTGTGATGTTTTGGAAGTCAGCATTATAATTGGATTTCCGTTAAGGACCAACTCTCTTTATAGCTTTGATAAGTGAATGCGTAAAATTGGTTCTATATCTCTAACACCCAATGGGCATTCTTAAGACATATATTTTGTCAGTTAAACGATAAGAAATAGAAAAAGCTAAACATTATTTGTGGATATGAAGGATAATGAATTGTACATTTGTTTTCCAATATCTGAATCGTAATTTAATCTGTGTCATATGATCAAGGTTGTTTTATTCTTTAAGTTTTTCACTATTGTATTCATTTTTTTTGTTGGATAATACGGGGCTACAGCTCCAATTCACTATTGTACTCATTAATATAAAACTTGTTTAACTCATCTTGTGCTTTGTAATATACAACCACTTTATTCTGTAAAATATTAATTTCATCACATTGATTTATTTTCAGGTTGATCATGGCATTGGCAACCATGTCAACTGTGAAGATTTCCCCCCTTTGCATGCTTCAAGCTGCAAGCCACAATAAATCCACCAGTGCCACCATAATGAAGTCTCCTTCCTCTTTTGGATCTGTAAGGAGTGTCTCCAGATCGTTTGGGTTGAAGTCAACCTCTTCATTTAGAATCACTGCCATGGCTGCTTACAAGGTTAAGCTGATCGGTCCAGATGGAAATGAGAACGAGTTTGAGGCCCCAGATGATGTTTACATCTTAGATGCAGCAGAGAATGCTGGTGTTGAACTCCCTTATTCGTGTCGTGCTGGAGCGTGCTCCACTTGTGCTGGGAAGATTATTTCAGGCGCTGTGGATCAGTCTGATGGCTCATTCCTGGATGACAATCAACTCAAGGATGGCTTTCTGCTTACATGTGTATCCTATCCAACTTCAGATGTTGTAATTGAAACACACAAGGAAGGAGAACTCTACTGAGAAATGCTGGCTTGTGACAGTTAAAACCACTGCTGGAGAAAACTGGGAAATTTAAGGTAGATTTGCAGCTGATTTGCTTGTTCTTCTGCTTTGGAACCATTTCTTTTGGCATTACTTAAGATTTGGGATAATGGATTTCTGTTTATGCAAGAAAGCACTGTGGTTTTTGAGAAATGATAAGCACCTTTGTTTGCCATTTAAATGTGATAAATTATGTCATTTTAGTTATGAAGCACATGACAAAATAATACATGTCAACTTTTGATGAAAAATCAGTCATTCATGAATGAACTTGTTATTTTAGTATAATTAGCCAAGCATAAATACAAGTACAAAAGTCATTGCACCCTCCATGGGAGGGAATTTGAGTAATAACCCTCCTCTGGAACTCCGAAGCGCCTTAGCCCAGGATAGATCCTTTATTGGAGGATGATAATATATGTGATCTTCCCTTTGGTGTTATGTTCATTCTGAGCCCCTCTATTGTGCGTAGCCATTTCCCTTTTCGCTGAGGCCATGTTTTTGTATGGTATCGGGTTGTCTATCTGGCCCTTTGGCCAATCTTGATCAATGGCAAAATGCTTGGGCGGTGAAATTACAGTTCTTAGTGCAATACGACAATAAGATCAATAGAAAAAGCTATAAATTTATATTGTGAAAATTTCGCTTTAGTACTCCTCCGGCAAAAAATTGTTCTATTCGACCATGCATGCTTCACCAGTTAGTTGCCTAAGGATACCCAATAGCAACAAAGTTTACATAATTTATATTATATAATTAATTAACTGTTAACTCACTACTAACAAACACTACCACATGTGTGGTGCAGGCGTTAACAATGGGTGGAGTGGAACCACACATAAAAAGGGACTAGGCTCCACCACAATTTGTCACTCTATGAAATGAAAATGATATTTATAACTATTCTATTTTTATATTATCGTTTCAAAATATCTTTCAATTAATACATATATTTTGTTTTTTCAATAAATTATTTTATTCTCATGAAATAAGTTTCCATACAAAATTAAACGAAAAAATAAAGCTTAAGAAGTATAATTAGTGTAGTTATTACATAAAAAAATTAAATAAAATTAACCAATATTTTTAATTAAAGTAAATTTGATTATTTTTGCTTATATTTCATCCAGAGTAGTAATTGATAAGGAAATAAATTTGAAAATACATTATAAATGTACAGATATTTTGTTGTTTATACAATTGGGGTTCTTTTGTCCTTAAAATTGGGTTTAATTATGTTACAAAAAGTACTACAATAAACAAAAAAGTATTATAAGAAACCAACATATAAGGTGGCACAAGCGATAAATACTTAGAGCATGCACAATGGATAAACTCTCATTTGAGTACTTAAATGGGTCCCACATATACACATCATTTTTTTATATATAATTTTGTAATAGTAATTTTAATAAGAACTTCATCTCTGCAATCCAGACTCTCAACAAAATTTATTAATTAAATGGGTCTCACTTTCATGTCAACTACAAATTTTCTTAATGGGTAAGAACTCCCATTGAAGACGATTTCTTAGGTCACTTAAACATTTGGTCATTCGATCCTGGTCTTATGGAAAAATATTTGTTGAGAGAGGTGGTCAATCCCTTAAATGAATCTCTCATACTTCGTCTTCACAATCACCGCCGTGGAGGATACATTGGTTTAAAAAAAAAGTACTATAAGAAAGTTGCAGAGGAAATCATATAGCAAATCAGCAATAACATTACTCTTGAAAACATGGTTGTTCTTCCTATCAAAAAAAAAACAGAGCTGCTCTGCTCCTCCTCACTGAAATGTGATTAATAGTATACTAGTATATACATAATAATGACAATGTATCCAACCTTGCTTCACCTAAGTTTCTGTGCCTAAAAAAGCATTGGTGATTATAGCCAATATCAGATCAATAATAATGACAAACTCAAGCTATTCCCTCTTCAAATCACTGCTTTTCCTTCTTCTCACCATTTCAGGTTCGTTTTCTTCTTTTTCTATTTATGCATTATTACATGAAAGTGAGTGAATTAGAACATGTCATATCTTATCTAGTTAGTCTTATTCATGAATATTTTTTCAGATTCATTTGTGAAAATTCATAGTGTTGGTGTTGGAATCAACTATGGACAAATAGCCAACAATCTACCATCTCCATCAAGAGTTTCTGTTCTTATAAGGTCAATGAATGTGACTAGAATCAAACTCTATGATGCTGATCCAAATGTTCTACTTGCTTTCTCTGAATCCAATGTGGAATTTGTTGTAGGACTAGGAAATGAGTATCTTCAAAACATGACAAACATTACTAAAGCACAAACATGGATTCAACAACATGTTCAACCTTATCTTTCACAAACCAAAATAACTTGCATCACTGTTGGAAATGAAGTTTTCAATAGCAATGATACTCAACTCATCTTAAACCTTCTCCCAGCAATGCAATCTGTGCATAATGCACTTATTAATCTTGGATTAGACAACCTTATTACTGTAACCACAGCTCATTCTTTTAACATTTTAGAAAATTCTTATCCTCCTTCATCTGGTTCATTTAGACAAGATCTAATGCAATATATTCAACCACTTATTGATTTTCTAGCTGAAATTAACTCACCTTTTCTTATTAATGCATATCCTTTTTTTGCATATAAAGATAATCCAAATGAAGTTCCTTTAAACTATGTACTTTTTCAACCAAATCAAGGTACTATTGATCCAAATACAAATTTACTTTATGATAACATGTTATATGCTCAAATTGATGCTGTTTATGCTGCTATCAAAGTTGTGGGGTATGATGATGATATTGAAGTTAGAATTTCTGAGACTGGTTGGCCTTCTAAAGGTGAATCTTATGAGATTGGAGCTACACCACAAAATGCACAATTGTATAATGGAAATTTGCTTAGAAGAATAGAAGAGAAACAAGGAACTCCTGCTAAACCAAATGTTCCTATTGATATATATGTATTCGCACTTTTTAACGAGGATTTGAAACCTGGACATACTTCTGAGAGAAACTATGGTCTTTATTATCCTGATGGTAAACCAGTTTATAATATTGGATTGCAAGGTTATCTACCACAAATGGTTCTACCATCCAAATCCAATGTAAGTATATAGATTTTCATAATTTCATAACCTTATGTTTTTAATAATTTGGTTACTACATTATATTCCAATTTAGTAGTTTTTGGTGTATCTAATTCTTCTATTTCTCTACCTATGCAGGTTTTGTCCTTCAATTTTCTTGTCTGTATAATTACATGCTTGATCTTTGTTTAAGAGTTTTCAAGATCGATCTTGATTAAAAGAAAGGATGCACAAGCAATCCTATACTTCATTTTTGGCATTATTAAAAAAGTTATTCAAGGTGAGGAAAAATTAAAATGGTCCCTGAGTTTTTGCTTTTTAGTCCCTTATGTAATTTTTTTTGGCAAGGTGATTAATATTTTCTCCAACACTGTTTCAGTATTTGTAAGATACCCATGTGGATCATATAAATGCTGAATCTATAAATAAATGGAGTGAAAATGAATATAAGTTAGTTTTGGGGATGTGGAATTGATTTTTTTAGGCTTAGGTCACATGCTTTGTTCTCTTACTACCCCCACACATTATTTTGTGGATCTTTTGTACCATAAAATAGCAAATCAGAGAAATTATATCATAGTGTAAGGAAGTTCAATCCATGGCTCAAAAGGGAAGGTGTCTTTAATGCCAGCCACCAGTCCACACCACTTATTCTTGACTTTATGTTCAAATTAAAACACTATGAAATAATTTAATAGGAAAATTTTTGAACCATATATTTGAAATGTTCTGTCTAAATATCAACTACAGAAGAAGCTGTCAAATGCTGTCAAATTCGTGCATGCACTATGTATGTGGACTCTTGTGCCGCCTTTGATTAGGCATTAACCACCCAAAGAAAATCTTGCTTTAGTTGTTAAATTATTATTAATTATTTCCTTCCACTTGCAATCATGCATATGAATCTTCTTTGCGAATAAAATTGTTGTTGTCTTAAGATATACAAAAGTCCAAATGTGTTGCATCAGATTGAAGGGGAAATAAATAGCCCTCCTCACTTAGAACCTCATATATATATGTTACAAATTCAAACCCCACAAGTTTTGTCCATCTTAATTTGTAGATCTATCTTATCTAAGCTGTGACTCAGATTTTCTATTTTCTTTTCGAGTGCGTCATAGTTCATGCTAATAATGGAATAAGAGTTCTCATGTTAAACGGCGTGTAGATAGATATTTGTGATTATATATCCCATCTTTATAAAAATTCTCTTTCACATAGCATTGTTTTATAGCTTGGCAATCCATTGTTGTAAATAGGACCTGAAACAGCAACAACGAGAACCTGCAAAATAATAAATATGTTAATGGTAAAATCAACCGGAGGTGTCGATTAGACGCGAACCGAAGGATTTATCCGTCTCTACAGTGCAAATCCCCCGAGAGTACAATCGATCTCGTCTCAATTCGCGAATCACGAATGAGGTTATGGAACTTGTAAGAATTTTAGTGGCAGTGGGTGACTTTCTGTAAACAAGAGATAACTAGGAATTTTTCAGAAGCAGAAAGAAGAAAACGAAAAAACGTGTTTTCGTTGTTCTGTTTATACGTTAACCGACTTGCTCTTGTCTTGCACTCAGTTAGGAAGTCAGTTAAAAAGAGCTATGACCACTCAGTTTGTTAGGCTTAAAAAGTGGAAAACTAAGAGTGTTCAACAACTAACGTATCAAGACACATTTAAGTTAAACGAATGTGGACAATACTTTGAGCTCAAGTAAATAACCATTAGCAAAATATTTAACACTAATATTAGATAAAAAATAATTCTGATTAATCAAAATAACTTAAAATAATCATTTCTTGATAGGCTCATGTAAGTTCATATATATATATATATATAATTAATATTTCAATAAATAGAAATAACGTAAAGTCAAGCAATGCAGGACTTCCGTACTTTTGAAATATCTCATAAAATTACAACATCCATAATTACTATTTTTTTTTTGAAAGGCAAAGAGATATATTATATTATATATATAAACCAAAATACAGAAGGACACTAGATGTATCCAGTCCAAACGAAAGTACAAAGGAAAGGAGGAGACTATTTCCTAGATAAACACAAAACTGGGGCAACATGTCACTCATAATAAAGACAATATGGCCCCTTAGATCTAGCAAGGAACCACCTCCAGGAGAGGGACTTAACCCTACCCACCACATACTCTCTATCAGGACGAATGCCCGAGAAGATACAACAGTTTCGCATATCCCACAGAAGCCAAACTACCGAGTGCCAAATGAGGCTCAAACCCCGCATGACCTTAGCCCCCTGGCCGAAGGCGCAGAAGGCATCAAACAGAGAGAAGAGGTTAGGAGGCATAGGAAGCTGCCACCCCAGCCAACGAAAGACATCATACCAAACCGAGAAGGCAAAAGGGCACCGCATGAACAAATGAACAACTGATTCCTCACGCCCCGCACAAATAGCACAAGATACCAAAGATAAATCCGAAATAACTCTCCGACGATACAGATTCATCCTAGATGGAACCCGATCAAGAAGTAGCTGCCAAGAGAACGCAATCACCTTGGGGGGAGCAAAGCTCCGCCAAATTCTACCCAACAGATCAATCTGGTGATCAGAGAAACCCAAAGCAATAGAGGTACCCTCTGACAGGTCCTCATAGCCTGATCGCACAGAGTAAGCGCCAGTATCATCTGGAAGCCATCACCAATAATCGTCAGCTAGAGACAGCGATATAGGTTGAAGAAGAAGCATAAGCTGAACCAGCAATTCCTCCTCCCACACAAAAATTCTCTGCCTCCACTGCAGACTCCAGGACCAACTCCAGGACCAAGCCCCATCGACGAAACAACCAAAATCCACAACCAACCCATCCTGCTGAGTCGACACAAAAAACAACCTCGGAAAGGCCTAACGAAGAGGCTGGCGCCCCACCCAAGTGTCATGCCAGAAACTAGTAGAAGTCCCACTGCCAACAATCCGAAGAACTCTATCGCCAAACCAATCACCTGCAATCCCCCCCGAAGAACCAAGAAGGCAGATATCCTTCCACCAAGATGAGGCTATCCCTGGTGGAGGAACATCCGCAAGCAAGTAGGGAGCACGAGTCACCTCCACCCCATACTATTATCAGAAACATTATCATAAACTTAAATAACATTATAGAAAGAGCGACTAAAACAACAACGGTAAGTCCGAGCAGTAACTGAGTTCAGACCTTACTCTAAATTCTCAAGTTCGGGGTTTTTTGCTAGATTAGACCACACAAAAAATATGGCCCAGAAGATAACTGCACTGGCCCAAGCCAACCTGCTTTTATGTTTTGGCCCAATGAGCGGACTTGGCTTCCCAGTTTAACACCTCTAGCAACGAGATAGGGGAAAAACACTATTACACAGTAGACCAAGGGACCATGTCATCTTTTTAGGCATTCAATCGACACTAGGACAGTTACCCGTGCGATGCACGGGGAGGTGATTAACAAGCCTACAGATGTAGTTTCGAAAAAACATCAACATTTTATAAGGGGGTATAAAAATACGCAACACATATATATAAGATTTAAGAGGCAACAATAGCTCCTTGGTGGGATGAGAGCAACAATGTCGGTCCAAAAATATAGAGTGGGGTATATTGGTAAATGATGGGGTACATAAATGAGGGGTACATTTTGATAATTAAAGAAAGTGTTGGACAAAAAAATTGTCGAGGGTATGTCGGTCCAAAAATATAGAGTGGAGGTATATTGGTAAATAGTGAGAGTACAAAATGAGGGTATATTGGTAAATGGTGGGGTACAAAATATAGAGTGGGGGTATGTCGGATCCAAAAATATAGAGAGTGGGGTATATTGGTAAACAAAGTGGGGTACAAATGAGGGGTATATTGGTAAATGGTGAGAATAAAATTTTCCCACCAAAAGTGGATAAAAAAAGTGTTGGATCAAAAAAATTTGTCAAGTGTATTGGTCCAAAAATATAGAGTGAGGGTATATTGGTAAACAAGTGAGGTACAAAATGAGGGTATATTGGTAAATGGTGGGAATAAAATTTTCCCACCAAAAGTGGATAAAAAAGAGTGGGGTATGTATGTACCCAAAATATAGAGAGGGGATATATTTAAAAAAGTGGTGCACAAAATTAGGGGTATATTGGTAAATGGTGGGAATAAAATTTTCCCACCAAAAGTGAAGTCAACGATTGTGTATTAATAGTTCTCGGACAGAGTGGGGGTATATTGAGAAGCGATGAAAGACAAATGAGAGTGTACATTTTGATAATAATAAAAAAAAAGTGTTGGAGAAAAAAAAATTGTCAAGAGTATATTGGTACAAAAATATATAATGGGGTATATTGAGAAGCAATGCAGATAAAATGAGGGTATATTTGGAAAGCGGTGGGCACAAATATAGAGTGAGGATATGTTGGTCCAAAATATAGAGTGGGGGATATTAGTAGAATAAAATGCTGAAAAATGAGGGTATATAGATAAATGGTGGGAAAAAATTTTCCGACCAAAATGGCAAATTAAAGGCGACTTTGTATTATAGATGAGGGATGGGTGAGACACATATATATCAACTCAATCAAACTTGTCCTACCCCGACACACGTGCCAGAGAAATGAACGTTGTTGTGAACAATTTTATAGTGTGGCAATCGTGAGGGGTTTTTTTTCCACACCCCCCTCCTTGTCACTCCCACCCCCATAATTACATAAACGGAAGAAAATACCATTGAAAACTTACAAAAATTACATTTTAAATAAAAAAAAGGGGAATTTCGAATTTATAGGTAAATCCGAAAAGACTTTTGGAATTACCTCACTTGTGAGGTAATTCCGAAATTCTTTTAATTCGAAATCCACCCCCCTCTTTTTAAATTTTTTTTATTTACATTTTCCTTTTTTTTTAACAGTGGCGAGTAGACGACCAGACAGTGTAGCGCGAGTAGAGTCTTCGGGAGCAGCACCCCGCACCCGACGACGACCATAACATGCTGGGGAGTCCAGACGATCCCCTCTCCACCCATTTCGGGTAAAGCTCCATCTGCGGACATGATCATAAGGGGGGTGCTGAGGTATCATATTCGGGCGCGGACTTTTTGGCAGGCTAGTAGAGACGCAACCTACCACGGCGAGTGCGATCCTGATTACCTACCTTGGTACAGTCAGGTATCCAGGGTCCGTCTTACTCTGGTGCCAGTTGCTTATATCATATATGATGTCTCTTTACTCGTATATCGCAACGCTTTCGTATAGTTATTTAAATCGTAAACCGTTCGTATCGTATTTTAAAAATAAAACGCGCGTAAATCACAATTTAATATACAATTTTTTTTAAAAAAAAAATTTGGTAAAAAAAAATTAATTTTTTTTTCGGATTTACCTCATATATGAGGTAAATCCGAAATTCCCAAAACCATACCCCCTTTTTTGAACCGAATTTACCTTAAATGGAGGTAATTCCGAAAGTCTTCAATTTTTTTTAACATTCAGGGGCATTTTTGGGTTTAATGGGGTTATGGGGGTGGGAGTGACAAGGAAGGGGTGAAAAAAAAAACCTAATCGTGAGCTGGTGATGCAATGGGGGGTGGGGCTTGGGAGAGAGAAAATAAATGATGAGAACTTGTGAGTAATATTTGAACTTTAAAGAGATGTCTTCACATCCTTCTTTGAAATATGTTTGAATTACATATTCTCCGCTTTTATGTTAAAATATACATTCTCATCCCTTGAGAAGTAAATATGCATTACACTCTCAGAAATGATATTTAGACACAAAATTGACAACCAAATAGTTGATCAGCACAATTCAAATGTATGGTTGATGAGTATAATGAGTGTCAAAAATCATTAAACATCCATTGAATGTAATTAATCATGAATTTGAACGAGATTAACCACAATTTCCTAGTGTTCAAATCTATTTGTAATTGAACACTTAGAAATTATGGTTAACAATGTTAAATTCATGATTAATTATATTTATCCACTAAACATATGGGTGGTTGGCTTGGTGGGTTTTCCAATCGTATTGAGTTCTGTGATCCCCTTGTTGCAGAACTATGGGGTGTATTTACGGGTCTTCAATTGTGTGTTGTGAAAGATGTTTCAAGTGTTGTGGTACAATTGGACGCGAAGGTTGCTTGTCAAGTTATTTAACGTTCAGAGAAGAGGCGTATTTCAGAGTGGAGTATTGTTCATAAAATTTGGAAGATTCTCAAACTTTCTTGGGAGGTTCCGTTTGTTCATATATTTTGGGACGCTGATTTGTTGCGTTCATGAATTAGCTAATTTGGGTTGTCGCCAAGTGAATTAATTGATTGTTTAGAGATGTGTCTTCCTTCGGCCGTACGTCTATTGCTCTTTGATTGCTTAGGGAATAGTATTCCAATATATGTTCCTAGTTAGTTTTTTGTGTTCGCTTGTTGGGGCTTTGCCCCGTTAATTACCACACACAAAACATCCACTAAACATAAATAACCACTTATTTGAACTATATACTTATTCATTCATTTTAGCATAATCAAACTTCTTTTAATTATTGCTTCAAAAAAAAACTTCTTTTAATTAGAGTAATGTTTTTTTGACACCAAAATCAACACCAAAATAAATGCTTATGGAATTCAAATACGTGATTAATTATGTTTAATAGATAGCTAATAGTTATATTATTAAGTATCAAAATTCATCAACCATACACGTAATTTTGTTAACCATTGTTATCGGAAAACTTCGTTAACGATGAATTTCAATGTTATTAACCACACTTTCCAAGTGATCAGCTCGTGTTCATATCAAAATGAAAGATCACGACTAATCATGTTGAAATTTATAGTTAATGAAGTTATATTTATTGTTAATGAATTTCGATACTTGATATATATCTATTAAAATTGTCTACTAAACATAATTAATCATCTAAGTTATTATCCATTATTATCTAATTTAATTTGGTTACAAAAAGAGAGCCTAATTTCAATTTTGTTGTTGAATTTTTGTGTTAATAAAAAAATAGTGCGAACAAGGTAATGATAATGGCGGGAAAATAAATCTAGCTGCAAAAACTTTCTGTCAAAAAAGGCACCACTCTCTAACCTAAAACCCTAATTCCAATCTCAAATTCCCAATTCGAAAACCGAAGTCGAAGAAAGGAAGAAAATGTCAGAGACTGAGGAGCTTCCCAAGGCTATCGTGCGCCGCGTGGTGAAGGATAAGCTCTCTCGTTGCTCCGAAGACGGTGACATTAACCTCCACAAGGACGCTCTTCTCGCATTCTCCGAAAGCGCCAAGATCTTCATCAACTACATTTCCGCAACGTAAGTTACCACACTATACCATTACTCTTCTTTCTCTTTCTCCCCAAACTTTGAACCCTAATTAGCGCACAAATTAATTACAATTTTAGGTCTCTATCATTCTTTTTTTCCTTCTGTTTGGCTAATTAGGAATAAATAATATGGTTCTGATTTTGGAGGCAACGGGGAAAATTTTGCAGCGGGTTCGATGATTCATTCAAAATTGATTTTAAAAATTGGAACTTTTTGATATAGAACAAGCTGAACAGTGATTGGTGATGTATGTAAGTGCAGGGCTAATGACATATGTAAGGAATCAAAGAGGCAGATTATTACTGCTGAGGATGTTTTCAAAAGTCTTGAGGAAACTGATTTCACTGAATTTGTTCGCCCTCTGAAAGCTTCTCTTGAAGGTCGATTTCACTTTCCCATGGCTACTTATTTCTCACTAGCTGTGATTTATTTTTGGTAATAATTTGTCAGCTTGCAGTGAAATTTTAATTTTTTAAAAGTTAGCATCATAGTACAATGTCCTTTATTTAATTGGTTTTTTCTTTAAAGTAAATTACTGTATAAAATAATTAGGAGTAATCCCAATTTAGTGGAATAAAGCTTGATTGTTATTGTTTTGTTGTTGTAGTTGATGATAATTAGGACTAATCAAATTTTCTGTGAAGAACACAAGTTAGTCAGTTAGTGTGAAGCATCTTCTTTAGCAAAAACTGAGCTTGTTTTATGTATGTTGTGTATACTCTACAGTCCACACTAACTTAAATCATCAGGCAAGATATGATCTTAGTTGTTAATTACATTTTTATTCACTGTTGAACAACTAGTAGATCGTATTTGGAATTGGTTCAAAGCAATAAAGAGGAACGGGAGGAATTGTTAGTTTAATTGTGTGAATGTATGTGTGGATAAGAGAGGGACTAGTGTATTAAAGCTATATTTGGAATTGGATATACATTTTATCTAGTACGTTTTTGTAGCCAAAATTACCCTACTTTGTAATGTTTTGCATTAGTAATCCGTCTAAGAAAACTTATGTGATTTCGTTCATATTAAGAAACAGATGTATGTAGATGTTTTGATTTGTCTATTCTCTAATCTCTACCCTTGGCAGTTGTAAGAATTTTTTGTGTCTGTGTAGTCTTTTGGTGGACCTTAACACTTGTTCTTCCTGGGCCTACCAGAGTTTAGGAAGAAGAATGCTGATAAGAAAGCAGCAGTGTCAAAGGAAAAGGGAAGTGAAACGAAAAAGAAAAGAAAGTTGGAAGATGATGAATCATCTGATAAAGGCGAGGCTGAGGGTGGTGATGATCAATGAGCCCAAAAGGGATGAAGGTAGTTGTCATGACTGGGCCAAGCTGTTATATTATGTTTGTAATTTTGATAATATACATAATTCCCTGTCACTTAGATGCTGCGAACTTCTCAACGATGTATTTAATATCACGAATACAGCTTTCAGCCAAGTCAAGTTGTTTCTGTAAAACTCAATCCACAACACTCTTCTTAGTGATTCAAGGACTTAATCCACAACACTCTTCTTAGTTGCTACCATATTCTGGCAACACTGGCGTGTCTGCATCATCATTCAATGTTTCATAAATAAGATTAGTAAATAGGCCTTGGCTAGAACCTTAATAGTTTTTTTTTTTGGAAAAAAAAAAGAACTTTAACAGTATCTTCTTATAGTAGTATTTAGACCAAGGACAAGTTAGGGAATGCTTGGGAGGCGATTTTAGAAGAGGAAGAGAGGACATTTTTCAATTTTAAATTGAGAAAGTTATAAAATGTCTCTAAACATGACTAAAGTGCGATTAAAAATATTATATTGTTATCTATCATATTGTTTTTTTATTTTTAATTTTAGTTTTATTTTGACAAAGGTTATTTTATTTATTTATTTATTTTAAAATTTCAAACATAATACTAAAATATAGACCATTATTTTCCAAACCCTCCCCTACCAAGTATGTGACTTTAGCTTAATTATCAATATAGGAACAATTCAAGTAGCACATTAGAACCTTTGAGAGTGTTGCTAGCATTTTTCCTTAAATCATGTATGTAATCAAAGATTGAATCAGCAGATTAAATATTTAATGGAAAAACAAAAGTGAATCACACATTGATACATACAAAAAACGAGCTCCCAAAAGCACATAATAAAATAGATATGTAAGTGTGGGGGGTGACATTATAACATTTTCATTTACATCAAAGACCAGCTAATATGGGTGGTATCTGCGCCCCTGGTCACTATCGTTGTTGTACCTTCCCTTATTATTACTTGAACTGCTGCCATTCCTGTTACCGCTCCAACCACCACCACTACTCCTGCCACCTCTTTGATGTGGGAGCGGGGTTTGCGGCTGCAATCCTGGTTGTTGCCTGCAGAAGAAAAAAAAATCTTAGACTCATGACTCGACTAGGTTATCACATAAAGCTATTACAATGAACGTTCTTGTTTTACCAAGCATCATTGCAACAATATCTGCCGATCTACCAAATGTCATGATAGAACATGCTATAAACCTAATCTACACACAGAGCAACGACTTGCAGTTCTACTTACAAGACATATCCAATGCTTCCATCTGCCAGAAGCATAGGCATCATGGCCATTCCAGCAGTAGTTTGACCCGACCCATACATCAAAGGCTGTAAAAGATATAACTTCTATCATCAGAATCTCATTAATAGATGGTGAATCTGAGTATAAATCAATGGCCTGCACTACCTTGCATGTAAAAAAAAAAAAAACAGTACCCAAATCGTAACATTGATAAATCTAAGAGCCATGATTTCTAATGATATTTAAAATAAAAATATACTGAACATGTGAAAGAGCTATGCAATGCAACAAGGCTTAGATTCTGTCGAAGTCTGTAGAGATATACAGCGTTAACAGTGTAATGGTTTATGTTAACACTAACAGTGACCCAATGAAAACCTCGTAAGAGTAACTTCCTGTCTGAAAATAAGCTACAAATGTCTAATTTAGACAGAAATGCACATATCACCTGTGCAAGACTTGGAGCACCATATCCTGCAACAAGTGCACCATAGCCACCCGCAACCAAACCATAACCACCACGTGGTTGATAGCTTTGAAGCAACCCTCGCGTCTGCGAATTTACTACTTTAGACTTCTGATCAGCCTGTGGCTTTGCTAGAGAGCACTCTAAAATTTGACCTGAAAACTTAGAACAAATCTAATCAATATTTCCAACTTTAACATAAAAACGAAAAAATGCAGATAATCAATAAATTCAAATGTTACCTTCTAATTCATATTTTCCCGTGTTTTCTAGGGCTTTCATAGCATTTGATCTCTCTGCAAAATGTACAAATCCGATCCTGTTCTTTTCCTGACCAGACTTTGCCGGTGGAAGAACCACCTTTGTTATCTTCCCATGGTGTTCAAAAAGATTCTTCAACTGCTCTTGAGTTACATTTTTCGGAAGGTTCTTCACATATACTGCCTTTACCTGTTCAAACATGTTGAAGAATTCATTATATTCAACGTGTCAAGTGTGCATCTAGGATAAATACGGTCAGAATCCTGATTCAATAGCTAGCTGTTTAGATTCTCTAGTATCAAAATTCAGTAAAGTTAGAATATTATCATCTATAATGATGACGGTAGTAATGTGGTTAATAGTTGTTAAAAAATTAATCCTTAATTAATTCTTGTACTTAAGGCCTATGAAGCACCGACTCCATCATACGACACGACTAATGTACAAAATATAGAAAAACAGGACAACGGGACTTCGTCACCCCATATTAGTCTTTCTTAGTTACAAAGTTACCTTGTAAAGAGGATTCACTCTATTAAGAGAGTTACCAATACATTTATCTTTGCTTTCTTCTATTCTGATTTTGGTTTCTATCACCCCCTTTGTAAATGAACTCCATATATTGTTTTCAAACCACTCACCAACCTTACTCTCTAGTTTAAGCCACTCCACCATAGGTTAATTTGGAATTGGATAAGGGTGGTTTGCTGGAACTGGAATTAATGTACGTCAACTATTGCATAGTTATTTTGGTGGCCCTTGCATATTTGGGTTTTTTCAGGGAAGGTTCGTAGCAGATATGAAAGGGACTGGAGAGTTTTACTTTTTTTAGTTTTTGCTCTTAATTGTTATCTGTCATTTCCATTTGTTTTCAAGCCTCGGCTACTGAGGGTTTTAAGACTTCGCTTTCATTGTATTATGTTGCTTTACCAATATTAATTCTTCATTTTTTCTATAAAAACATACTCGCCGATAAAGGAATACTAGCACACCTGTAGACCATGGGTAGTAGGTCAGGGTGGTGACAACTGCGAGTAGGTTATAATTGGTGGCTTCACTACATTTGAAACAAGTCCTTTCTCATTAGAAGAGGCTTTAGTTGTCAATAGAGCTTAATTATCAATATTCCCATTTGAATTAATATCTTGTTTTGACTGCGTTGATTATAATAAAAGGTTCTTCTCCCATTAACCATTACCAAAAATATTATCAACATAGGTTAGAATTAGGAAGACATGAAACTCAACCTGAGATGAAGCAGAGGAATCCGCATTTTTAGGGTCAGCCCAGCTCACTGTTGGAGAATTATCACCTAACTTAAATGTTGGGCTCATCATCTTTTGCCTTGAATAATCAGCACATGCATTATTATAATAGTCGATAAAAGCATAGCCACGGTTATTGCTAGTGTTCTTTATATCCTGAGTCAAAGGATTGAACAAATTAGATTTAGAGTTAAATAAGAAATCAATCTATCCTGACTTCAAGTACTTGCAGTTGTGCATGATGCCAATGCAATTGAACAATGATAGTTCAGGACAATTTTACGATTATTTAGGCATGAATGTAACAAATAATCTCTAGATACTTTCCATTAAAAATGGAAAAGGAACGAACAACAGCTTAATGCATACCTTGACTAGTTCAACAGCAGTAACTCCAGGTCCAATCTTAGTAACAATCTTCCTCAGGTCTTCCTCGCTCCAGCTTCTAGGAATTTTACCAATAAAAAGACGGTTTTTTGCTTGACATGTAGAACATTTTATTTTTTTACCCTGAGATAATTGATCAACGATTCAGCCAGGAATTGAACACATACCAAATCACAATTAAGAATAAAATTTGTTTTGCATTATGCATCTGCAATGTTTGTAAAAGAAAGGCAAAGAACATATAGTGATTGAGGATATCATATACCTTAAATTGGGTATTATTCAGCTCCTCAATGGCTTTAGAAGCCAATTCTTCATTTCTAAAAGTCACAAAACAGAAGCCCTTATTCTCTGAAGAATCTTTCCCTTTCATTACTCGAACCTGTTCTTATCAATCTTCAAGTTAATGGGTGACATTGTATATAAGTATACATGGGATGAAAAAATGGAAGCTTACCTCTACAACTTCCCCAATACGCTCACAAAAATCTTTCAAATCCTCAGTTGAGGCATCAAGAGGAATTCCACCAATGTAGACTTCAGAACGGTGAGGGGGAGAGAAAGAAGTTCAGCATGCTTTTTCTTCTCATCCTCATCTTCCACTTCTTTGACCTCTTCTTCCCCCTCCTCTTCTTCCTCTTCCACTTCCTCTTCCTCCTCCTCCTCCTCCTCCTCCTCCTCCTCTTCTTCTTCCTCCTCTTCAATTTCTTCCACTTCTTCTTCTACTTCTTCATATTCAATCTCTTCTTCCATTTCATCCTCAGGATCATTTTCCACTTCAAGATCGACCTTCTCATCAGATTCAACAGGCTTTTCAGGCTCGGGTGGCTTAACAACTGATGAAGAATTTGCCTTTCCCCGTGGCATCTTATGAAACTAATTAAACAAGCTTGTAAGGCAACTGTGAAGAAGGCACAGAGGCCAGAAGAATTCCTGGGAAGAAGTATATACATATCGAAAGGAGGAAACAAAAAGAAAGGCCAAAACAGGAGTTGCATGGAATGAATCTCAGGGGTTCCGCAATTCGAAAGACTTTCACTAAAGGGAGATTGATAACAAAACTAGCAGCATTGAAGGCAAGTCAATAAAAAAGAGATAAGCAAAATGAAACCATGAAGGTGGTGAAAGGGAGAGTTCAAAACTCAATAGGCATGTTGGTGAGCGCAAGCTCATTTATTTATAACATAAAGTCAAATGGGTAGCAATGAAAATCTAGAATTGCAGAAGCATGAAATGCAAATATGAAAAGTCTCCAGTCAAATGCAAGTTAAGTTGTCAATTAAAGGAATGAGATGGTAGAACAAAAATGAGAGTGTTCAACAAACAAAAAGTACCAATCTCTGCAACCCTCCTGCCACACAAATTTACAAATACGCACTGAGATAGGGTTTATTATACACTTCTACTAGCTAATCCAATCATTAAGGCAACTCTAACCACAACATAGTTCTCTCTCATATAATAATAACATTCAGATTTAAGAGTCAAACCCTATCTTCAATGCATAATTAGAGAGAGAAAGAGGGAGAGTACCTTAAGGTAAACGATTGAAGCTACGCAATGCAATTGGAGAGAAATGGAAGGAAAAGGGAACAGAACCCTAACGATAGGAATCAAAAATTGCTGGCACGAGCCTTAGAGAGATTTAAATTTGGATATACACAAGAAAGGAACTTGAATCTTAAATGAACCCTAGATTCGTGTCTCACTGATTCTCGCAATTTGCAAAAAGAAACTTCGGTGTCGCCGTAAATTACAACACTTTGGATTTGGATATTGTTTTTTTGTGTTTCCTTTCGAAATTACGGTATGCGGCATGCCGAGTCCATGTTTACCGTCCGAGTCATTGAAAAGAATGACACAAGAAAGAGGGGTCTTCTGGTAAATGAGAATGATAGATATTTTGACGACATGTGAAATTTGGTCTTGTGAATTTTAAAAACATGAAAATGGTCATAAAATAGTCAAATGTGTTTTTTCCCATGATTTTTGGTACTAATTTTATGAATAATGATATTTAATGATATTTAATTTTTTTTACAAATTTGGAAATGAAATATAATTGAAGAGAACTTTATTTTTGTTTGTTAAACTTAGAGAATATCATAATAATTAATAATTATAACTGAATCAATAAATGGTTAAACAGTAGGGTTGGATGAAAATCATCAGAAAAATAAAAGCACTGATACTAAGTTAAAAGAAGATGAAATGTGGTTCTATTGCAAATGTGGTTGAAGTTCCAGCGAGAGTAATTATTCTTGGAATGTGGCCACCGATTCAGTTGCCAATAAATGTGGTTGCATGACTACAAAAAAGACAATAAAATTAGAAAGTGAGACACGTGTATCGTATAGGGTTGGATGAAAACCATCAACAAAATAGAAGAATCCAAAGATAGTTGAAAAATATGATGAGGGGTTATTTTGTAAATGTGATTGAAGTTCCCGTGAATAAAAATTACATTATGACTATCAATTAAATAAGAAGACTATAAAACTAAAAAAAATACATTGAAATTGAACATCCATAGATAATAAGCAGAAAAAGTGTAAAGAATGTTTAACATAGTTCATATTCATCAAATGTAAATATAAAAATTAACACTTAGAAAGAAAAGAAGACAACATAATTAATTAAAAAGTGAAACAATATGATGGGGGTTCTTTTGTAAATGTGGATCAAGTTAAAGTAAAAACACACGGTTGAATAAAAACCACCAACAAAATAGTAGCATCCATAGATAGTTGAAAGAATATGATGATGGGCTCTTTTGTAAATGTGGTTGAAGTTCCGGTGAATAAAAATAATTTTACGACTATCAATTAAATAAGAAGCATTCATATATAGTTTACAGAATATGATGAGGCTTATATTGTAAATATGGATGAAGTTATCGCAGGGTTAACCCATAATTAGGAAAGAAAAGAAGATAACACAATTAGAAAATAAAACACATGGGTATCATACAAGGTTGGATGAAAACCACCAACAAAATAGAAATAGCTATACAAAGTTGAAAGAAGATGATTGGGGATTTTATTGTAAATGTGGCTGAAGTTCCTGCGAGAGTCAATGCTGCAACGCGGCGTGCGAAAATAAAAGAAAGGTAATAATAATTTAAACATTAATTTGAGTATACGTCTAATAATATAAACATTAATTTATGACATATTATATATTACAAGACAAAGAAACAACTCTCAATAATGATGAATGTAACCAAACACGAAATAGAAGAGTTATTCTTATAAACCAGATATCCTAAAAAAAATTAAAAATATAATTGTGATTTGGTAGTGACCGAATTAAATAGATTCAATAGAGATTTTAGGTTCAGAAAATAAAAGGAGAAGAAGTATAAAAATAAATAATTTTTTTAAAGGTTCACAAAAATATGTCCTAAAAATATAAAGATAAGAAGTACAAAAAGAAATTGTTTTTTAAAATGTTGAAATTAGTAAAAAAAATCAGGAACAAACTTCAGGTATTTGAATAGTTAAAATATTAGCACTAAAGTACCTAAAATCATGGTACTTAGCATCACACTTTACGTATTTTCTCACGAAATTATTTGTTTTTCACTAAACCGGTCCTTGAGTAACAAACTTTGCGTAATGGAACAGTTAAAAAAAAATCTCTCTAAAGTACACCAAAACATACTGCTTAACATTTCACTTTACGTATTTTGTTACAAAATTACTATATTTTTTCACCGAATCGCTTATTAAGGAACAAACTTCGCGTAATTGAATAGTTAAAAAAAATTTCGATCGCTAAAGTACCCTAAAATACACTTTTAGCATCGCATTTTACGTATTTTGTGATAAAAAATTTTCCACCAAACTGGTCATTGAGAAACAAACTTTGAGTTTTGAACATTTATAAACTCTAAAGTTCACCAAAACATGATACTTACGAAATAATTTTTTTCACCAAACCAGTTATTGAAGAATGAACTTCTCGTGTTTGAACATCTAATTTTTTCAAGCTCTAAAACATCCCTAAACATATAAAAAGAAAAAAAATGAAAAATATTAAAGTTTGGTGCGAAGTACTGATTGAAGACACAATACTCACATATAATATAAACACTAACTTAAAAATGTTTTTAATACCAATTTGCCTAAAAAAAATAATAGTAATAAATTAATACTATAGTAATTTAAAAAAATAAAAACAAATTATTTAAAAACATTGAAATATATAAAAAGTAAAAAAGTTGATTAAAAATCAAAATAAAAAAAAACCAAAAAAATATAAGTTGGGCGCACATCCGTGACTGCAGAATGACCGCAGCACGGCATGCGCATTATAAATAGAGATATCCAATGTCTTTTTCAACAAATTACTAATGGGTTTTTTTTTTGACAATCAAAAACGAGGGTTTGTTGTTTGTAAATCCAATGTTAAATAATTAATATATATCAATGCCAACAAAAAGTAAGAAAATAACTAATAATTAATTAATACAGGGTGATTTTATAGTGAGTGAGCAAATCAAATCTCTCACCGGAGAATCATTAAAATTGACCGTAAGATATTGGGTAAAATATTATGAGTGGGTAAGATTATTAAATCTCTGTTGATGAATTTTTATACTACATCCTATGGTTATATTTAATAGTTCACCGGTGGTGGATTTAATTTGTTCTCTCACAATAGAAACACCCCATTAATGAATATAAGACAATTTCACGTTTGTTCACAAACACAAACTTAATTCAATACATCTAAATAAGGTAGCATGATACAACTTTTTGAAATAAACACATTCGATCTAACATAAAACCTAAAAGTTGTTGCAAGACAATAAGCTACTTGTTAGTTTGTCTCCAAACAAAACTACTCTTATGGTTTGGCAAAATATAAAGTTTGCATTGAGTAATACTATGACCAAAGTCTGTATAGGATTTGGTCTCCCATGAGTACTTCGACCACTCCCTTGTTGGATCTCCGATCACAAACTCTCACTCACTCTTGAGAATTCGGTTAGAAGAAATAACAGAAATGAGAATCTGAGTAATCAATGTATTACACAGTCAATTGTATTATTCAAAGTTGACTTTACAAGTATTTAAAGGAGTCTACGGTTTAGGCAGTCCACTAAAGGTGACGTGGCAGTAAAAAAACAGAAAGGAAGTATTGAAGCAATTAACAGAAAATTACAACATTGAAACTAGTTTGAATTAACACTAATATCCCTTACAATAAGACTCCAATACAACGTGATCAATACCTTCTTCCTACAACCATATCAGTCCCTATAAAATAGCAACAACTTCAGTTGCATACGGTGTTGGTATACCATTTAACCACATTGACTTAGCTTTAACAAAAACTCCATGTTAGTGATTACCAAATTCGAAAATAGCAGCATCCAAATTGCATTTCAATGCAATTTCTTCTAGCGGTTGCCAACGAAGAGTTCGCCGATAAATACGCCTGATGTGACATGAGATTTTCATCCTTTGTTCGTTGTTGTTTGAACATATTCATAATATTGTAAGTACCCCATTGCCAACTGGACTACAAGTCTCGCGAAGACAAAAGTCAAATTATATCATTCCTATGTCGCCAAACGCACCATAAAATAACCAGAAAAAACTTTTAGTTCTCGCTTGAGGATTACTCCAAAAGGTTAAATATCGTGGATGTAAATTCATTGTTAGGACCAACATGTTATATTTTGGCTCCATTCCATCATCAAACATCTTCAACAACTTTTCCTCCATAATCCTCACATAACCTTTCTCCAATAGTGGCCAAAGCTGAGGTTACTTTTTAGTTTTTATCCTACGCACAAACTACATACTAGATGAGTGTTCGACAACCCCTTCTTTTGATCAAAACCTTGCAAATCCCTTGAGCTTTTAGAGTAGTGAAATAAACAAATCTGACTTTGCTTTTGATAGATAAGTTAAAATTTACAATCTAATATTTGCTGCCTGTCATATGGCAAAGAAGTTGCATTCAAAGTGGCTTCTACTCAGATAAGACAAGTCAAAACCAAATTCTTAGAGACTTGTATGTTCAAACCATTTCTTCACTTTATCAGTCAAATTCCATCGAAGCAAGTTATCAATATGATTTCCCCGCTAACGGACATAGGATTAGCAGCATCCCATATGTAAGTCAGGAAGATTGCTGACAAATAAGGAGTAACTAGTGTCAATATAGATAAACAGCCACAACGACTCAGAAGAAAGGGTTTTACAAATGGAAAAAAGATAAAAGATAATATCATAATGTACATTGACTAGCATTTGGAAAAGGGTCACAAATGATATAAAACGGGTACAACAAAGGCAAAAAAAACCAGCTTCGAATGTTGATGCTTAACTAATTTGAACCCATCCGCACAAAATGGAAGCTCCCATGATGTATGTATATATTTCCTATTTTCCTGTATCTGTAAATAGACATTGCACCCCGAAGGGATCTCTATTTTATGAATTCTAAAACTTTCTGAGTTATATCCTCAAGGAAGGAAACAAAACCCATCACACTTGTAAGACCACTTCCATCAACATCCTGCTCTTCAATCAGAAAGTTCTCAAAACTTGAGGCATCGTCCTGCCCTCCTCGAATAAAAATGAGTTTAGGAGTGATGCACCTCTCTTTCTTCAATTTGTTGATTGTGGTCCTTAACAAACCTGACGAGGTATGTTATATATGATTTAGACAAATCACGTTATATTTGTACCAACTAATCCAGTGCAGACAGAAAAAAAAAAAAATAAAGCCTTACAATCATGAGGTGGAGGAAAAGGAAGTGTTGGATCTGCAGTTGAAGAATAGAACACAATCAAAACAGTGAATGCATCAAGAAAAAATATCGGACTGCCGCTGGTAATCAGTGCAGCCCGACTCAAGGAATGGCGAGGATATGCTTGTTTATCTGGAGTAGCATATGACGTCAATACTGGATACACAGCACGATGAAGGGAACTTGGTTCCAACGCACTGCAACACAAATAAAAATAAATTACATAATCAATTCCTGAATACCGAAATTCAAAGCTACAAACCAGTGCTGTTGAAGCTTTGCATTCTTGTTAATTAGTTACCCAACTAACATCACATGTCCTTATCTTTGAACTTGCTTTTGCAGTCAATTCTTGTGAAAAATAATTTTTTACTTATCTTCTATTCCTAACTAAGACAAGGGAAACAAATGTTATCCTTACATATTAAACTAACTAAATCGGCCCAATACAATGCAAACTGGAAACATTGTGTTCAAAGGTAATCTTTATTTCTAAATCAAATGTACATACACTGACTTCTAAATCCATTATGAGTTATGGTTTGTTAAACATCAAAAGCCAAATCTACTATCCACTAACAATTGTCATCAAACCAAGTTATATTGGGTAAAAGATAAGTCATACAATTTTACTTTATTAAATGTGGCTATTTTTCCTTTAATACTTTCCGTGTTTTATTTCCTAAGATGTATATGTCAACAAAATCTCCAAATTTATTGAACATTATATTTGTAAGTGTCTTAGACTTCAGTTCATCCAGCCTTATGTTAGTTTATTTCCTTCCACCATACATTTATGGCATGATCATGCATACTCATTTGCTCAAATAAACGTGAGAGCACCATTTACCTAAAGAGGCATTGAAGATAGATGCGATAGTCAGGATGAACACCTTCTTCATGAAAGCGGAGAAGAGGGTTTCGAAGGAGAGCAAAAATTAGGCGAGGTAGGGGCTGCAGTTGAGGACATTGAGAAAACGCAACATCAAGCTGAGATCTTATGGAGCTTCCATTACTATACTGAACAAGTTTATAAGCATCGTTGTACTGCGCTGCAAGGATCACTAGCCATTCTTGAAGCAAAAGTCTACCCTCCCGAACTCCTTCCTCCAAAGAGGCTAGTATAACCTGCAAAATATAACTAAATTACTCAGAAAATTAAGTTGCAGAAATGCAACAGAGAACTCGTAATGTTTTTTCCTAAAAAAAGTAAAAGACTAGAGAATACTGCTATTGTAACAATTCTATGTTAATAACAATAGTTGGCATATTTAAAAAACAAGAAAGAATATCATATCAGAATTCTATGTTAATAACAATAGTTGGCATATTTAAATAACAAGAAAGAATATCATATCAGAATTAACTTCAGACAGAGGAACAGAAAACTAACATCGATCCAAAGGGCAAAAAAAATAGGATTTTGTATAATTAACCTTGTGAACGAGCAAAGATAGAACAACTTCAGGATCACAGCTGTCGTAAAGTTCATGAATATTCTGAGCAACACCAAACTGCAATGTTCGGATCCTTAACACCGCTGAAGGGAATGCTTGGTTCTGTATCAAAGGGAAGCACAGCACAGCAAACAAAGCCCCAAAAGCCTTTAATCCATAATTAAGTAATTTTTTTATGTTCAAAGAAAATGAGAAGTTTAAACATATTATCAGGAAAGAGAGGACTTGGGATAAATATCAACAATGAAAAGAAATTGACACTCCAAAAGCAGTTGTTACTTGTTAGTTACAGAACACAGCTTACCCACAATCTAGAATGTAAAGATTAACATCAGTGTTAGCAATTAAATTAATAGTTACATATTACGCTCAAGTTAACAGATACAATTTTCTCAGGATGAGAAAAATGAAAATCTTGACTTGAATGAAAAAATTCCTTACATACCAATACAGTCTCTCAAGATATCACATAATTGATAGTATCAATGAGAATTGGTAAAAAGCTATAACTAAAGATACACTATAGAGCAAACCTACCTAACACAAAGACTAGACAGAAGGAAAGAAACAAAATTCACATATAAATATAGCTAATCCAAAATTATTCATCAGAAAATACGTAGCAAATTTCACTAGAGGCGTGTTTCCCATCCCAAATCAGGCCCCTAGGAAGAAAACTAACAAGATATTCCCAAGGAAATGTGTGGAAATATTCATTAGAAGTTGCTTCAAGATGATCAAAAAGAAGAGCCTTTGAATAAAAAATCAAACTCTTTCTTATGTTTCACCTTAAGATTCGCAGTTCAGCGGAGATTAAACGAAAGCCTATCTTCAACTAACCGATACTGCTATTCCTATTGGGTCTCTGAGCTTATCAGAGAATATACAACAAACTTCAGAAGACATAGTTTATGCCTCTTGATGAACAAATAGGTAGTGCTGCATTAGTTAGTTTATAAAAATATACTCAAGTGGGCAAACTTGAACATGAAATGAAATTGTAAATTTGTAATACGCCTACCATACATATTATGGAAAACATCCATACACAAGAAGATAAATATATACCTGTTTGTAGAGACACTTCCTGAATTGGAAAGTTCGTCGGGAGGAACTACAACTGAGTACTGAAACGCAATTTGGAGCGTAGGAACATCTGATTTAGTTCTGTCAAAAAAAGTGACAGTAAAACATTATCTGAAGAGGACGAGTATCATAAAAGCATACAAGTACACCTATCTAATGGTAGAAATTATAACAATGCATAGACGGTAAATTATGTTATTGAAGACCAGCTACTTTTAGGTTAAAAAATTATTGTGTTCAGCTCACACATGAACATGAGAACTATATTTATATTTATCTAAAACCTAGCAGTCCACCACGATTCCAGGAAAAATAATATGGCTGTCTAATCTTCTGTTACTCCAGGATTTCATTGCTAGAAATCTAAGTCAAGCTTCTCATTAACAGTTATGTTACATTTTGATTTCTGAGATAACTGTAACATTTGGGTGGATAGAGTGCAAAGGGTAGTTTAGCTTCTTTCAGGAAGAAATGTGTAAAGTTCAGTAGCTCAACAAAGGGTAACTATAAACAATATCGGATTAATTGAATAGTTTTCAACAGGTATACTCTTGAAACTTAGTCACCAACGGGGAAATCATATGATTGTCTAGCAAACTTGTCTAATCTTCTGTCATCGCCATTGAAAGGTGGTAATTCCACCTTCTTCGCCGATAGACGAAATTCGTCCAGGACAGAAGAAACAGTACCAGCACCTGATGTAGGAATTTCTTGACGAGGATGAGACTCCAACAATCTTTGCATTTCAGTCAGATTCGCTTCCTGCATAGTCTCCAAACGAGTCTCCAAATGCTCTACACGAGCCTCAACTGCAGCAACTCTGTCAGCCATTTTAGGGGGAATGAACAAGGGCAGGTCGGACCAATTGATAGAGCAGAGTAAGAGATAGAGGAATAAAACAGTGAATTGTATTACTAGTGAAAATTGGGAATAATTCCCTAATACAATTCCAGAGCTACAGCTCCTCAGAGGTAGAAGACAACCAGTCTCTCTCTCTGCCAAAATGCAAAACAGAAGTAATCATGACATGAGACACACCCCACTAGCCTCCTACGCAATAAAAGAAAATCCTAACTAGCTGCCAACGTGGCCACTACCCTCTGCACCCCTCTTTTTCTTTCTTTCATAAACCCTCCAAACCTTGGGCTTATTAGAATTAGAGTCCACTAAATTATCCTTATCTCTTGGACTGGGCCTATCAGATACTATAAAGATTATTTTAAGTGCTTAGATCAAATTGTCTTTGTTTATAAAAGTTATAAGTTATTTGACAATTCAAGCCAGTAAGTTTAAGACATTGTAGTAACAACTAATGAGTAATAATTGATACCTTGAAAATCCAATGTTGTTCTCAAACACAAAGTCATAAGCATATGTAGCATAAGAATCACAACATATGATGTGTTGAACATTTTCATACTGTGGATCTGGAAAGAAGTGACCATACTGCAATGCAATACCAAGTTATTTCTATACTATAAGAGGATGCAAAAATTATGAATTACAAATTCATCACATACAACACACTTACAGAATTGCCAGGCTTAAATTCAGTCGAGGTTCTTAATCGCAGAACACAACCAAAAGCATATGGCCTACTCAGCATTCGATACCTGCAAAGAAAAAGAGATAAAAATATAGCCACCCGAAGTGATATTTGTGGAAGTGTTTGATGCTTAAGTTGGTATTCGCAACACTTCTGACTTCAAACACATTTAGGTTCAATTCTCAAATCTGAGTTCAGGTTTATCATTTAGGGTGGATGATTAATAAAATAAGTGGTCAACTTAATTTTGCTTGATTACTTCAAATAACAATAGTTAACTACAAGAGTAAGCATTTATTTCATATGGATAGCACAAGAATAAGTTTTATTAATTTAAATGAAATGCGATTAAGCAGAAAAGCTGTAATATGCCACCTCAAGGTACGATTGTATTGAAGACACAGACACACAGCCAGTCAGAAAATATTGAATAAATATCTCCTACTGATAGATACCAAACAATTGAAATGGTTTTACTAGTAAATCATGTCTAGGAATATTAAGTTATTAAATGAGACTTACATGTCCTGAGGTAAAGTTGAATCCTCAGTACTTGTATATAAAAATAAGGAGCCCCCGCTTTCGATACTCAGAAATTTTAAGGATGCCAAATCAGTGTACTCATTTGTTACGGCAAATATGTCAACACATACACCTGCTTGAACAGCAACAGCCGCCTGTGAAACATGTGTCAATTCTTCCACTTCTAAGAAATTGGAGATAATGGTAATAATAACTATATGTTAAATACCAGATCTTTATAAAATGGTGTCTGCTCCGGGAGTAAAGCACGATCTGCATCCTCTCCTTTGCTTGCATATTGCTCACCATATCGTCTTGTGTCCAATTGTCCAGCTCCATAATCAGGGGGGCCAGACAAGAAGGCAAAGATTCTAGCTGCAGTGCTCAATAGAAATTATATTTACGCAAAGCTTTTAAGCAAGAAAGATTAAAATTAAAGAAACACTTTACAAAAATAAATGGTAAGATTTGTAGTTAATCATTCAAACCTAATGCAAAAGTGTTTCCATATTCAGATCCAAGGTAACTGCAAAGGGCTTCCATTGCCACCCCAAAACCACGCCCACCTATCAGAACACCATCCAGTCCCTGACCTGCTCCTGTGGTTCTCTCCCATGAAGATGTTGGTCTAAGTGTTTCAAGTGCTGATGCAATACGGTCCTTACAGGTTTCCACCTGAAATAAAAATTAGAATTCAAATTTGACACATTTTTCCATATATCAGAATCTTTGTGCTTCAACATGAGAACACATGCTCCAGAAATAAAAACATTTATACGATTAACATACGGGAGCCAGAAACTGTAACAAAGGCATGACATCTTCAAGCTCAATTGTTAAGGTTCCCCCCTCTGCATCAGGAGGGATGAAAACATTTTTCACAACAGGTATGGGACCTTGAACATCATACAATCCTAGTTTATGGCTGAAGGTAGCAAGCCCAAAAAGTGAACCAGGAGGAAGAGCTGCAATAGAAGAAATATCAAAAAATAAGGGTAATGTTTAAAAGTTCTACTTTATGCAGGAAAGAAATATTTAGTTTGATCAATATAATACCTTCCAAAGCTGCCAGCAATGCACTTTTAGTGAGTTCCAGAAACTCCTCTGAAGCTGCAGTCAACACAATATATTTTTCTTAAGTCGCAATGACAATTATAAAAGGATATATCCGCCTATTTAGGAACTGAATCAGGGCTACAAAGACGATAGGTAGAGGCAAAATACAATGCTAGAAGAGAGTAACAGTTGTAATATATTAGGGACAATTTTCTTCACCTTGATGATTGCATCTTTTACACATATTCAAAAAGACTAAAGATACGCAGAGAGGTGGCGATATGATAGGGGAAATAGATCAATATTAGGGAAAATTTTGCAATCATGACCTCCTTCTACAACCACTGGGAAAACAAACAATGAAGTCTCCATAATCGACAACCATTGCCGTGTAATTCTTTCTTTGTCTTTTATTATTCACATGGAGCCACAAAATGTAATGTCATTTGAACCCATGGCACGCACAATCCACTAATATCAACTCTAAAAGCAGGGAAAAGGCGATATTACAAACTCGGAATCAAACAGCAAATGTACTATATAATTCCTGGGAATCATTTATTCCACACAAAAGTTCAAATCACGATAAGCAACATATCCCACTGAAGTATAAGTGAAATATCAAACTGTTCTAACACAACTAAATTTTCTTTTCCTACAAGCGATTATTTAAAAAATTGATTCAAACTGGCTTCTAGTAAGGAACCAAAGTCATTGTCGATGAACCAACAAAAAAAAACGCAAAACCTCGCCGAACCATCCGATTGTCAAAATTCAAGACCATGCATCGCAATTAGCACATGGATAAGCAGTGAGGTGATGCAAAAAGCAAGAAATCTTACAGGACAAGTCAACCGCAGCAACATAGACAGGACAAGCTTGCAATGCAGCATCATCAGACGAGTCTTCTGCAACAATTAAAATCCGAAACGATTAAATTGAAACCCTGAGAAAGAGCAAAGGAGGGAGCAAAAAAGAGAATTACGCGGAGGCAATTCGAGATCCACGAAGGAGGACATCATCTCGGCACAAGATTGAGGGCGAGAATAGCGTTCGATGGCTTCGGAGATGAGGCCATTGAGGTTACCGCAGAGAGAGCAAGACCACGTCCATTGTTCCAGTTCACAGTAGGTGTTGAAGTAAGCCCAGCAATTCTCGCATCGAGGCAAGAGGTCGCCGTTGGATCCGTACGCCGGTGATTGGCCTTCCTCGTCGGCGGCAGCGAACGGCGTGACGGTTACTCCCCATAGGAGACCGGAGCCCTCGCGTGCGTCAGCGTCCATCGGGAACCGCGCCACTGTCGCCCTTACCGCCATGATTTCCCTGCCTTCCTTCCTTCCTTCCTTCAAATGCTGTCTTCACACACACACTGACACTGTTCTTTCTTTCTTGTGTGTGCACACCGAGTTAGACTCAGTCTAGTTCCGCAACTTTACTCACTTAGGTAGTGTTTGGATGCATGGAAAATTGGGAAAAGAAAGGAAAGCATGGAAAACACAATTTTCAAAAAAAAAATCCTTCATTTGGTTCAAAAGAAAAGTACATAAAACAAAGAAAAATGTTATTGGGCCCACCAAATTCAACTCACTCCCTATTTTGGAGAGAAAATTTATGAAAAGTAGAGAACACCTCAAAATTACAATTTTACCATTTTTAAATAAATAAATAAATCACACATTTTATTTCTATACAAGGTTATTCATGTCATTTATCAAATATATCCGTTTCTTTTCTCTCCCTTTTTCATTATTTTTCTCACAAACCAAACAACTAACAATCATCTCATTTTCTATTATTTTTTCTCTTCTTTTCCATTCTCTTCCCTTCTTTCTTTTTCATTACTTTTCTCTCACTAACCAAATATAGCATTAGTTTTGCGTTATTTGCCTTTTGGAGTTTTGGAATTTAACACGAACTCTTGTTATTTTACAACGTTGTTGCAATTTGACAAAAAAAAATGTTTAATGTATATACTTATATAGTATATAGGCTCTTACAACCACCACCATTAAATACTTCATTGAGTCTTGGTTATTAATCGATCACTTGATGATTATCAATTGACCAATTTTTCTTAATGATGTGTCAATTCAATTGGTAGATAGTGACAAACATTTATACACCTATTGTGTATATAAATTAAATAAAATAATATTAAATTTATATAGATAATTTGTTGATGTATAACTTTTTACACCGTCCCTAATTTCAATGTGTCATGTCATTAAAATTGGTTGATTGTTTCTCAACAACATTGAAAGTCATGTATCTCATGAGTTGTAAATGGTTGTAAGTGTAAAAACAATTGCACCGGCAGTGTGTAACAATTAAATTCCAAAAATTATTAAAGGTTATAGTAATTTAAATATTTTTTCCTATTTGTTTTACACTCCTATTTTCTCGTAGTAATTTTTCCTTCCATATTATATCAAGTGTCGTATCTAAAATATTTATTGTGAATATTCCTTTTAGTTCTTGACAAAAGAATTGGTGTTGGTCAAAAAAAAAAAGAGTTGGTGTTCAATTTGATCTATTAACTTAGTAGTTGTTTGGATTGGCGGTAGAGAAGGTCAAAATTGATTTTGGGTTCACTTTCGTGATTTCAGAGACAAATATTCATGTTTGGGTAACGTTTGCAGAATCAATTCTACCCTGGCAGAAGCGATTTTGGGTGAAGCTGATCCTTGTAGCTTTCACGGTGACTATAATCAATTCTACCCTTCCACTTTATGTCACCTTCCTTTACTACCCTTCTATTATCTCACCTATCGATCTATAATCTCTTCTACCCTTCCACTTTATGTTTGAAAATCTCATATCTATTTGCAGATTCAACTACCTCTCGAACTTCATTTACTACCCTATACAAATTCGAATTTATGAGAAATTATACAACATATATCGCATCGTATCTATCTATTTTGTTTCATACCTCCGAACTTCCTTAATTCAAATTGTGGTGAAAAATTGATTACAATATTTATGGCTACTTCCATTTGTAGTGTATATATTATTAATTTTACCTAGTTTTGTTTGGTGAGCTTGATTGCACCTCTCTTTAATAAGTGTGTCATCTATCTATTTGTTCATCTTCAACCCATTCATTTGTAAGAACACATTCAAGAACTTATTTTCTCGAAGGTACAAGGTGAGTCTTTAAACTGTTTGACAAAATGCTTGTGAGGGAACAAAGTTTTTGTTTCAGCAACTTGCTTTTATGAATACGCTTCTATCTTTTGTTGGATGTTTTTCTGATTTTAGGAAAATTTTGATCATTGGATTTGGATACAGCAATAGGGCGGATATCGCATATCAGGTTTGTTGTGTGACTTTAGATTTTAGACATCTGTATCGCATATCAGTAATATCTAGTTATTGGATATCAGCAATGTTATCATCTGTTATGTGTGGCTGAAGTATAAGAATGTTATTTCATTCTTTTTAAACTATAAGTTATGTGGGGCTGAAGTAGTTATATATATATATATATATATAAATAAGTTGCTGAAGAAGTCTTGCTGAAGTGTATATATATATCATGTTGCTGAAGTTTTGTTAAATATTCTTTTCACAGTATCTTCATACATCATGAAGTATTATTTTTGAGTAGTTTTGCTGATTTACTTTTGAGTAGTAAGTAAAAGTAAGTAGTTACATATTCAGCAGCAACATTATTAGACTAAAGTTTATAGAGAAAAATAACAGTTCTCACATGCTTAAGTTTATTATTACTTGGTCTATATAGAATGACAACTCGTGTCGAAAAGAGAGCTATTGTGGATCCTCCTTCAATTAACGATGGAGATAAGAAGGTAAAAGTTGTTTGGAATCATACATCAACTGAATCTTTTGTCCAAATATGCTTGGAACAAGTTTCCAAAGGGGAACGCTCTGGTACTAGCTTTACGAAAAAAGGGTGGAAATGTATTATTTCCAAATTTGAAGAATTGACTGGAAAAAAATATGACAAGACTCAACTAAAGAATAGGTATGATAGTCTGAGAAAGGAATGACGAGCATGGTATAACTTATTTGGGAAAGAAACTGGATTAGGGTGGGATCCTGTGAAAAATACTGTTGATGCTCCAGCTGAGTGGTGGGAGAGGAAGCAATTGGTATGTCTTATTGAAAAATACACATTATTTAAGACATATGCATCGTATTTATTGTTTAGTATATAATATTGAGCTATGAAAATGCAGGAAAACCCTTTATATGGCAAATTTAGGGATAAAGGACTTCCATTTGCTCCCCAATTAACCATGTTTTTCAAAGATGTTGTTGCTAATGGAGAGTACATGTTTGCACCATCATATGTAGAAATGTTACCAAATGATCCAAATGACGATGATGATGGATATCATCCATGCCTAAACATGGAAGAAGGCTCGGGTGATAGTGAAGATACAAGTGTTGGGGCAACACAAGAGTTTGCAAATATTGGGATGAATTCTTCACAAGGTTTATTGGAAGAAAGGGATATCCAACACAAAATATAATGGCTGTATGTGATTGGAACATGTGTTTTACTTTCGTGTTAGCTGGGTGGGAAGGTACTGCACACGATGCCCGTGTTTTTGACATGGCACTGACAAATACAAACTTGAAATTTCCACACCCTCCACCAGGTATGTTTTTTTTGTATGACTACGCATATAAATTGGCTCAATTATTACATTTTCTTCTTTACAATTTAATAATTTTATTTTTTTATTAGGTAAGTATTATTTAGTGGATGCTGGCTATCCAACACCAATGGGGTACATTGGTCCCTACCGATGTGAACGATACCATCTTCCTGATTTTAGGCGTTCTCAATTCACAAATCACAATGAAGTATTTAACTATTATCACTCAAGTTTAAGGTGCACAATAGAAAGGACTTTTGGGGTATGGAAGAACAGGTTTGCAATTCTACGCCGAATGCCTAAGTTCAAAATGGAAACACAAGTTCAAATAGTTGTTGCAACAATGGCTATACACAACTTTATCCGAAGGAATGCCGCAACAGATATTGAGTTTAGCCATTTTGAAGATGAAAACGTAGATCTTGATAGTGATGATTATCATAAACCGATTAATTTAGATCCATCTCAAAATTTAAATGCAACCTCTTCATTAGAGATGGAACGTATTCGTGACTCTATTCGGGATCAAATTATTGAGTACAAGCAAAATAATTAGTCTTTATTTATGTTTGGTATTGTATTGAACTTTAAACTATATTATCTAAATGTAATTTTAATTTATATATTTTATATGCTTATTTAGTATTTTGTTGTCAATTTTATCAAATTTGAAGTTTTCAATATATTTTTAAGTTGAGACCCATTTTGGTAATTTCCCATGTAAAAGCAATTCTAATCCAACCTATCCAAACAACAAAGATTGAAAAAAATCATTTTTTCAGTAAAGATATCCAAACAAAAATCACGTCAAGTTCAACTCACTTTTAATTAAAATTAATTCTGCAAAATCAATTCTGTCAGAATCAATTCCTATTCACCGCAGAACCAATCACACGCTTAGTCTACGACATTTATAAACAGGGGACATGTTAGTCCCTCGGTTAGTTTTTGTAAGTGGCTTACTTTTTTTTATTGATGGGTGTCCCTTGTACAGTCTAGTAGTCTATACTCTACAAACTCTACACGTCCCATATTATTTATTTATTTTTGCCAAAACATGTCCCATTATTTTTATAATACATGTTATTCATGTATCTAATCAAGGACTAACCGCTCCTCATAATGTTGAGCGGCAAAGGAGAATGATGTCGCCAACGAGTACTTGCCCAATCTGTTGTGTGGATGCTGAAACACTTATGCACCGGTTCAGAGATTGCCGAACAAGCCTTGCAATTTGGAATGGGTTCAATGTTAGAAAACAAAGCAATTTTTATGGCAACTTGATTTGGCAGAATTGGTTGAAAACCTTAAAGATTTGAAAGATAAAGATGAAGAACCTTACTGGACAATTGTTTTCGGAGTCATCCTTGATGCGATTTGGCGAAACTAAAATGATTTCGTTTTTGAGCAAAAGTCCTCCCCAGCAAGCGTATCGATAATGAATATCAGAAATCAAGTGGAGTGGATAGCTAATTGTATGTTGAAGAATCGGTTGTTGCTTCCTCAGATGTTATCCCCTTCGCGATGGCAACTGAAATCGCTCGGAATCCTCCTCCCCAGAGTGAATGGAAGCTGAATTGCGATGGCTTTGTGCGTAACAACGGGAGAGTGGCTGGATGTGGTGGAATTTTGCGAGATTCTTCAAGCAATTTTGTTTTCGCTTTATCTCATCAGCTTCCTGCTTGTTCGGTTCTTGATGCTGAGATCTAGGGTATTTATCACGGCATTAGCATAGCTTGGAGCAAAGGTTTCAGAAAGTTCATTGTCGAATCTGATTCCCAGAAGCTAGTGACTTGCTCAGTTCAGGTTTGGATGCTTCTAGGGTTCAAAACCAGCTTGTGCGCAGTACTGTCGAGGTGGGTGGTGGAGAATTGATGATATATTGGAAGAAGGTGGAAAGACAATTAAATGTTATGGCTGATTTGCTTGCTAGAAACAGTTATAGTTTCACTAAAGTTTCCTCAAAAAGTCCTCCATTACGCAGCCTAAGGTCTGCAACGGTCAGAAGATTAGCGTGGGATCTTGTTCCCATATGGGCATTAAAATTTGTCGCTAACTCCTCATTTTCCGTGCGTTTTTTTTCTTCAAATTGGCGCTCAAAGGCAGCGAGGGACTCAAATCTGTTGCTATATCAAATAAATTTGTCGCTAATATCAGCAAAAGCAACGTAGCCAACTTCCCTCGCTAAAGTTCGTCGCTAAACACAAAGTTAGCGACTGAAATAGCTTCTCTCGCTAAATTTCGTCGCTAAACACAAAGTTAGCGACTGAAATAGCTTCTCTCGCTAAATTCTGTCGCTAACTAGCTAATTTTTTGTAGCGTGTACACACGGTAGCAAAGTATCGTACCAATTCAGTATTAATGTACTTGGTCCAAAATGCAGTAAGAATGGGTGAGTAAGTTGAGAACGTATAAGTGTAGAGTAAGTTGAGAACGTATAAGTGTGAAGGGTATTTTTGGGAAATTTCAAAATTAGAGGGTGTTTATGAGTAGGAAGGAATGTTTAGTAAGAATGGGTCAAAACAAGTTGGGACATCGTTACTGTACTCTGCCCAATCTGTCACTATTTGTAACGAAACCAATAGTAGTGCTAGACTTTTTTGTTAAGAAAAATTAGTGCTACTTTGGTAAGTGGATCATTTTTTTGACACAAGACTCAAAATCATTTATCAAAAAAAGTCAAACAAAGGTCAAACAGATTTGTTTTCAAAAATAAGAGATAATGGTAAGAGTGAAATTTTTTTTTACACAATGGATCATAGTTATCTATAAATAGTAGATGGAAATTTGGAGATATATAAATCATAAAAATTCCTTACTATTCAAGTTATAGCCACCCAATTAATCCGCCTAACCACTTAGCCAAATCACAAATCACAAAAAAGATACCAATAAAATCACAGCCATCAACGTATAACAGCATATTCCTCTGATATTTCTTCATCTCATGCTATTTCCATGCCACTTTTTCCTCCCTTTCCAACCACCAAATTAAATCCTTCCTTCTTATATTGTCTTTTCTTTTCTTCTCCACGTAAAAACCTAGAAAGAAAACACCATGTCAACAACATGCAGCCTTCAACAAATCTTTGAAAAAGAAAACCCTGAACTTTCATGGAAACCCATGCAGCACTCCGCTTCCTTCACTGAGATATTTGGAGAGCTTCATTTCAACGAAAGTCCAACTCATTCACCATCTTCATCTCCACACGTTAATTCTTCTTCATCATTGTCAGATATAAATAATACAACAACAAATCATACAAAGATCATTCAGAATGAAGAAACTCTTTCCGTTTCTGATCATCATCATAAGGATATCATTCAAACCCCATCATCATTACCCTATATTTCAACACGAGCCAATAGCAGTGAAAGCTTTTCATCTTTGAGTTCTGAGAGTTTGCATATTTGTACAGAAAGTCTTGGTTTTGAAAGTTCAGATGAAGTTGAAGAAGATTTGAATATCAATGAGGTGAATGAAGAAGAAAAGCATTTAGGTTCACAAGATTTTCATGGAAAAGGGTTATGGAGAAGTAGATCATTATTAAGGGAATACCCTCCTCCTATTTCATGCATAGGAAGAAGTGGAAAACCTTCGGTTAGTTTCAAGTGTTATAGGAATGATGGAAGGTTAATTCTTAAAGAAATAAGGATACCTAAGCAAGATTTTCTTCATGCTCATAGGGAAGATGGAAGGCTTAAGCTACGTTTTGTTAAACCTGCACAGGAAGAAGAAGAGTATTTAGATGATGAAGAAGATTATGATGGTGAAGAAAGTGAAGATGGAGGAGACGAAAATAAAGGTAGTGTAACAGATCATGTAAATGAAGAAAAGAGAGGTTAATTGATGCATAATTTGCTAATGAAGTTTTGTAACATGACATAGTATATATTCGGAATGCGATCATAACTAAATGTTTGTCATTTTTGTTCAAGAAGCACCAGTGGTCTAGTGGTAGAATAGTACCCTGCCGCAGTACAGACCGGTTCGATTCGGCTGGTGCAGATTTTTGTCTTTCTTTTTCGAAAAATTACGCAGGGAACTATATGTTTTTGTAGCGCAACTAATAATTAAAAAATTAGCAGATATATGATTGCTTACAAACACATTTAGGATGGAGTCATAATAGGTCTAAAAAGCCTTCTGAGCTTTGTACATTATTTTCTTGAATAAAGTATTACTAGTATAATTCATCTGTGTTAGTACGGGTCGACATTTACTTGTAACATAAAAATTGACAATTTTGTTACGAATTAAAAAAATAAAAGTTGTATATTTAAGTCTATTGTATGAGATATTAAATACCTTGGGCACTATCTAAAATTAAGCTATTATGTTCTATACATATATTTCTAAAGGAGGGCAAGAAAATGATTATAAAGTGAACGCAAAAAAACTTTGACCTAAGTGCCCCTATTTTTTTCCTCAACTCATATGAAGCAAACTATTTTTTTTGTCATGGAAATGGTAGTCGTTATTTTGATAGGAAAAAAAAATTGAGTTCAGTTTGTAATTGTAGGATGGTACCTATCAAAAACTATACTGTACAAATATTTTTGTATTATGCTTCAAATAATATAAGTTAGTTGTGGTCAATCAACCAAAAAATAAATACTATAAGGTGAAATGGTTATAAAACGCACATAGAACAATGAGAATAAACAGACATAAATTTGTGGAAGTGATTCGGCAGGACCATGAAGTGAATAATTTAAGAATTTTATACATATGAAAATCAAATATATTGGATAAAATATAATACTTTGACTAAAAGAATCATTTTTTAGAGTACGTACAATGTAGGTGTAGGAGTCTCTGTAACGAAATGATTGAAAGAGGAATAAAAAATGTAAAAGTACTTACGTTAATATTCTGTAAGGTATGGTAATTGTAACTTCTAATAGGGATAACTTCCAAAGGAGATAGTATATATATATATATATATATATCCTTTTAATCTTATGCAGTTTGGTGCTTATATGGTTTTCTATCATTGGTCATTCCCTTTTGCTGTCAAGGTAAATCTTAGCCAAAGCTTCGGGGGTAATTTTGTCAAGTCAGGTTTATTTGTTTTTCTCTTTTTCTCGGCACAAGTGAAACACGTTTCACTCCTTCCCTGTCATTTTATTTCTTTTTCTTCTCTCTTCTTCTCGTTTTTCATCCCACTCTCCATTTCTTCCTCACTTTTCTTCTCTCTCTCTCTCTCTCTGATTCTTCTTCTCTTTCTTTCTCTCATCAACGACAAACTCCTTCTCACCTTTTTGTCTCTTTTTCCAAAAAAAATTCTCCAAATTCTTGTCTTGTTTTTCCCTTCTCTGCTCATCACACCACATTTCATTATACATTTCATTATACACAGAGGCAAATAATGGGATTGAAATCCCTAATAGCTGCAAGGGATTGAAAGAAGAAACAATGGCAAAAATAAAGAGAAGAAGAAAGAAAGAGAGAGGGAGAAATGGAAGGTTGCGAGAGGTGAGGGAAATGGCGGCGATCAGGTGGAGCACGACGGCGACGTCGGTGTGCGTTGGAGATGTTCAATTTGCCGCCGGTAGCGGAGATGAGTTCTGATGGTTAGTTCTCAGTCATCCTCCCCTCTCCTCCTATCTACGTTGCTTCTTCTTTCACTAGGTGTCATTTTGATTTTTTTTTTTATCAGAACCAAGTTTTACTTCTTCTGAAAACAATCTCTCAGCTTTATTGTTTTGCTTCTCAAAATAGCTTTTCTATTTTCTAACTTTTCTTTCTATTTTTTTCTTCTATTTTTTTCTTCTGTTTTCACTAATGATAATGAAAGAACCAAGAGGAAGGTCGCGATTCAAGGTGCAACGATGAAATCACCGCGATGAACAGGACACCAACGATTTGGCTTTCTCAGTGTTGAACGAACACGAATAATCAAAAAGAACGCAACAAGGCAGAAAAAACATGAAACCAGAAGGTTGTTCAGTTATTTTCTATTGATTTTGCCTCCCTGCTTTGTTTTTTTTCTTTGTATTGCTTTCAGATTTTTCTCTCTCAGAACCTCTCAATCAAATCATGAGAGAAAAAGAGGAGACAAAGGGAACAATGGTATTTTGGTAGATATGCAGAAATTTTTCAATTGAAGAAGCACCATTACAATGTTGTCCAAAGAAAATAACACACACACACTGGCGCCACACCAGGCGCCCTGCACTTCGACACACACACACTGGCGCCCTGCATTTTGACACACACACACACTGGCGCCACACTTCGACACACACACACTGGCGCCACAACAGGTGCCCTGGGCAGCCACAATGGCGCCCTTGCGCCTAGGATTCCTTAAATCCAACTCATTCCTAACTTAATTCCTAAGTTATGCACATACACACCCTATTGCTATTGTTTAATCTAACTATTTGACTAATTCCTAACTTTGGTTAAAGAACTAAAAAAGGTTTAAAATGTTTTTTTATGACAATTTTTTCTGATTTTGATTTATTAATCAACTAGTAGGATATCCGTGCATACGCATAGGTACTGACATGTTCTTTTTATGAATGAACTTATATAGATAGTATTTAAGTAGTCTGAATAATATCCCGTGAAAATAAAAACAAATTTAAAGTATAAAAAGGGAGTTTCAAATAAAAAATTGATAAATATTAAAATCTAAAAATGTAAAAGTATTATTTAAAAATAATTGTGCATTTATCCGGTGTTTTTTTATATATTAGTGTAGTATTTTTTTATGTATCTGTATTGTTGTCCCGTGTTTTTATATAACAGTGCAGATATCCCATGTTTTTATATATATCATTGTAGTTATCCCCGTATTTTTTTATATCAGTGCAACTATCTCGTGTTTTTTATGTATCAGTGTAGTTATCTCATAGATTAAATTGGTTATTTAAGTTGATTAGTAAATTATAGTAGATAGTAAAAGATAGATAGTAGATGATCAATAAGAAATAATTAGTTGGATGCAGATGTATATGATGGTATATGATGGTATATGATGGTAAGAGGCAAAAATTAGTTGGCTGGGTAATAGCATTCATTTGCTTAGGGGTGTATCATAGAATTTGTAGACAAGCACTTTTGACATCTTCACCTACAACAATACTAAATGTTCATGGAGAGCATGCCAATTCTATTGTTATTATCCTTGATTTTTTTTGTTTACTTTTGATTTGGTCAATGTAATACTAATGGATTTGATGATGGGTTGAACATACTAATTTTAGTTTTAACACTACACAAACCTCTTTAGATTGGGAACTCTTTTTTTCCGGAGATTGTAATTCTAACTTCATTTTTCCTTTTGTTGTTCTTAATTATGCTACTTCATTACTAACTTCATAATTATGCTACTTTATTACTAACTTGACTTGTAATTCTAACTTCATTTTTCCGTTTATTGTTCTTATTGTCTCCTACCTTAACTCTAACTTGATCTAACTATATATTGACTTGTGATTTTACCTCCTGCATCATCTAACTATTTAATTCATTACTAACTTAACTTCTAACTTCATTTTTCTTTTGTTGCTCTTATTGTCTCCTGTCTTAATTCTAACATAATCTAACTATTTATTTACTTGTGATTTTCACTCTTGCATAATCGAACTATATATTGACTTGTGTTTTTAACTCTTGCATCATCTACCTATTTACTTCATTACTAACTTGACTTCTAATTCTAACTTCATTTATTCTTTTGTTGTTCTTAATTATTTTCTCTTACCTTAGCTCTAACATAATCTAACTATCTATTGACGTGTGATTTTATCTCTTGCATAATCTAACTATTTACCTCATTACTAGCTTGCCTTTTAATTTTAATTTCATTTTTTGCTTTTTGTTATTTTTACTGTCTTGAATTGTTTTTTTCTCTTTTGACTCCTAACTCTTTCTTAACCTAACTTACTCACTCATGCATGTATATTTATATATATTTACATATGTTGGCTCCTATAGTTTCTTATATATATGGATGTTGAACTAGGATATGGGAATTACTAATATTTAGTAGTACCAATAACTTTGGCTTTGTAATCCTATTGTACAATCTAAATGTGTTAATTGTGTTGGTTGTTTCGTTATTACTATCTAAAGGTGTTAATTCCGTTGTTAGTTTCACTAATACTAGCGCCTTCGTGCATCGCACGGGCGCGAGGCTAGTATATATATATATATATATATATATATATACACACACACATATAGGCCACACAAAAAAAAGAAGGATAGCTTGAAGCACACAATAGAAGAGTAATGGAATATGAGTTATAATATTATTATTGAGATATCTTTCGATGAGTTATACTATGTTACAATTGTGACAACCATAAGGAGTAATCTGCGTGGATTGCTAAAAGCATGTAGGTGATTTGAATTTGGAGACAGCAATAGGTCATTTTAGTACTAATCTGTGGTGATTGTTAAAAGCATGTAGGTGATTTTCAAAAGTTTAACTATCTTTAACAATCACCAACCTAGTAATATGAATTTCGTGATTGTTAAAAGCTTAACTATCTTTAACAATCACCGACCTAATACTGTCTCCAAAATAAAAAGTTGTGAAGATTTAATCATTTTTCTCGTTGATATGATAGAGATTTCAAGGACGCACCTACGGCATCCTTAATACCTCTGAGGTGGATCTTTAGGTTGAACCAGATTATGAGTCCCAACATCAAGAGGAATTTAATTTCACTGAGGTCTTTTTTCACCAAACGACTCAGTGTTGGAAATCTTGTAGTATTTATTTTTTAGGTTTTTACAACTGCGTTTTTTTAATTTTAAAATGTATTTTTTTCATAGGTTTGCAGTTGATTTTCGGTGCCAATAAGTAGATTGAGTTATTTTTTTATAGCTGCGTTTGGTCAACTGATTCTGAGTGACAATAAATGGGGAGCATTATTGGACTGCGATTGGTGGATTTTGTTGTTGTTAGAACCAGTGTTTTAAGAACCGGACCGGTGATCGACTCGGTGAAGGTACTGGGCCACTGGGTCAAGCTAGGGTCGGACCGAAGGGTTAACAGTTGAACTGCATGACTATTGACCCGGTCTCGATTAAAATATTTCCAAACTTTCAAGACTTATGAATTTCATATGTATAAAATTTAATTTACAAAAATAAAACTTATAAAAAACTAATACATTCAATTTATCTTTGTAAGAAAAATAGTTTTTTTTAAAAAGTGTAATAATCCAAGAGAGTAATAAAAATTGGTAGAATGATTTCCTTACATTAAAAATATTCTACAACAAAACTTTAATATATATATATATATATATATATATATATATATATATATATTATGAAAAAAATAATTCCATGAATTGTTCACTCTTTTTGTGCTTACATGTTTGTGAGAAAGAGTATAAATAAATAAATAAATAAATATAATAATGATGGTAGTAATTATCAAGACCATTTATGCTGCAACGCTTCTTTATTGAAATGGAAAGAAATATCCTAAAAATATGTGCCTAGAAACATCAAATGCGATCAGTGGTATAGTGATAGTGTTGCCTTTGCATAACCAAATGGACAGGGGTTCGAATCTCATCTCTTATAATTTTGCATCACATGTAGTTTAAGGTTGACGTAGATTTAATTGTAGCTGATGTCATTAGTGACGTGGATGAAGTGGATGAATAGGTGTAAGTTTCATAGTTTAATATAATAGAGATGTACTATGTGTAAATTAATGTGTATTTTTTTAATTTTAATTTTCCTGTTAGAAGACCGATACTATAGGGATGAAATAAAGAAGAAATTAAGTCATTGTCAAAAAAAAAAAGTAGGTAATTAATGCGTATCTTCTTTTTTTTTTGAACTACTATCTCTTTTTTTTTTTTTGAAAAAAAAACTCTCCTATAGAGTTTTGCTGGAAGGTGTACTCATACGGTCGCTCATAGTCGGGCTAAAGTAATCTTAAACTTTATCCGGCTTGACATGCATTATAAATTGATTTGGATTTTTGTGAGAAAGATTTTTTTGTCTATGGCATGATTTTTTTTTTGGTTTATTTTTTTGGTTGTTTTTTTTTTCTTCTTTCTTTTTTGTTTCACTTTCTTTTTTAATTGTTTCTTGCTTATATTTTTTTTTTGTTATTTCCTTTTTCTTTTTTTTACCATGTCATTGGTACGTAATTTTCATTATCTTTTATCGACGATAGTGTCTACATTTGGAGAGTGCGGCTAACCACAAGTCTTCCATCCCAAATGAGAGTTTTACCACATCCAAAGTTCTTTTTTTATATTTGTAGGATTTCTTTTTCTTTTTTTTTTTTTTTTATATTTTAAAAGTACTTTCTGATCTTGAAAATTTTTAGATGTTTAAATATGCAAATTTTTGGTGGAAAACTATTTAACTTTTAGATAATTTCGCATCAACAAGTATTAGAAGCATTCTTAAATTTGTGTTAGTTTTAAATCAAATCGTGCATGATTGATGAGAATCCTACAACCTAGCTCGAAGCGGATCTATCAACCTCAAGAGCAAACTAACGCGCGAGAATAGTCATTCTTGATGGATTGTTGTTTGTGTTACAACTTTTAAAATTTGTTTGTGTTATAACTTGATCTAATATGTGTGATTAAATTTGTTGTTTTTGCTCCAACTTTAAGTTGTTTTTGTTATGACTTGATCTAATATGTGTGACTTTTGTCTTTGACTGTGATGTCTTTCTAATACTTAGAATTTGTTTGATATTATTATTTACTGTTGTTTTTGTTTAAAAGTAATTCATTTAATCAATAGTTAGACAACCCGTCCATCGGAGTCAATTGGCTTTTTTTCTTCTTTCACTTTGGCTTTTTTATGTTTCCTTTCTTTTACTTTTTTTGTTACCATCTCATTAGTGTGGAGTTTTCATGGGCTTTAATGATGACTAATGTACACTGGAGAAGTTGACGGACCACGAGTACTCGGTTTTCTCGGCGTGTATGGTTATATCCTCCCAACAGAGTTTTACCGATGACTAATCTACATATTTTTTATATTTTTATATTTTAAAGTGGGATGTTAAATAGTGTGTTTTAGTGTACTTGATGGGGACAACATTATTTTTTTGTAGAAAAGCGCGTGCATAAAATGTTAGATATCTTGTATTTTGGAGTTACTTTAGTATTCGAGAAATTTTTAACTATTGAAACACTTCGTTTGCCAATAATCTATTTGATGGAAAAATAATTTGGTGGCAAAATACATAAGTGTGATTCTAGGCAGTGTGTTTTGTGGTGCTTTAGAATATTGAAAAAAAATTAGATGTTCAAATTGGTATTTTCTTCTTTATTTAGATAATTTCGCATCAATAAGTATTAGAAGCATAATTAAATTGATATTTACTTTTAAATTAATCTCTGCATGAGACCTACATACGTATTTCACTTTTTAATTATGTTGTCTTCTTTTATCTTTAATTTTGAGTTAAGTTTTCATGTGTACATTTTTTTGGTATAAACTGGGTATCCTCTACCCGCAACTCTAGAGACTAATCCCTCGAACCGGTAAGATGGTATTACAAGTTAAGTTTTTATGGTTACATTTGATGAATATGGATAATGTTATTATAGGTTGTTGTTTATTTTACAACTTTTAATTGATTTTGTTATGACTTCATCTAATCTGTGTGATTAGGCTGTTATTGATGCTCCAACTTTAAACTGTTTGTGTTATGACTTGATCTAATATGTGTGACTTTTGTTTTTAAATGTGATGTCCTTCTAATACTTAGAATTTGTTTAGTCAAAAAAATACTTAGATTTTGTTTGATGTTGTTATTTACTGTTTTATTTAGATAAGCATTGTTATTTACTGTTGTTCTTATGCTTCTTTTCTTTAGAGGTTTACTCTTTAACAAATTGTTAGCCAATCCGTCCATTGGACGGGTCGTAGTGACATGGAAAATACTTGACACATGGACTAATTAGGTTAAGGCATGTCATTTGGGTATAGATACCCAACTATTTCACTATAGTGACAAGGAAAATATATAAACATGTATGCAGCTTGGCATGCATGTTAAATTTGGGGGGAAAGATTTTTTGATTAATTGGCTTCCAATTTTTTGGCCAATTGGCTTTTTTTTTTCACTTTGGTTTTTTTTCTCCTTTCTTTTATTTTTTGTTACCATCTCATTAGTGTGTAGTTTTCATCGGCTTTATCGATTATTAATATACACCGGGAAAATTGGCTGGCCACGGGTACTTGGTTTTGTCGGCGTGTGTGATTATATCCTCCCAACAGAGTTTTACCGATGACTAATCTACATTTTTTTTTATATTTTTATATTTTAAAGTGGTATGCTAAATAGTGTGTTTTAGTGTACTTGATGAGGACAAGATTATTTTGTAGCAAAACACGTAACGTGAAATGTTAGACAGTGTGTTTTGGATTACTTTAGTATTCAAATTTTTTTTAAACTATTGAAATACTTCGTTCGTCAATAATCTATTTAATGGCAAAATACATAAAGTGTGATTGTAGGCGGTGTGTTTTGGGGTACTTTAGAATCTTGAAAAAAAATACATGTCCAAATTAGTATTTTCTTCTTTATTTAGATAATTTCGCATCAAGAAGTATTAGAAGCATAATTAAATTGATATTTACTTTTAAATCAATCTCTGCATGAGACTTACGTACGTGTTTCACTTTTTAATTATGGTGTCTTCTTTTCTCTTTAATTATGAGTTGAGTTTTCATGTGTACATATTTTTGGTATAAACTGGGTATCATCTACGCGCAACTCTAGAGAATAATCCCTCGAACCGGTAAGACGGTATTATGGGTTAAGTTTTTACGGTTACATTTGATGAATATGAATAATCTTATTTTAGGTTGTTGTTTATTTTACAACTTTAAACTGATTGTGTTATGACTTCGTCTAATATGTGTGATTAGGCTGTTGTTTATGCTCCAAGTTTAAGCTCTTTGTGTTATGACTTGATCTAATATGTGTGACTTTTGCCTTTAAATGTGATGTATTTCTAATACTTAAAATTTGTTTAGTAAAAACAATACTTAGATTTTATTTGATGTTGTTATTTACTGTTGTTTTTATATTTAGGTCTCTTTAACAAATTGTTAGTCAACCCGTCCATCGGACGGGTCGTAGGGCTAGTTGTATGTAATGATAATGCTAATCCTAAATTATTTTCTAGTGCTCTAGTATACACTGAAACATTTATTATTAATGAAATGAAACATTTATTATTAATTAAAAAATAAAGAAAAATGTAGGTGTTTGAATGAGCCTTGACATCATGTGCAAGGTTGCGTGTTAGAAAAACCCTCTACAATTTACGAAAAAGAAAAAAAAAGGAAAAACTCACTACAAAATGATATTTCATTTGTTCCTTTTGACACATCATTTTTAAGAAAAAAATTGTTTGTTTTTATTTTTCATTTTAATAGTTAGAGGTTACATTAATTATTTTTTACCCAATTTTACCCTTAATTATTAATTATAGGCAGAGAAATTAATATGGTGGGTAAAAAATAATCAATGGTGTGGTAGGAAAAGATAATAAATTTATCAGAAAACCATAAAATTTATCGATTTCTTAGTTTGTGTAATTCCGATGTAAATTGTTTCAACTGTCCTCGAGTGGAGGAGTCTTTGCTTCATGTTCTTCGGGATTGTCCTCTTGCTGTATTTATGTGGTGTCACCTTCTTCCTATTGAGCATGCCAATCGTTTCTGTGGAGGTAATTTAACTGACTAGATACTGTTTAATTTTGATTTATGTTGCAAAGAAGCGTTACGGGTTCTTGGGCTACAACGTGTCAGCATTTGTGGATGTGGAGAAACAAGGGAGAACATGATTCCGAGTTCATTAGGTTGTTCTGCCTAGAGTTAGGGCTGAAATTCACGTTAGGCTGAAATTGCCTCTAGAAGCCCCTATCAACTCGAATTATGGTAATTTTAAAAAAGTTTGTATTGCTACATTTGAACCAAAAAAACCTAAAAACATACCGCATCTATTCCTTTTTACTTGGTTTGTAAAATTGATTTACACAATATTCTTACAAAAAGATTGATTTACACAAATTAAGAAAACCAATAAATTTTGACACAATAAATAAAATTATTTATTTTCTTATAATACTCTTATTTGTTTATTGATAACTTTATTTTACATAGTTATTTATACTCTTAAATCTAACCTATTGTAAGAAACTCAATAATATTGTAATGTCAAATAAAGAAACACAGGAGAAAATCAGCATCATTTATTATGGAACACATCATCATTGATTTATATGATTTGTGGTATTTTGTGTTTGTTCAATTGCTGCAGCAATCATTTCCCCAGCAATAAATCCAGCAACCATTGCCCCTACAATAGAGATTCTAGCAGAGACAGAAGCATTGTACCTGCAATTATTGCTCCAACATTGGTAATAACATAGAATGCCCTGGCACTCTGATGATGATGATGATGTTAGCCACATGGAGGATAGTTTCTTCCTCAACCCTACAATTTGGGCACATGTTGGAGTCAACAATACCCCTTATCATCCTCAACGAGTAATAAGTGACCAAGACATGTTGTGTCATCTTTACTGATCCACTGCTCCTATGCTCTCGTTTCTAAGGCGCAGAAAATGTGACTTATCCATAAAGCTACTAAACGACGCGTAGTTTTCCAAAAAAGAAACGACATGTAGTTTGTTATATAGACCAAAACGAGACAATCGATGACAGAAACAAGGAGACAATAAGGTCTTCCCCGTTCACGCTTGATATTACTGTGCCAATGAATGGCAAATGCATGTCATCGATCACGTAAAAAACAGCTGGTTGAAAATAAATTTTAGTGTGTTCGTCATCGTCATGGTATCGAGGAAATATTGGTCACACGTAAGTAAAACCTTGTCGGCATAAACGAAGGTAATTCATGCTAATTTTACAAAGAACTAAAACAGAATGCAATTCAGTTCTTTATTTTTGTGCAACTGGTGCAACCAAAACGAAAACAAGCACCACTGCTGAATTCTTCAATCCTGAACTTCTGGCTTCTTTGCAGTGCCTTTAAGGTACCACCCTAAAGCCCCAAGAATTGTTACAGTACCAGCTACAACTGCATAATTCCGGTACTTGTCAGTTGAAACTTTCTCGGATGATGTTCCAGTATGTCCGGAGCCAGCTGGTTTGGCATCAGCTACAGAACCACCTGAGCCTGTTTCTGGTTTTGCTCCTGGCTGAGGACCCTATATTAGAATATATGTTTAAGTTCAATACATGACATATGATAGACAGTGCATGAAAAGGTAGAACAAAGGAAAATGAAAGCATGAGAGAGTTGAAGAGGAGAGAAAGATACTCTTAAAATATAAAGGCTAAATTACTGTTTTGGTCCTTTATCTTTGGCCTCGATTTCATTTTGGTCATTTATCTTTTTTTGTTCTCGTTTTGGTCCTTTATGTTTCAGTTTTGTGTCAATTTGGTCCTTTTTTGTAATTTTCCATCCACCACCTTGACAGACGCCACGCGCTGGCGATTAAGCTATCACGCGTGGCGTCTTAGTTGTCAGTGACTAAAATTCATTAAATGATGTGGCACTTTTTTTGTGAAAATAAAAAATAAATTAATAAAAACCAAATTGTTCATCTTTCTTTTTTGCTGGACGTGAACAATTTTGTGCCCTTTTCTTACCATTAATAAAACCCCCCAGATTGAAAAACCCATCAACTTTTTTCGATTATGAACAATTTGCAGGAGAAAAACCCCCAGATTGTCATGCTTCCATATCTAATCACCATCATCTTCTTAAAAGAAAAACCCCCAGATTGAATCGATAATTTGCAGGAGAAGAAAAACCCAAAACAGGAGAAGAAAATTTGGTTGTTGCCTTTGTTCTTCTCATCTCATCCCCAAGTTCAAGAACGAAATGAAATGAAAAGAAACGAAATAAACCCAGTTCGAACGCGATTTGCAAGCTCAGATCTATGTTTTGGGTATAAGTTTTTAAGCTCAGATCTAAGATTTTCGTTTCTGTTTTGGGTACCATCTACGATTTTTATTTATGTTTCTAAGCTCAGATCTACGATTTTCGTTTATGTTTCTGGGTATCAATTTATGTTTCTGGGTATCAATTTTGTTTATGGGTTTTGGGTACAATTTGAAGATGAAGAATCACGTCAAAAAAGATGAACAAACAGAAATGGGTTTCTGGGGATTTGGTTTATGGGTTTTGGGTACAATTTGAAAGATGAACAATTAAGAAGATTTATGGGGTTTTGGTTTATGGGTTTTTGGTTTATGTTTCTGAACAATTAAGAAGATTTCTGAACAATTTGAAAGATGAACAATTTGAAAGATGAACAATTAAGAAGATTTGGTTTCTGGGGTTTTGGTTTATGGGTTTTGGGTTTTGTTCATTAATTAAGAAGATGAACAATTTGAAGCTTAGAAGATCACGTCCAGCAAAAAAGAAAGATGAACAATTTGAAGATGAAGATCACATCCAGCAAAAAAGAAAGATGAACAATTTGGTTTTTATTAATTTATTTTTTATTTTCACAAAAAAAAGTGCCACATCATTTAATGAATCCTAGTCAGCCTGACAACTAAGACGCCACGTCAGCAGTTAACTGCCAGCGTGGCGTCTGTTAAGGTGGTGGATGGAAAATTATAGAAAATGACCAAATTGACACAAAACTGAAACATAAAGGACCAAAACGAGAAAAAAAAAAGATAAAGGACCAAAATGAAATCGAGGCCAAAGATAAAGGACCAAAACAGTAATTTAGCCAAATATAAATAAGAAGTCGAAAACAATTTCTTGTGTGATAGTATTTGGATCTTAGGGAGAAAATCCGAAAGAACCAACACTCACAAGCAGAGAAGGGAAATTTTGTGAGAGAAGAGAAATTTTGTGATAATGTTGATTGATTTCCAAATGAAATGTTGGATCTTAGTAATGGATTGAATGAAATCTGGAACAAAATGAGTAACTAAAGATGAACATAAAATGTAGAGTTTAGAGTAGAGAGAAGAGAAATTTTGTGATAATGTTGATTGATTTCCAAATGAGGCATAAGGCCTTCTTTAATACAACCCTCAAGTGCTAAAAGGGTAAAATAACAAGGTAAAATTAATGCTTCAAATAAAGTAAAAAACTAATATTCCTATAACATCTTGCAACTAAGTTATTGAAACAGAATGGCCCCTTCAAGAAGTGACTCCAACAAAAAAAGAAACTAGAAGTTTGTTTCATTCAGTAGGAATGGGAGTGGGAGAATATCAAGAAAAAATATAGTTAATTTATTTGATCCTTTAGTTAGAGTCGTTAGCAGATAAAAATGCACAACTTCCATTCTAACCTTGAAGTTTGAAAAAGAGAATCAAAGCCTCAAAGGAGAAACAATCCGTGTTTTTTATCTATACTTTTTTCTCTTACTTTTGCCATTTACCAAGCACCAATTGCTTAAAAACATGTCCTCTCCTTTCTCCATGTGTCACCTTACTTAGAATACATTTCATTGATCCATTATTCACTACAACCCACCCACAAGCACCATCTAGTGACAAAAACAAAGCTATTGAGAAGGGGCCTCATTAAGTAAAACAATCTAAATGATCTACATTAATTTATGCAATCTGCATATATGACAAAAACATACTTTGGCACTGGCAAATAGTATTCAAAATTCCACAACCATAGCTGTACAGTTAGGAGTTAGGACTGTGTAAGCATGTGCTTCTGAATATACAGACAGTAGGTTGATAATCGATTTTAGAATCAAAATCTTGCAAGATAGTCAACAAACTATGAAGTCTAAACACTTCAAAACAGCTAAAGTACCAGCTCTGTACCCCTATCCAACACCAATATGCATGATACACCTAAATACGTATTAAGGGAGTATCATGCAATTTTTTGTTTTTTTAAAGGAAATTATATTACTTACCAATACGTTTAGAATACAGCTTCAAAAACTTACCTTGAAGCTTCTTGTTCTTAATCATGTTTTGGGAGGAATTAGAATACCAATTCCTTCATTCATCCTCCGGTAAAAAACAAAATTACAGAAAGGTTCCAGAAAGGGTAGGGGATTTGGTTTATGTGCATTACAACGTTTGATTTTGGTTCAGAGACGATAAAGGATATAACAAACGAGAGCTGGTGGCACATTGGTAGAGATTTAGATAATTCACTTGAAGATGATATGAACTTCTGGAATTGGCAGAGTTGTCTCTTGATGATCTAAACTTAAAAGTCATATATTTTTATAAATATCATGCAAATTTTTAAATTCGTGTAAATTTAACTAGGCCGTATCATTTCTGGAGTTTTTAAGAATTTGCTACATCCATGTATCTATCGTATCATATCAAGTATTTGGGCTTCATAGTCAATTAACATTCATATCATCACTCTTATCTTTAGGGAAATGGTCCATAATCTAAAAAGAGATGATTAATGGAAAATCTACTTGTTATATCACCATACTACAGCTGAGACTGAGAGCATCCGTTCTGTGAATAGTATACCTCCTCCATGCCAGAGATTTCACAATTGAAATTCCCTAATGAAGGGCTGGTAATTTTTTTTTCTTGTAGTGTTATAGGCCAAATTACAAGCTTCCTCACAGGTTAATAAATAGGTTGGACACATAAGGCAACTGAGTTTTATTGTATGGACTTTAAATGGGTAAATGAGTAATTTGTAGATCATGTGAAAAATCAAACTATAATGCTTCCAACCCGTCCATTTTCCGCCAATAGAAAATGATAAAAAATTTCAATCAGAAAACTAAATGTAGAATAATGGGAAGATGACACAGGCTATGTACTTTCAACTTCATCACATACAGTACATCAATCCTAGAAGATTGAACGAAAGAGGTGAAATTTGAAGGCGTACCTGGCGAGCAAGCTTCTCCAACTTCTCTTGCTCAGCTTTCTGCGATATAAAAAAACAAGTAAACAGTTACACCACAGATGCAACTCAATTGAGTTGAATAGCAAAAGATATGGATGCATACTTTTAACTTTCATATTTACACAAACATGTACATTAAGTTGAAGTTGTTGAGCAGCACTGTATTTTCTAGGCAGGCAGAAGGCTAAATGATTGGCAGAACCACGAAAGTAAACAAATAATTGTTCCCTTCTATTAAAAATTGGAAGAATCCCAGGCAACACTTATGACCCTAACATTTTGCAATAAGCTATAAGCTATTTACATAGTTCCAGCAGATTTGTCAAAGCCAAAACGAAATCATTTACAATAAATTAAAAGTTCAAAACTTCGAATACATTAAAAAGGAAATATGAACTTAATTTTCCTCAACGGGTACAGAGGATGCAGAGTGGTCTATACGTTAAATAAACTAGCCATAACATTTACTTATTAAAAATGCATGGTAGCATCAACTTTTCACAAGCACTTGTTATGTCTGCATTAAAAATCCACTATTTTAAGCCGATATACTCGCCATAAAAATGTCATGACGCTGCAGTGCATCGCAAATTGGTCATAGCAGCTGGGAAAAGATCCACCATCGCAATCTGCCATGGCCGCTATTTGATAACACTGAACTACACAATGATGTTTATGTCCCCACATACAAAGAGACATTTCAAGTATAATATGCACGTACGATTACAACACATGCAACAAAACCTGAAGGAAACTATCAAGGAAGGAAAAACTTCTGAGCATGAAAGTTAATCTAAAGCATCTTTTGAGGTTACCTTGAAGTAAGCATTTTCCGCAGCTTTTTCTTCCTCGCCGAGAACTTTGCCAGAGCCACTGCTAAATGGCCTTCTACCAGAGCCACTGCTAAATAGCCTTCTAGATGCATATCTTGCGGCCACAGATGTTGCCATTGCTCTCAGTTTTAAACTTCTTCTATTCTGTAAATTAAATAATGAATACTAAATTTGATTTTTCTTCTAATCATCCGATTCTACGAGGAATCTAGCCACAAGCAACTCACACACACATAAATAAGAATAACAGCATTTCAATATCAAAGCTCTATCTATCATTGCCAAACATTTCACAAACAATAAGAGAAAAATCTCAACAGCTTCAGATTTATGCACATAACAAGAAACAAGGCCAAAAAGAGATCAACAGATCTCATCAGTCATCTGGTTTTCCAGCGAAAGTAGCTCTATTAATTTATAAGAGAAATAAAATAAAAAAATCTAACGCGAACAACGAGGTGAAATTCTCTGTATATTGTGAAATAATAAATGGAAAATGAAGAACTTATTAGAATCAGGTCGCTATTTGATTCAGTGAAGGAATGAATTATATAAAAAATCTGAAAATAATTTTAAGCAATGCGTGTCTTCAGAAAGTTCTATGGCACTGATTCGAAATCCGATTTCAATATTTTCACTTAAGAGCTTTCTAGTAGCGAAAAATGATTATGAGAAAGGAAGAGAAAACTTACCAATTTGCGTTAGCGAAGCGGCGAGAGTGGGTTTTGATGAAGAAGAAGGAATGCGTGGGTGAATTGTTATTCTTGTTATTACTTATATAGTGTTGCAGAAGTGCTACAACCTTCCGGATACGGCGCCGTTTGGTACTGCTGAGTAAGTAGAAGACCAAGTTATTCTGCCTTTACATTTTAAAGAAGTGTTTGGATTCCTGAAAACTGAAAAGTGATTTTAAAATGGATTTAATTTATATACACAGTAGTTGTATATATGTTGTACACTATCTACTAATCACATATTAATCACATAGTGACACATCATTGAAGAGAAATTGGTCAATTGATAACCACTAATTAGTCAATTAGTAACCACCCACTCCATGAATTGTGATTGGTAGTGGTTGTAAAATTCCATACACCTATTGTATATGCAAATTAAATTCTTTTAAAATTGGATAAAAATAATAATAGAAAGCAACCGAAAAAAAAGCTTAAATGCACTTTTGGTTCACCTATTTTATTTTTTAATTTAAATGTATTATTAATAGATTTAAAAATAAAAAATATAAAAATAGTTTATTTATACAAAAATTATTTGGAAAACAGGGGGACTAAAATTGCACAAAAATAAATAGGGGGTCAAAATTGCGCTTTTAGTAAAATAAGGGGACCACAATTGCCCAAAATAAAATAGAGGGATCAAAATTGCACATTTAGTAAAATATGGGGGCCAAAATATCCCAAAATAAAATAGGGAGACCAAAATTGCACATTTAGTAAAATGGGGGACCAAAACTGCATTTAAGCCAAAAAAAAATAGAAAATTCTATATTGGACGCAGAAAAAATAACAGGAAAAAATATTGAAATTTCTCGTTTTTATTTGGCTAAATGAAAAAAAATAAGAAAAAAGATCTACACTATATTGATACAATTTAACCACATATGATAATACCATTAAGGACACTTGATAATCTTGACACCTCAATTTCTTAGGGTCAAATTTGTCTTTTAATTGTTTCACTTACATTTCCCTCTTTTTCTATCATCTTTTTCACTTTTCTCTTACACTCTCTTTCTTCCTTTTTCACTTTTCTCTTACATTCTCTTTCTTCCTTTTTTCTTTTTTACTTTACTTCTACTTTTCCCATAAACAATTATTTTCTTTCTCTTATCACTTCACTTTAGTTTTTTTTAACTAAATTTCTAATCTACACTATATTTATTCAAATACTACTCTACTAAAATTACCTATAAAAATATAAATGAGTCACACTAAAAAACAAAAGAAAAAATCTATCATCACCTTATTGGAAAAAGTTATTGATAATCTACTATCTATCTTTTACTATCTACTATAATCTACTAATCAACCAAAATAATCAATTGAAACTACGAGATAAGCTATGCAATGGTATATTAAAAACACGGGATAATTGTGTTCGATATATAAAAAACACAGAATTAATATTTGTCATTGATAATCAAAAAATTTGAAGACTACTATAAACCTACCATTTTAAAAACAAGAAGACTTAATGATTATTTAAACTCTATGATTAATATTTAAAACAAATATTTCTTATTGATAATCAATTGAAACTACGAGATAAGCGTGTTTGATATATAAAAAAACACGGGATAATTGCTGCGATATATTAAAAAATACGAATTAATATTTGTCATTGATAATCAAATTTTTTGAAGACCACTATAAACCTACTATTTAAAAAAACAAGAAGACTTAATGATTATTTAAACTACCGATTAATATTTAAAACAAATATTTCTTATTGATAATCAATTGAAACTATGAGATAACTACTGTTCGATATATAAAAAAACACGGGATAACTGCATGGATTAATATTTGGCATTGGTAATTTAAATTTTTAAAGACTACTATAAACCTACTACCTAAAAACAAGAAGGTTTAATGACTATTTAAACAGATTAATATTTAAAACACACGCGACAAATATTTCTCACTAATACCTAAAATAGGACAAATAGTTGTCATCGATATATAAGAAAACACGGGATACGTATTTTTTATTGATAATCTACTATCTATCTTTTACTATCTCCTATAATCTACTAATCAACTCAAATAATCAATTGAAACTATGAGATAACTGGACTGATACATAAAAAAACACGGAATAACTGCACTGATATATAACAAAATACGGGGATAGCGGATAATTTGCAATGATATATATTTATTTGAAACTCATTTTTATCTACTTTAAATTTGTCTTTCTTTTTCACGGGGTAATGTTTCATACTTATTTTAGTGCAAGTCTAAGTTCATTCATAAAAAGAAACACGACAAAGACTTCGCATGCGTATCTTATGAGTATTCTACTAGTTGGGTTATATTGCATGTTTGTATGAAATTACATTTTTGGCCTTCTTGGTGCATAACATGGCACTCCCAAGAATGCCCACAAAACTCAAGGAGGTACATATAACCTCAACGCAAAAACAAGAATATTAACAATTAATCTGCCTTAAAAGGAAGTTAAATATTTTTGTTGGTTCTAGGTATTTTTTTTAAATGTCCAAATGTTTATTGATGTCAACTGATCACTATTTTCATAGTCGGTTAGCTTAAAGTTTATGAACTTAAGATAAGAAAAGAAGGTAAATTAAACCAAATATGGAGTTTTATTACATTCATACTACATAGGAGACACTGAAGATAAAACAAAGGATTTAAGAAAGGAGAACCATTACTTTGGCCAAGCTATAATCAAAATAATATAGTAAGAAAAAAACAACAATTTTTAGTGAAAACTTGAGTAATTCCATGACTGCAGCTGGTCATCTCATTAGCTGTTTCACAGTATAGGTTTCTCTCTGTGTGACTGTTTCACAAGTTGACTTCAACACAACTCATCTTAAGTAAACTTTGTATAAGGCTTCTTATGCAACAAAGAAGAAAAAAAGTAAACAACAGGTTCATCTTGAGCCTTATACAAGAGCTAGATAAAATTAATAAAACATACCCAAGTATTAGTATCGATCAGCTTGAGCTTTAAAGGCTCTTAGAACTGATTAACTGTATGCTTCCTGCTCAAGTTGGTAAATTTGGGTTTCGCCTCACTAACAAATAGTGTAATGAAGTAGTGCAATTGTAAGCACAACTGAATTCATTTGAAGCAATTTTCCATTGAAGAGTTCTGTTACAAGTGAGGCTTTATTAGTTTCTCACTACTATGTGATACAATTGAGTTAGGCAGTGTATCAAACAGTTAGAGTGATAACTGCTAACTAACTTGTTCAAAGTTGAAATGCCAAACACTGTTTGTATGCCAAGGAAATGCTAACACTGAAAACTAAAAATAGAGAGATTATATAAAAAAGGTTAAATTGATATATTATATTATCACGAAATCATTGTTTACAATTCCTAAGTAATTTTTACACAGCCATTCTGCTGCGAACTTGGGAGGCACAAAACATTGAGAACAGGACAATTCTCAAGTCTTAACAAAAGGAACTGAAAAATTATGAGGATTCAGGTTATGCTGAGGCGAAAAGTTCAAGTTGGGAGGTATTTTCCTGGTCAATAACGTCAAGAAAGACAGGATCAACAGTGATATGGCTATTAACGCGGACCACAAAGTTATGGTCCCACCAAAGAACTCTGGCGGTGCCAGCAATATCAACAGCGGCGTCGAGGGTCATCTCGCGCTTGGCGACGTCGGCGGCGAAGCGTTTGACGTGTTGAGCGAGCTGGAGAGCCTTGAGCCGTGCGGGGAGGCGGAGAAGTTGACAGGAACGTGGTGGCTGTGAGCCGGCTTGGACATCAGCCGAGCCGAGAAGCGAACCCTGGTAGAAGATAGACATGCTTGTTGAGGAGTAATGAATTGGAGCTATGTTTGGATTGGTGACGTGGACGGTGAGGAGAACCTCTGCGTCTAAAACGGGAAGGTTTAGTTTGAGAGAAGTGAAGTTAATTGATATGAGATGGAAGGTTGGGTCTTTGGGTTTTGCTGAGAGTATAGCTGATGCTGCTATTGCTGATGTTGCTCCAATTATCGCTGAGGTCCAGCTCCAGTTTCTCTTTTTTCCCATCATCCTTAGGTTACTGTCACTCCAAGGAAGCAATGGAGTTGGAGTGGAGCTGTTTCCCAGTTTCAGTTTCAGTTCCAGATAGCGCGATGCGATTGCGTATGTGTGATAGTTATACACGATGATGATTACACATACAATACTGATTACGGTAAGAATGAATTGGACGGAGAACGTTGATTTCACGATAATGCCCTTCAGTTGTTCTGGTAAGAAACCATGGTCGGTTCGTGGTCATTGGTGAATTTTTTTTTGGGTTTTTTCTTTTGTACCCCCACCCCATCCCCTCCCACCCCCACCCAATACCAAAAATCTCAAAATACCCTTTGAAACTTAATTTTTTTTTAAAAAAAATAAATAAATCGTATATACCCCTTTGGAGTGCGTATATCGATATTATTTTGTCCAATCGTATATACGTCTTTCGAAAGGGATATATCGATGGGTTTTTAATTTTTAATAATTTGTTTTAATTTTTATTACTAAAATTTTACTAAAAATTCGTTAAATAGTCAAAACTACTCCAAAAAATTATAAAAACACCACTAAAAATCTAACAAAACCAAAATAAGGCTATACAAATTTTTTTTGATTTTTGGAGACTATGAAAAATTAAAAAAATCGTAAAAATAATGCTTGATGGAATTTGGGATTTTGGTAGTAGTCCGTAAGAAGTCCCTTTTAAGGAGTCTTGATTCTTGATTTTTTTGGATTTAATGGATGTGGTTTCATTACGATCGGAGTATGTTGCCCGAAAACCGATTTTTAGCCTAAATTATACGTTCGACGATAACACGTAAATCACGTTTTTAAACTACACACAAAACCTATTTTCGGGACTTATATAATTTTTATTTGACTTAAAATTTTTAAAAAAATACAATGGGGTCGATATATACACACGAGGGTATTATATATACCACCCTATTTTTGCCCATCGTATATACACCTCCCAGCGTATATACGATTGAGAAGTGAGGTTGTCCAATCGTATATACGCCTTGGGGGTGTATATACGATGCCTAAATACATAAGGTCGTATATACACCCCCAGTGTATATACGATTAGTCAAAAATTTTAAAAAAATACGTTTTCAAAAGGGCATTTGGGGTTTTTCGGTGTGGGTGGGGTGGGGGTACAAAAGAAAAACCCTTTTTTTGGTGGTCAAAAGGAGTATGATTTCATTCAATCGAGAAAAATGGGCGGGCCCAAACCATACAATCAAACTTTTACAACTACTGAAAAATAACAATAAAGCGAAGACGTACGCAGTAGCCCGATAGCCAACTATAGCAAAGAGCCTATTCAGATTAACTAGAAGCGAAAAAACAAAAAAACCAACTTAATTGGGCGGTCAAAAGTGAGCCCAATACTAGTCTCTAAGTAGATAAACACTCGAAGGAAATTTGCTAAATTAAGTAACATGCAATAATAGAGCAAACACTTCACGATCTTCGCGCGTCAAAGAGGGCGATAGAAACCACAGGAGATCGATCCTCCATCGCATTTTGTGAATCTACCTCCGATCAGTACAACCTACAGCCAAAATCGCATCCAATGACAATTGAGCTTCTCGAGAGAACAATTGCTATGAGATGCAGCTCTTTCCAACGGAGAAGAAGACATCGAGTCCATAGAGCTTGGCGTCCATCACGAGCTCGCCGGAGAGAGAGGTGGAGGCCGGAGAGTCCACATCCGTGTAGATCGTTATCTCAGCAAGAGAAGCTATTGTGTGAGCACTGCTGGTTACCTTGTCTCTTAATCCGAGTAAATTCGAGCTCGAAAGTTGATTCTCATGTTATTAATGTCTCCCACTATGTTTTGAATTTCCTCTCTTTCTAATACACCGTTGCACACCTCTATGAGGATCTTGTTATCGATTCAAAGACTACCTTCTCCATATGAAGGTTGAGTCACGAAAGATCTGACATCTCGAAGGCTAAAAGCTTACGCCATAAGGGGAGTAGAGGCGAAAAAAGCGCGATGAGGTTGCAGAAAGTAAGTTTCCTTGTTCATCCCCGCATAGAATACACGAGAATCCTTTACCCGTTGCTTGATCAAAAGCGAGTCACGATTGATTTTTACAAAATACTCTCGAGGTGGACTCCATTTAGATGGAGAGGCACGCACATTAGTAGTAATTTGTATGATGTAGGGTAATATTATTGGTAGGACTTATTTGTGATGTTGAGAGAAACTCATTGCATTGAGCTTTAACTTGATGTAGTGAGCGAGGGATTGGGAGCTTTGTCATTGAAAACCTTATCATTCCTTGCCTTCCAAATATTCCACATGGTAAAGAATATCCGGTGGATAGATTAGAAATCTGTTGCCATATGAGAGTGCAGAGCCTCCATAATCCAACCTTGAATAGTTGTTGTGCCTATTGGAGTAGGGGGTTTACAAATTGGAGACCAAACCACGGTAGTGCGGTCCGATCACAAAGGAGGAGCATGTGTTCGGTGGTTTTACGTATGTTGTAAACAAATAGAGGCAAAGCTTAGATCTTTGGAATTCTCTTCTTGCAGAGGTTCTCTCTAGTTGGAATAATGTTGTTGCAAACCTTCCACACAAAATGTTTTGATTTATTGGAAACTTTAGCGAGACCAAATCGGTTTCCACAGTTTTTGGGGGTAGTTGTTGAACTACTAGGACCCTTTGGTAGGGGTAGAATTAGGCTCAATAAGTGATGCGTATCCGGACTTAGCCGAGTAACAACCATTTTTACTATTTGGCCACATTAACTTATCTTCTTGTGGAGTCCATGAAATTGGAGTTTCGGGGCCTCAATTGCACTCTACGAGAATGTAGATTCATCCTTAGTTGATTAAGATCCCATTTATTATCTTCTCTATCGGATCGAAACCTTTGTTGCAATGGCTAAAGGTTTCAAAGCCAACAGTTGCCCGAACTAAGCCGATTATCCTGTTATATTAATAGTAGAGCAGAACCTATAGTCCACCTACGATCTTTTAAGTAAATCCCTTCCCTGCTTGAAGCTACTCCATACCCAGGATGCTCCCCTCTGAGTAGAAGCCTCCCAAAAAGAGCAATTTGGGAAGTAGATAGCTTTCAAAGTAGAAGCCCGAAGAAAGCAAGGACCATTTATCATTCTCAGACTTGTTTAGTTATCAGTGCAGAATTCATTTTCTTAAAGTCTTTAAATCCTAGACCTCCTGTCTCTTTAGGGAAACAAAGCGCCTCAAACCTCTTCCAATGAATTCCATTATACCTGCCATTGGACTTCCACCAGAATTTAGCCACACTTGCAGTAAGAGAGTCACAAAAAGTCTTAGGTAGAATCAAGACAGCCATTATATAACTAGGAATAGCTTGTATGACAACCTTGATGAGTACTTCTTTGCCTGCTTGGTTTAGAAGGTTCCCTTTCCACCCTTCTAGCTTACCATTAACCTTATCCTTGAGCCATTTGAGACTTTGAATCTTAGAGCCACCCCACTCAGCAGGAATTCCAAGATCTTGGCGGGGTTGTCCATAAAGGAATATTAGAGATTATGGAAATCCTTTCTTTGATCTGTTGAGTCACCTTGCAAACCACAAATAATACCAGATTTTGTAAGATTGATTTTTCGACTGATGCACTTGTAAAAATGTTGAGGATTTTGATAATTTGGAACATATTTTACTGTGCTATCTTTGAGAAAGAGAATAGCATCGTCAGCAAAGAAAAGATGAGTCAAAGATGGGTTTGTAGAAGCCGGTTTAATGCCCTGAATATCTCCTATGTTTCTTTGCTTGAGTGATCAACCGAGAGAGAACATCAAACACCATGATAAACAAATAGGGTGATAGTGGATCACCCCTGTCTTTACCTCTATTGGGATGCACCTTCCTTGAAGAGAAGCCATTAATTTGGTAGCAATATGTTCTTTGTACTCACCAATTTCATAATAGAAACAACCCATTCCTCGGAGAATCCATATGCAAGTAACTTTGCCCTTAGAAATTCCCAACTTACCCTATCATAGGCTTTATTCATATCAAGTTTAATAGCAATTCCCTTCCCACCTTCTCCTGTTTTTCTTTAAGAAATGAAAGGCTTCATGTGCTACTATGAGATTATCTTGAATCATTCTTCCTCCCACAAAGGCACTTTGTTGGGGTGAGATAATTTTCCTATGATAGGTTTGAGCCTAGCCACTACTATTTTAGCTATCACTTTGTATATGAAGAAGGAGCAACTACTAATAGGTCTTAGTTGAGATATAGCCTCTGGGATAGGAACCTTTGGAATAAGGGCAACATTTGTGAAGTTGGTTTCCTCACCCAGATTACCATTTGTGAAGAAATCAGCAACCACTTGGTAGACCTCTGTTTTAATTGTTTGCCAATTCTTCTGAAAGAATAACCCATTTAACCCATCCGGTCCGGGGGCTTTATGAGTTCCTAGATCAAAAGCGCTTCTCTACCTCCTTAAAACTCGATTTCTTTGCGAAGTGGTGGTTCATTTCTCTTAATCGACTTTGGGATCACTGGCTGCTACAGTTCCATATTTGAGGGCTGTTCATAAGCATATAAGTCATTATAGAACTCATAGACACCATCCATCACATCTTCTTGACTCTCCATCCAGTTGCCTGATAAGTCTTTTATCCTGGTTAGCTTGTTTTTATCTCTTCTTTGAACTGTGGATGCATGAAAGAACTTAGTATTGTTATCTCCCCAGTTTAGCCATTTGATTCTAGACCTTTGTCCCCGATAGATTTCCTCCTGTTTCCTGATGCATCTACTTCTTTCCTAGCATAGTTAACCCAATTCCAATCATGTTGTAGCATGAGGCTTGTTTAATTCCCACTCAATTTGAGAACTTAGAGTTTTAATTTCCTTTGATGCATTCCTGAAAGTCTGATGATGCCATTTCTTCAAGTGAGTGTGCATGATTTAACTCTCTCGATTCCAATCTTGCGAGGGTTTCCATTGTTTACACCGGTTGAGGTGACCCACTGTCTCAACCTCTCTCTCTGCAGTCTTCATTCTCCTCCCAAATCGCTTCATACTTGAAAGATCTACCACTTAGAATAGGGGTTTTGGTTGCGAGAATAATTGGTGAGTGGTCCGAACTAAGAATAGGTAGAGGCGATGGCCATAGCATGAGGATGAGTACTCTCCAAGAGTAATTAGCTAGGAATCTGTCTATTTTACGTCTAGTTACAAAGCCATCCCTTGGATTCTCGATCCAAGTAAACTGCGACACACGAAGCTTGAAGTCCATCGGACTGAACCTTCTATGAAATCATTAAACAGTCTCATCCTGATTGGCTCAACCTCATGCAACCCATCCTTCTCATAACTATTAGTCATCTCATTGAAATCACCAATGCAGCACCAAGGATCATTTTGCAGAGGCTTTAGTTGAACTATTTTTGACCATAACAGTCTTCTATTAGCAAAGATAGGGTTACCATAAATAAATGACATCTGGAACTGATGCCCTGATTTCCTTTCTCTGATTGCAGTGTGAATGTAGTTTGTGCATGCTGTCAGCACTTGAATTTCATAGTGGGCATTCCATAGGAGGCATAGACACACGAGATACCTTGTGCTTCCACATAGAATAAGTGTTGGTACTATACCTTCTCTTCATCTTTTCAACTCTATCCTTATGGGCTCTGGTTTCCATAAGGAAAATAATGGTCGGCTTATATTCTTTAATTAGACTTTTAAGCTCTCTATTTGTCGAGGACGCCGCCAATCCTCGACAATTCCAACTCACACAAGTCATTTAGGGGTTGGGGGCATGGGGTGGCCCGCCTCTCCTCAGCCTCAGAGTTATAGTTCAGTGAGTAGTAGTACTCTCTCGAGGTTACAGATGGGCTTCGATCCTCATTGTTGATATTTATCCTTGCTCTTTTTGTTCTTTGTAGATTCTCTCTGCTAAACTTGAGTTCCAATTCCCTCTTTTTCTTTGATTGAGACTGAACTCGGAATAACGGCTAGTTGGTTGTCCTCTTCTTGGTGTTGATAGGGGTTTGTATCAGCATGTGATTCCTCATCCACTGGAAATTCCACAAGGTAGTCCATTTTATCCGCAACTATCAGCTTAGGAGGAACTCTTGGAAGCCCACAGAAAGCATTACTAAACTGCTGATTCATACTAGAATTCTCACCCGGCCCGGCATTTTTAATAAAGACACGGATTACGCCTCGAGTCAACTTTGTCACGATGTTGTCAGCTACCTCTTCCTCAAAGTAAGGGTCATTAAGTTGTATTGGAACAGCCTTCCCCAACTGACTTCTAACATTCTGCATAATAGCCTCTATTTCCTTGTTAGTATTCCTCTGTTCGACCATTGCTAGCTCATATAATCGTTCTTCTTCTTTTCTCTGAGTTTGCTTTCACCTTCATTTGGTTCTTGTGAATGGCCACCAGATTTTGATGAGAAGTCCCTGTCAGTAGATATTGTTTTTGTAAATTCCTGAAGTCTGCTAGCTCCCAGTCACTAAGATACATCTCATAGTGCCTAGAGTCTTCCTGTTCAGGTACATCATAAACATTCTCTTCAATAACTCCTTTCCCGCTTGAAATCCTCTTGTTGTTTGTCCCGATGGTATATTAGCATGGCTGTTCCTTCTAAAGCAGGTTTGCCACCATCTCATTGACAAGCTCTTCTTACCCTTTCTCTGGCAATATCCTCATCCTCTTCTTGCATATCATTCTTTACTTGATTGTTGCTTGTTTGTTCTTCATCACCTTGCATGTGTTGGATTTTCTGAGCTGTATTCCTTGAAGAGTCCCCATATCTTTGTTTGTGTTCCTTGAGAATGACATTTGTTGACTTAGCTGGCTGTGCTTGAATGTTCAGACTGTATTTTGGAATAGAGTTACTTATAGTAGACATTAGTCTCGGTATCTTGCAGTATTTTTGCTCATGTCCCATAAGCCCACAATTGTAGCATAGATCCTGCATCCTCTCATACTTGAAATGTACCCAGACCCTCGGGAGGTTCTGTCTAGGCACCCAGCACCCAGCAGGTATAGGTTTAGTTACATTTATTAGAACTCTTGCCCTTAGAAAGGTTCTGAGAAGCCTTCCTTCCACTATTGAATCCTCAATCAGTAACACTTTACCTGTATTCTGGAGTATAGTCTTCCCATTCTCAGCATTTAGAAATTCCATAGGGATGTTATGTAACTGGATCCAGAAGGGATTCCAGTCAAAAATGATCTCATCAGTTGTAATGGAAGGGTTCCAATATTGAAGACACATCAAATGATTCATAAAATACCAAGGAGCCCTGTCATATGTAGCTTTACAATCCTTCTCAAGCTCAAAGGTGAATAGGAATTTATTCTTACCTAAGTTTGAGATTTGGAGATTCTGTGTTGCTGACCATGCCTTTGCTATTATATTTTTTGTAGCTTCCTTATTATGGGATTTGTTTGTCAACAGCTGGCCAACCAAGGTTCTCTTCACTAGATCTGCTTCTGAGCTTGCTGGAACCAAAAAGTCATGTATTTCTTCTGGGTCATCTCGGTGCAGATTCTGAGGATGATATGAGCTTTCAGCCATTTCTTTGGAGTTTCCAGAGAGATGGATCCCTGAATGAGGAACGAAGAATGTATTTTCCTGTCACTGTAATAGTTTTACTGATGAATAATTTCTGTAAGAATCAATGATCAGTAGCAGGACTGTTTTAATGTAGTTTTTATTTTGAACTTTAAAACTGTGCAGTTGGAACATGAACGTGGTGTAGGGAAAACTGGGTTTTTTGGCTTTGTTCTTGCTAGCTGATTGTATGCGAAGTAGATAATATGTTTTTGCTTTTTAGCTTATTTGTTGACAGAAAGTTTTTAGATCCATTGTACTATTACATTAAGTAAGTACACCAATACCATAAATGATGGATTTAAAAGATGGGTTCCGAGGTAGGTGAGTGGGTTAATGGGTTGCAATAAGAGCAGGGAATCTGAGGTAGATGAGAGGATTAATGGAGGGAATTAATGGCAAGGAGGGGTGTACCAACCAGCTGCCTCCCACCAGGGGAACTAAACCCTAAATGGGGACAAAAACCCTAAACCCTAACAGAGCTTTACGGGTAACAAAAAGATTTATCATTGGTGAATTTTCAACGGTACTTTCCTTTTCTCGATTTTTTTGTCTTCTAAATTATTTTTTAAAAAACTAGCAGTATACCCGTGCATACGCACGGGTGTTTTCGCGTTATTTTTATTAATGAATTTAGACGTAATTTAAAGTAGATAAAAAAATGTTTCAAATTGTAATTGAGTTAGTATGAACACTATCCGTGAACATTTACCAGCAATATGTAATATTTCTCGTAGAGATTAAAAAACCTAATTTTATTAAATTTCAAATTTTAAAGTAGAGATTAAATAAAACTTTTTTTTTGATAGAGAAAATGGATATATTAATAGAAATTAAAGTATATGTATTGTGAAAAATAGAAAAATGAGACAGAGTTAGAGGAAGAAAGATATTAGTTTAATAGAAGGGTGGTTTGGTATTTTTGGTCGTGGGTGTTTTGATAAAAGATATAGTTGATTGATAATTTCATATATTTTTAATTGATTTTAAATCCATGGTAATAAATGTGAGTCACAAAAAACGGAATGATAAAATGTAAAATGGAGGGTCACTTGATATTTATTTCATATATTTGTTGAGACTAATATTTTACCCGTGTATTTATTATAATTATCTATGAAACTATTAAGACATTAAAAGTTGCAAAATATAATAAAAGAAAGAGGGAAAACTCGACAAAAGACGATAGTTAAAATTTATTAAAATAGTTGCGTTGCAAAAAGTTTTTAAAAAAAGTTGGTATCATCTTATAATATTAATAATAGAGTAAAAATGAGGAAAAAAATGAGATGTAATAATGGTTGTATCTTTCTATAATAGTGGCACTCCCATTTGCGCTTCCCATTAGCGCTCCCGTTGGCTCTCCCATTGGTGCAACTGTTGGGTGTGGGATCAACTTTTAAAACCATAAAAAGGTTTATGGAATTGAGTTTTTAGTTTTAAAATGAGTATCTTATTGTAAGTTATTATTACGATTTGATATCATTGCTAAAGTTGTTGATACGTGACGTCAAAATAATAACCCTCTTGGTGTTTTCCTTTTCTTTCCCCTCTTGTATAACAAAAAACCATTGAGTGCTGATGCGAAAAATTAATGCCACACGGAATTGTTGACATGGCAGGTCGATGCCACGTGACGGTAACTAAAATCATAATTTATACTTGTTTGGATGTTGATGCGGCAAGTAAGTGTCATGTTGCAATGATAACGTGTCAATGTCATAGGACAGTGCAAATGTCACAAGTCAAATGCCCTAGGTTGATGCTGACGTGCAAAGTCAATAAGATGTGGCATACTAAGTCCATGTGGTAGCGACATAGCTTGCCACGTCAACATTTTTTAACAGCCGTGTGATGGAGAGGGACTAAATATTAGTGCCACGCGTAAATGCCACGTGATAATGCTGGCCTCCCAAAAATGCTATTACCAAAACCACACTTTCAGATGGATTTTTACCGAAAGCGTGCTTCTAGTAGGTATGAATATGCCTTAGACAAAAAATTAAAAAAAATCCAACACAAATACATAATTTTACCTTTCGATAGTGTATTTTTCTAAAAAATAAAATAGAATTTCCAAGTTTTTTTGTTTTGTTAGGAAAATTTTCAAGTTATATACTACCGAAAGCGAAAGTGACTCACTTTTCAAGTGTGACTGTCTTTGTTGCAGTGGTGATAACTCTATTTTATATAGAGTTATTCATATGTTTAAACTTAGTAAATTGCTCTCTTTCAAGTAAAGATAAGGAGTTTTATAGTATTTTATGTGATATATGATAACGTGAGTGATTGACATGGTTATAGTTGTTAATAGGCCATTTTGGATATATTGTGGTATGTTTGATGTTTTTGTTCAGTGCAGTCTACAGATGCTCCTGCATTGATCCTGCACTAAATCTGCATCACTTGGAGAGAGAAGCTAGCCAATTGCACATCCACTTGCTCATCCACTTGCATGCTGACCACTTTATATTTCGGCGCCTACCATTCCCGCATAGCCATATGGGTAGCTTTAAAGAGTCATCAACATAGGGACACATGTTCATACCTCATTGGACCTCCCTATACAAAGATCTCAACTTGGGGAACAACCTCTGAAAAGTAACTACAGCTCAATCCTCTCAAGATTACTTCAACATGAAGGAAGGAAGCACCTCTCTTGAAGACTATAAAAGGACCTCACATTTTCATTTGAAAATATATCACAATCCATAAGTTAGATTCAAATTTCAATATATATAGTTAGTTTCTATTTTGTAAGAGGGAAATGAAGGAATTAACAAATCCTCCTTACTTCGATTTCATAGTGTTTACATAGTGCTAAGGAGTAATGCTAGTGCATTGCTAGGAGACTTCATACAAAGAGTTTCAACTCGTGTAATTTCTCTCTTTTTGTCTCTCTTTTGTGATTTCAATTATATAAACATGTTCTATTCAGTTTATATTTGCCTTGCAATGTCTATGTTGAGCTAAATCTCTCTTAGTTGGAATGTTCTAATCATTTAATGAGCTTTTAAGTAAGTACGGTGCATGTATGTAATGTTTGCACTTTAGTTCTTGTTTAATAATACTTTCAACACTTATTTTAAGATTGATCACTTAGAATAAGTAGATTTGTAAGAGCAGACATGACTTACAATTAAGAACTCAAGAACTAATATGGGTAAGTGTTTTACATAAAGGAAACTTTGTGAAAACCATGCTAAGACCTAGACATAGGATAGTATAGTCCATAGGGTGAATCTGTGGGTACTTAAGATGCAAGAGTGAACTTATTTAGCATGCCTGGACATAGGAAGCTTTTAATGAAACTCTGAAGAAAGTGACTGAAAGACACATAGCTAATGCTGTGACAAAGATTCAAGCAAATTGCATCACATACTGCATCAAACACTTAAAGGTAAATTACTTGGTAAAGACATTCCAACTAGCTTTTCTCATTTGCATTATAAACACTTGTACTTTTCTTTCTTATCTAACTTAGTTGTGATCACATCAACTCTACTATAAATTGTTATTTGGTTACTTACACTATATTACTTGTGTATACTTGCACATGCTTTCCTCACACCAGGAGGGTTGTTTTCTGGTAGAGGAGGAGGCAGAGCTGGTGGAGTATCATTTATTGGTGGTGGAGCATTATTTGGAGCTGGAGATGTGATTTGAGGTGGAGTATTCGGTGTTTGGGGCATTTGAGGTGGAGTGTCAGTGTTTGATTTTGGAAGAGTAAGCTAAGGTAAACGTACACTCTCTGAGGTAGTATTGGAGTTGGTGTTTGGAGGTTCAGGGAACAAGGAGGGATAGGGGATTTTGGTTTCATCAAATTGTAGGTCTTTAGTAATGTAGATTTTGCCATCAGGGTGAAGACACTTGTAGCCTTTGTGTTGAGGTGATAAGCCAAGGTTGATACATTCTGCACTCCTATGTTGAAGTTTGTGTTTGTTGTAGGGTCTCAAGAATGGATAGCAGCTACAACCAAAGACTTTAAGAAGGGTATAGTCAAGTTGTTTGTGATAAAGGACTTCATAAGGGGAAATCATGGTGGAATGACTAGTTGTGGGGAGTCTACTGATGAGGTGAGCAGCTGTAGTGAAAGCATGATCCCAAAAACACATAGGTAATGAAGCATGAGACAGTAAAGTGAGTCCCATTTCAACTATCTGTCTGTGTTTTCTTTCCACAGTACCATTTTGGTGTGAAGTGTGTGGACAAGTGAGGCGATGTATAATGCCTTTAGAAGTGAGGAGATCTGTGAAAGGCCTAAACTCCCCCCCCCCCCCAAATCAGTTTGAACAGCCTTGAGAGTGACATTGTGTTGTGTGTGAATCAGGGCATGAAACTTTGTGAAGGCTAGCAGTGCATCAGATTTGTTTTTAAGAAAATAAACCCAAGTGAATCTAGTAAATGCATCAACAAATGCTATATAGTATTTAAAACTAGAGGTAGAAGGGGTTGGAGCAAGACCCCAAAGATCAGAATGAATTAATTCAAATGGATAGCTATATGATGTAGTAGATGAGTTACCATGAATCCTATGTGATTTTCCAATGCAACATGATTTACACACAGAAACATCACTTTTATTAGGCATGGAAATATGATACAATTTGAGTATAGTGTTTACAATGTTGGCATTTGGATGCCCAAGCCTAGAATGCCAAAGCTCATATTTTCTAACAACATTGTTTTGAGAAACAGAAGTAGAGACAGTGTTTACAATAGCAGAGGAATTACATTGATTTTTATTCAAACACATAACCTTAACTCTAGGCTTAATGGATACATGAAAAGGTAGCATTTTGAAAGAGTATAGTCCATCTCGGCCTCTTACCCCTTTGAGCAGAGTTTGTTTGGTTGCCTGAGATTTAACAAGACAAAAATTGGTGTGAAATTCAAAGTAGACTCTATTATCTTTAGAGAAACGAGACACTGAAAGCAAATTTTTCGAAATTGAAGGAACGTGCAACAATTTATTGAGTTTAAACACAATGGCAGGATTGATTGGTGAAGGAAAAGTGGTGGTACCAATAGCTTTGATTGGTACCTTGTGTCCATTTCCCATGGAGACCTGTGTAGAGCCTCGATAGGGAGTGTGTGAGAAGATTATGGAGATGAGGGGTTACATGGTGGGACGCACCTGTATCCTTGTACAAATCTTCATCTAGATTGACTGTAGAGAGCTCTCCACCAGTAGCTGCATAGTTAACGCGAGGTTAAGAGGTGTCTTTCTGTGAAGACCCGGACTATTGTGAATCGTTCTTGCGTTGTTTTGATTGAGATGAACTGGCTCCAGTGGATGCAATGAAGGACTCATCAAATCTATGCGGCATTCAAGAAGAACATGGCCATACTTGCCTTGCCACGGTGTGCAAGTTGGTCTCGAACCAGAATTGTTTGTAGATGGAGGGGTGTTGGAGGCTCCGCGACCACGACCACGTCCCTTGAAATTACGTCCTCGGCCACGAGCAGAAGAGAAATTAGGGCGAGATCCATATGAGACTTGAGCGAGATTGGCACTAACCGTTGCATTAGTCAATTCTTGGCGATGTTTGGCAAACTGGGCTTCTTGGACAAGAAGCAATGCTTCAATGTCAGAGAGAGAGGATTCAACTGGTCGACCATAGATCATCATCACGAAAGCGTTGTAATCTTCGGGTAACCCGTCAAGAACAACGTCAATCTTATCTTGTTCAGAAATGTTCTCACCTATGGAGAGAAGTGAATCCGCCAATGCATGAATTCGAGCAATATACTCAGAAATTGACCTTTCACCTTTCTTTGTGTTCTTTAATTCCGATCTCAATTGACAAATTTTGGCTTTGAGATGAGAGTAGTAATGTTGATGAATCCGATCCCAAACCTGATGCGAATGCTTGCATGTCAGAACTCGGGGAAGAACAGATTCAGAGAGTTGATAACAACCGTGTGAATAGTGTTGCACCCTAATTTTGTTCGATCTTGTTTTAATTTAAATAATAAAAAAACTAAAAAATACATAATTATTATAACTTAAAATTGACCTTTTATTTAACTACCTTTTTTGCGTAATATGCAAGAGGAGTGCTCAGATACAAGTGCATTATTTTAGGATAATTTTGGATGAAGGGCATACTCTTGGTTCAAGCTTAAGCTTAATAAAAGAGTTGCAAATGGCTATTTCATTGGTGGCTTCAAATCGATGAATACTAATTGGAGCTCTACACCTGATATTCCTAACAACCAAACATCTACAGCTTTGAGCATACACATGTCATTGAACAACACTTGGCTGTTAATTATAATGTATGGCTCAATGCATCTTAGCAACAAAAAGTCACGCCATTTTCCAACATGATCCAAGATTGTATGCCATGGCGTTTTTGATGGATGGAAGTGCAGCCTTTGGTCTCAGCTTGAGTTTTGTTGTATGCGCACGGAACCAATTTGGGATGGAAATTTGGTGGAGCAGGTAACCAGTAGTGCCCATCGGATGGTTGCTTCTCGTCCCATTCATGTGGGAAACACTAGCAATGCGTGGTACATGAAAAGCAAATTATCTTTCCTAAGTTAACTTATTTTAGTCCCACATCTAAAGTTTTAGAGCAAATAGCGTGGAGTTTAGACTATAAAAGAAGTGTTTGTCTAAGTCTAAAGGGGAGATTATTGGCGGGTTAAGTGATCTTTTGGGTCAAAGCGAGAGCGGCCCATTTCACTAAATGTCCGTCTTTGATCATTTGGACGTTTTGAGTCGGCTTTCCGATCCTTAAAGCGGTTATGGCGGTCTTGGGGTCAAAATAAAGCTGGTTACGCTTTCGGTTGGTTAAGCACTCGTCGAGTCGAGTTAGTTTTGTATTTATTTTGTTTATTTTTATGTACATATTTATTTATCATTTATTTATAATATAATCTATTTATTTATTTATTGTTTATGTATATATCTATCCATATTTATTTATGTATATAGTTATTTATTTATTATTTTTTTTTTAGCCTAGTCTTTATTAATTATCGGTTTTTGTCTTTTATTTTATTTTTATGCACAAATTAGTTTATTTCTTCAAAAATCAAATAAAAGACTAAGTCATTGTACAACCAAGGGTTAGTCATCATCCTAGGACCAATGAGGTTATACAGATTCAGTAATCCTAAAAACTTATAAGTAAATAAATAAATCACTTTTCCTAAAAATAGGGGACTAAGTCGGTTGTACAACAGGGTTAGTCAGCGTTCTAGAAACGAATGAGTACATCTGATTCGGGAGTTCTAGAATACCTATTCTAAAACCAACTCACCTCACATCAAACAAACTTCTTTCAAAAAACCTCAAAAATACTTTCAAAAGTAGGGGACTAAGTCGGTTGTACAATCGGGTTAGTCAGCGTCCTAGAATCGATGAGTCATGCGGTTCAAGGAATCCTAGGACCCCTACACTAAAAAACACCAACCAACAAACCTTTTTCAGGAAGAACTACGTAGCTTTGATTCCTCCATTGCATCCGGAGCAAGAGTCCACTCTTGTCAAGCACTAAAAATAAAAAACTTAATTAAGTCTTTTTCTCTGTAAATAAAAGGGTAAATATTAAAAATATAATTAATTAGACAAAGGATGTCGTGGGGTGCTAATACCTTCCCCACGCATAACGACTCCCGAACCCTAAACCTGCCTTGTCCAAAACATAAAGGGATTTTCCGAATTTGCCCTTAAACTAAAATTTGGTGGCGGCTTCCTTTCGAACTTCAAAGAATCCTTTCCCGGATTTTTCGGTCGCTACAAATAGCATTTGATCTTGTACAAGCCATTTTTCATATGCATCGGTGATTTTGTTTGCCACACGATCTGTTTCAGAAGCGTATTGTTGTGGAATTTCTGGATTTACCAGGAACCGATGAAGCTTGAAGGAGGTGATGATCCCCTCGACCTGCTGATTCCAAAGGAGGAAATTTTTATCCTCTAGTTTGATCGGCGACCTTGGTCTTAGAGGTGAAGCGTGAGAAAGAGCGTCGCCGATGGTGAAGACATTGTTGTTCACTGCAGTCGTTGTGAGTGCTTGTTTGGGCGAGAGATCCGCCATGGACAAAGCTTCGAGAGAACGCGTGACGAAAGCGGAAGGTTCAGAATCTTGTGGCGATTGATACCATATTAGAGTTTAGAAACTGATAATCTTCATTGAATTGAAAAGAGTTACATCTATGATTTATATACAACAAGATGGATTGCAACAGAATCTGTTTGAGCTGAAATTAATTCAACAATATGTAACTGAAAATGAAACTAACCCTAATTCAAATTTTACATAAGACTAACTTTACCAATCTACTAAATGTAACTACAACAGCAGGTAGCCAATTACCAAGGGTCAACAAACTTTAGTCAATGCTCATGTGTCTTATTTTGATTGGATGCCATCTTTACTCTCTAATAGGCTACGCTTACAGCTCGAGTGAGCCCTTACTCGGCTGAGTACTTAGCTATTTTTTAGTGTTAACAGGTAAAAATAATTTATCACATTAATTAAACAAGGCACAAAAGAATTTCTAACAATTAATATATCTCAACGTAAGTTTATTATTCTTAAAATTAAGAAAAAATATACCAAAGATTTACTTATAATAGTGACATGTGAGATAATATTTCTTCTTGCTACTCACCTCCATAAATGTTTTTCAGTCAACTTGGTTACCCCAGAAGGATTCGATGTTTTGGTTGCATTTAAAATGGGAAATGAGAAAAACTTTCTCATGATGGGAAAACAATTTTATAACCATTGATATAATGTTTAAAATATTGAATGGTTGTGATGTTTAACCTTTAACTTTTATGACATGTAACTTATCATTTATACCATATTTATTACAAGACCTCTCTAGTTTTTTTAATTACTCTTTATATTTATAATTTGCACTCTAATTTTTTTTTGTCACATTTTTTTACACTAGGTCCAAATTTTATTATAGGCTCAAAAGTACTCTTTGTGGTGGGCCATATTTTTTTCCTGTTTTATACCTAGTTTTAAAGAAAATTAATTTTAATCATAAAAAATTGTTTTTAATCATATTTTTTTTAAGATAATAATTTCCCTCTCTCTAAAGTGAGGCCCTGCTTTCAGGGTCTATTTCAGCTTCATGTCTAGTACTTTTTTTTTGGCCATTGCTTTTCCCACACCCCCTCCTACTATTTCACACCCTTTAACAAATTTTATTCCAAAAATAACCTCGCGTGAAACGCTGAGTTCACGTGTTTAAAGACTGTTCGAACGACCTTGTTCGAACACGTTCGAATAACCTCGTTCGAACAGGTGAAATTACGCACAAGAGGGTGTGAAGTCAATATTTAACACACTCGAGCGATGTCGTTGAGCGGAGTTCGAAACAGGCCATGCGAGCGAGTTCGCATGACCTCACTCGAGCAGTGGAAAAACGCCCAAAGAGAGTGTGAAGTCAAGATTTAACACACACGAACGATGTCATTCGAACCTGTTCGAATGCCCGTGTTCGAACAGGTGAAATTTCGTGAAAAAAAAAAGAGGTTTTGCCTGGCCTTTTGGTCTTTTCACACCCTTATGAGGTGTGTTTTGAGTAGGAGGGGGTGTGGGAAAAGCAAACACCTTTTTTTTTACGTTTTTTTGTTCTCTTAAGCAATTTCATTTGGCATGGATTACACTAGGCGTTTGCTTTTCCCACTCCCCCTCCTACTCTTTCACACCCCTTAACAAATTTTATTCCAAAAATAACCTCGCGTGAAACGTTGGGAGGACGTGTTTAATGATGGTTCGAACAACCTTGTTCGAACGCAATTAAATTGGTGAATGTGGTGTGAGGGTCCATTTTTTGTAAAAAAATTGGGTGTTCGCACAAGGTTGTTCGAACAGGTTCGCATGACCCCGTTCGAACAGGGGGAATTACACACAAGAGGGTGTGAAGTCAAGATTTAACACACTCGAATGATGTCGTTCGAACCTGTTCGAAGCCCCGTGTTCGAACACGTGAAAATTCTTGAAAAAAAAGACGCTTTGGCTGACCTTTTGGTCATTTCACACCCTTATGGAGTGTATTTTGAGTAGGAGGGGGCGTGGAAAAAGCAAATGCCTTACATTAGTTTGCTCAAACATAACATACACTAGTTTCCTTTTTCTTTTTCTCACTATCATTAAATGTTTTTTTTTTTTACCAAAACCGTTAAATGTTCAAACCAATTGGACTTTATAATCCTATTCATATGTGAAAAAATGGTGAGAAATGTTTGATGTCATTAAAATTATTAAAATCAATATTTTTAAAATCGGACTGGAGATTTGGTCAAAAAAAATAAAATCGAACGGGAGATGGAACTGGAGAGACCTTCAGGTCATGGTTTAATTGGTTCACTCAGTTCAACCACGGTTGAACCATATGAGTAATAATTAAATAAAAAATATTAGATTTTGAAGAAAAAGTAAATGAAAAAATGCATTTCGGGAGGTTCAACCTGAGCTAAGTGGTGGTTCAAAACAATTGAACCGTGGTTCAATCCGGCTCAAAGTGGTTCAATTGTACTAGAGTTGAACCAAACGCTAGTTAGACTGCCTGATTCGGTCTGATTCATACGACACAGATTAGAACGTTTTAATTAGGCATTGCACATTGGTCTTTGATTTTAACAAATATGCACATAACTACTATTTTTTTATAGCACATGCCGCTGCATATAGGTTGTCCATTTACCTTTTTATTTGGTGTGTTCCTCTTTTATTTTATTCCTTTTTTTTGTAGACTTTTTTATTCCTTTTTTTATCTCCATGAATTTGTATTTTTTTCTTTTTGAAATAATATTTCTTGGTTTAAAAAAAAATCAACCAACCAATAATATAAAAAACAAAATAGCTGTTATGTGGAAGTGTTGGTCACTTGTATTATCTATAACTATTAATAAAGAGGATTCAAAAAATAACTGTTCATTTTGGTGTCAGATTTTTCTGACAAAAATACCCTTACTAAGTTATATAATAATAACCACCCACTAACACATTTCTATTTCTAATAATGATAATCACCCAATAATACACCAACACATCCGGGCCCGTCTTTCCCCGCTAGTGATATATAATATTTCTAATTATAAAAAATTGTGTGATTATGCTTCCAATCAATCCGTCGGAGTCAAAAAAATGCTTCCAATCTATAACATGTCGAAGACAACAGCATAATACTAGAAACGCAGAGCATGATAGCAGGGCAGAAAAAATTTGAAAGGAGATACGAGCGTAGATAGAGAATAAGGGAAATATTTGATAAATTGTGTAAATATACATATAGTTGGGTCACAAATATAATTAGGTGATAAACCTGTAAACTTCCTATTGCAAGTAAAGAAGAGACTTTCTCATGGTGGGAAAGTTTTCTTCCTTTCCCAAGATAAATGCCACCAACAAATTTAAATAACTTATATTATTGTAAAATATGGTCAAAATTCTTTTTAAAAAGAAAATCATTTACGCTATAAATATGACATGTACATAATGTGAACAATCTTTGTCATTATTGTTGGGTATGTCCCTACTCGCCGAATGCTAGTAGAGGAGGGGTCATGACCTAAACACTTATGATTCTTTATTATTCATATCTGATTGTTGCAACTTGCAAGCTGTTGTCAAAGGGCGACCAAATAATTCAAATAACATTGAAAAATATTTTTCTAGACTTATTACGATGCTGAAGTTGTTTGCCTACGAATCTTTTCCACTAAAGGAGTTTTGTTTTTTTATGAGTAAGTACTACGGAGTTTTGTTGAGATAATAAATTTCTCCTACTTAACAAATGTGATTAATGACATAGGAGTTTTGCGTTAAGTACAATATACTCCTATATTTCGTTTTCTGTAGTGACATTTTAGATTTGACAAACTTTTGTCACTAAAAAAACATTTCACTCAGTTTCTAAATATAAGCAAAAATGGTTTATCAGAAGTTGATGTATTTGGTCCATTTACATTAATTTTTGTTTACTCACTTTTGTTTATAGAAACTAATTAGGATACATTGACAGTGTAGAGATGTTTTACAAGTTTACAACGTCAACCAATCAAAATTTGGCAGTGTAAAGATCTTTACACTTATATTATATCAAATTTCGTTGATCCACTTTTGCATATATTGAGAGACGAAGAGAGTATGAAACTTTTGACATGACTTAGACCTTCAAATACATAATGGAACTAATCCTAAATTCCTCTAAATAAGCAAAGTTTTTATTTGACCAAAAAAAAAAACAAAGTTTTTATGCCTTAAGGTGATCCACCAAAATGTCACTAAACAAATTACAACCCATGGTTAATTAATGAGAGCACTCTTATTCCCCCACTCAAAGGACAGATTCCCCTTGATTTTTTTCCCATCAACATCATACATTTAATTTTTCAACCAAACTGACAATAGTTTTAAATTTCAAAACATAATAACAGTAAATGTCATGACAGATAACAGATATACACTGTTGAAAGTGTCCAGTTGAAATACAACTATTAGGCATATAAAAAATTCAAACATTATGGATTCCCATCCTAAGTTGATAAGTCTTGTGGATTCATGGAAAAGGTATCTTAACTACAACCTGTTGATACCAACTACCAATTTCTGCTAAGGACCCTTACATTTAATATACTCAGACTCAGTCTACTGCTTCTTCTATTTATAACATGTATCCTAACCACACTTTCTTCAACTCTTGTCTAGCCTTTTGTTTATCACCTTTGTCTTCTTCATAGCTCATGGCTTATGTTCATGTTATCACAGCTTTTCTCTTTGCATTAGCACTAGCTAAAATTGACCCATCAGCATGTCAAATGGTAAAGGGAAAGGTTTCTTGTGTTGACTGCACTCACAATCATGATCTATCTGGTTTGTGCCAACTATCATATGTCTTTTTGTGCCTTTGAGTTTGAATAAATATGTTTATTACTTACTTTTTATCTGTGTAGCACCCACACTTCAGATCGAAATGTGTCCAGACACAAATACCGACACTTCAGTTACTTTTATTTTCTCAAACTATTATCTATGTTTACATGTCTGTGTGAGTGTCATGTCTGATGTGTCTGGGTGGGTGCTTCATAGGTTTTTATAGCATTATGTATCAGTATGCGCACCTTGACTTTTGTTCTTTTTCCATGGTTGTCAGGTATTAAGGTTTTAGTGAAGTGTGAAGGTGTGAAGAAACTAGCTGTGGCAAATACAGAAGATAATGGCTCCTTTAAGGTTGATCTTCCTTCAGATCGCACAAAACTAGCTTCTGTGAACTGTCTTGCAAAACTTCTTGGTGGGCCAGTTCAGCTTTATGTTTCAAGGCAGAACCAGGTTTCACAAATTATTAAGGGAAATGAACAGAATAGCTACACTATCTCTACTCCTCTTAGTTTCATGACATCTTGCCCACAAAACACAAATTGTAAGGCTGCTAAACCAGTTGGTTCATCCAAAACTGTTGATCTTCCTCTGCCTCCAGAGTGGGGTTTGGCACCTAGTAGCTATTATGTACCTTTTGTTCCTATCATTGGAATACCTTAATCATGTGTTACTGTTCAAGTGATATATGTAATCACTTGAGTAATAATATTTGTAGGGATCAATAGACTGTTCTTATAGGTTCTTGTTTGTTATGTATAATTATAATTATAGGTGTAATGATGTGTGAAAAAAATGCTACATATGTATTCATGTGCTTGAAAGCAGATATATAATGTAACTTTGTAGCATGGTTGAAGAATATCAGTAATCAGTAACAGTCTTTTTTTTAGAAGATCAGTAGCAGTCTTTTGATTCTTTGAATACACTCTTTATGATTGGTTTATATTTTTTTTTGAAAAAAGCAATACATTTATAGAAAAGTTAATCCCTAGTTAAAAAATATATTGGCTTTTTCAAAAATAGACCAATTATATTATATATAGACTAAAAAGAGTATACTCCCTCTGTTTTCATTTATAAACAAATCACGACTAGACACATTTTTAAAAAAAAGTTAAAAAAAGCATTATTCCTTAAACAATGTGACCATTGACTTTTCTCATATTAAGGATAATGCAATAAATAACAGTAAAGTTGGCATATTAAATGAAAAAAACTTTGACTCGCTTATATTTAGTAATGCGACTAAGTGGGTATTTTTGCTTATATATTAAAATGGGAGGAGTAAGAGTTTGTAAACGACTTATCTCTTCTTAATGACTTCAGCTAACTTTTTAGACACCATGCAATTGTATTTGTCGAATTTGCTTGCCTTTAATGCCTCCATTATTTTCATCACCTTTAATCACAACACAATAAGACAATTCTCATTACCTTCAATCACAATAAAAGAAGACATTACGAAAGAGCAATGAATAAAAAAAATATAATGCCACAGATAAAACCAGCTAGGTGTTACTATTCATCAATACTACATTCAAAATCTGACCAATAAACCGATACTGGATATAGGAGGGGAGATGAGTGAGCAGTGAGTAGGGCTAGGGAGGGAGCAGTACCATTACTTCTGGGAGAGTAGGTTACATTGCTTTAGGTTATATTATATTATATTATATGGAATCTCCCTGCATCAGAAACAATGACTTCATCTCAACAATTTACATATCATTGTTTTTTTTTTTTAAGGGTTTTAATTTTTGTACCCCCCTCCTTGGCCTTCATACCCCCATAATACAATTTAATACCAAAATACCCCTCTCATTTTTACCAAAAATCACATCTGGTCTAAAATTTCGCACTCTTCCCGGAATCATCACAAATAAGGTAAATCCGTAGTGTTTTTTTTTTTTTAATTTTTCCCGGATTTATATGGTTTGATGTTTCTGTATGGAGTTGTTTGCGTTTTTTCCGGATTTATGTTAACAACATAATTCCGAAGTTGTAAATTACACTACGAATTTATGGGCTTAGCATAAATCCGGAGTTGTTATTTTTGGACTCCGGAAACACTTTAATTACATAAATCCGGAGTACTTTTTTGTACTTCATGGTGGGCCATCTAGCTATTTCAGAATTGTACACAATGTTCTAGAACAGATATATCAGAAGTTTGTTAGTTGCATTTGTGCATTTCGTTGTCACCTGGAAATTTACCGATGAATAATTAGCAGAATTTGAATCCCAACTTTCTACGCATCCTTGATTTCTTCTTTGGAGGTTTCGTTGGAAATACTAGTACTGCAATAGAAAAAGAATATGCAGATATGTAGAACAAGAATATATATAGTGATTGCGCAAGATATAGCACTATAATATAGGTTTGAATCACCATACCAATCCCTTTAGTTTGAATGGATGCAAATGTACCAGAAGTTGATAATGACAGAAAATGCCTTTTCACGAACATAAGTGGTTCATATCATTTATTTTCAAATGAAATAGTATAGTAGTAAAAACTGACTACGGAAACATCAATAGGAGATGATTCCGTAGTCATTTTTACACTCCGGAAACATCTACGCAAGATGATTAAAATGCGCATCTTCAAAAATTCATCCAAAATTTGACTAGGAAACATGATAGGAGATGATTAAAGTAAAAATGCAAGTATTTTTCCCAGATTGACTACGGAAACATCAATAGGAGATGTTTCCGTAAACTTTCCCAGAGTTGGAACTTTTTTTTTTTTTTAGTAAGGGCAAAGTTGGAAGTTTGACACAAAAGGGGGGTATAGGGTCTAAGGGAGGGGGGTACAAAGATTAAAACCCTTTTTTTAACAACTACATATCATTGTTTGGTAATTTATCCTTTTTTGGCATTGTTCCGAACTGGGCAGCGACCCAATCCGCTCAAGAAAGACGTGGCTGGCCCAAAATAGCAAGGTGCACCGCTGCAAGATAATCAACACTCGCATGCACATGATCGACGGTCCAGATCGACCTTGTACAACCGGGCTGAGCTCTCCCAACCTGCTCGTCCCAATCGCTCAAGCTCCATCCCCATTACATTGGCAGAACGACCTCAAGCCTCGACCGCTCCATCCCTTGGACGTTCAAGTACTCAGATCAAGCATCAAATGCTGACCAGTAGATACAGATCAATTCAGAAAAACCTAAATGTTTGGTAATCTACATTCAATATTTAAGAAACCAGGTTGCCACTTTTTATCTAAACATTAAACGCATTGTGATGGAAGCCCTGTAGCACCAGGTTGGTAAAGAAAATACAAGGTTTTTAGATAGAATGGTAAAAAATAGATTCCATCAAGGTCCATATCATCCCACCCTAGTTTAAACAATCCGCAACTAATGTCATTCCATTTCAGTTCTTAATGAATTCCTTCCAATCAATCAAAGCATAACCTTAGTAGTAGAGATAATAAAGTTAACCTTAAGGCATTGGGAAAGATCCTTAAAACCTTGAACAAGTTGCGGCCACGGTTGTTCTCGATCAGCACTTTCCATACCCTCAAGCACCCCCCATAGCCTCCACCCACATGATCTAACAACATAACTATTCCCCATAATTAGCCAGTGGCGGGAGAAAAGCAAAAGAGTGTTAAGTGAAAAATACATTAACTTACATCTGAAATACCAGCAGGCTTCACCCTAAAGGCCTAAACTGTAGTTCTGTTACACCAAATAACAAATGATGCACAACACAAAACCAACAACCTACTATCTAATATTTGACACGTGAATCAAAAAGAAAAAATAAGTAACATTATCTGGCAGCATATCCATCATCCAACGTTCGAGATAGAGAAAACTAGGAACCACAATTTCACGAAAAAATTCAACTTGATCAAACAGTCGTTTCAAATGTGTGACAAATATAAATCGAGTTAATTATTATAACACAATCAAGGCAACTATAACAGGGACATAAGATAAGCTTTCATGAAACAAATTTAAAATGGGTTGAAGGTATAAATCCGAGAAACTATAGCAGGGACATAAGATAAGATAAACTTGTCAAATTCATTATTTAGTAGATATGGCATGACATGACATGACATGACATTGTATAATCAAACGCATTTAAAAGCCACAGTTTCCTCACCACAAATGGAGCACTGCCTTAACACAGATTTCATTGCACAAAATTGAGATAATTCGAAACACGCTTTCATGAAACAAATTTTAGCTTAAACATCACCTTGGTCAAATAGCTCTTTTCAAATGGATAGCAACTGAAAATCTGCCAGCTGAAAACCCCGCCAGTTATAACACGGGGCAGTCCTTAATTTCGTACTAAAACAAACTAGTTATATTCATTATTTACTATATATTTCGGGACGAGGCATTCGATAGTCAAACATAGAATAACACATTCATAAGCCAACATTTCTTCACATGACAGAAGGAATTCAAACTGCAACAATGCATTTACTCAGCCACAAATAGAGCTTCACTTTAGCCCATATCTCATTGCAAAAAAATGAGAAAAACCAACACAACACACTTTCAAGAAACAAATATGAGCTTGATCAAATAACAAGCTATTACAAGTGGATAGCCACTGTAAATTTAAGCAACTATAGGGTACTCCTTTCAAAATAAAAGCAACTTGTCAAATTCATTATGTACTAGATACTTGGGTGCATACATTCTATAATCGAACATAGATTGCATTCAAAAGCCTCAAATTTCAAAAGCCACAGATTCCTCATCAATTATCAAATATTTCAAGACCAGACATTGTATGATCAAACATAGAATAGCAAATTCAAATGCCACCATTTCCTCAAATGACACAAATTTCAAACTATAATAACACTGATTTCCTCACCAACAAATAGACCTTAACTTTAGCGCAAATTTAATTGCAAATTTTTTGAGAAAAACCGAAAGTACACACTTTATGAAACAAGGTATCAGCTTGATCAAATGGTTGTTTCAAATGGATGGCAATTGAAAATTGAGGCAACCGTAGCTGTAAATCGAGGCAACCATTAATCAAGGCAAATGTAAATTAGGAAGCTCTTTTCAAAATAAGACAAACTTGCCAAATTCATTATTTAGTAGATATTTCGGGACACGACATTGTATAATTAAGTATAGGATAGTGCATCCAAAAGCAGTCATTCCAAACCCAATAATAAACCTTTAGAAATAATGTCGTGCTGCTATTTAAGTTTATAAGTTGCAGAAAAATATAAATTAAAAAATTCCTCAACAGAAAGCCTCAATTCAAAAGTAACTATAAATCCAATGAACCTCAGTTAAACAATTCATGCCATTGGAAATGTAGCGACACCAAGTAGGTTCTCCCTTTAAAAGAGGGGCTTGGGTAAACTACAACCTTAGACAAGTTGGATTGTAAGTAAAATCAGTGGTTCTCCCTAACAACTGATATAGTATAAGGATGCTAAAAAACAAGATAAATAAATAGACAACACATTTTTGAAATCAAAGTGCATATCCCATCCGTTAAGTCATTTGAATGTCCCTTACCGAGATAGGTTTTCCCTAGAAACAGGGGCTTGGCTCCAAAACACCTCAAACAATTCGGATATAATCATCACAGACCAATGTGAAACATCATCCAATCAATATAAAATTATTGCAAATTATTATAATCACCTATCAAAAAGAAATAAAGGCACATCAAAATCTCAAATAACACATGAGAATTACTACTTAATCTATTGCACAAGGCTCAAAATGAATCACACCATTATTGATCTCGATTTTTTTAAAACCAAAATTGCCATTAAAGCTGAATAATTATCTACAAAGCCTACTATGACACTAGAAAATACAACATGCTGAAACACAGGCAGCACAAATTAGAAACAAACACCAAACTGAATTATTTACTATAATCACATAAAATAGCACATTTATAAGCCACCATTTCCTCACGTGACAGAAGGAATTCAAGCTACAACAATGCAATTACTCAGCCACAAAATAGAGGTTTATTTTTGCTCTGATTTCAATGCATAAAAATTGAGAAAAACCAAATCGACACACTTTCAATAAACAAATAAGAGCTTGATCAAATAGCTATTACAAGTGGATGGCAACTTTAAATTCGGGCAACTATAACACAAGGTGCTCCTTTCAAAATAAAACCAACTTGAAAAAACCATGATTTACTAGACATTTGGGTAAGAGACATTCTATAATCAAACATAGAGTGCCTTCAAAAGCCCCATCCTTTCCTCACAAATAGAGTTTAATTTAGCTCTAATTACAATGCAAAAAAGTTGTCAACAACCGAAATGACACAATTTAATGAAACAAATATCACCTTGATCAAATAGTTGTTTCAAGTGGGTACCAACTGAAAATCGAGGCAATTGTAAGGGCAACTATAACACCTAAACCCCCTTTGGGAATCTTTCAAGTTCATTATTCATCAGTTTTAGAATATTTCGGAAAGAGTCATTGTATAATCAAACATAGTCTAGCAAATTCAAAAGCCACAATTTCCTCAACTGACACAAATTTGAAACTCTGCATTTCCTCACCCACAAATAGACCTTTACTTTAGCTCAAATTTTACTACTCGAAATTTAGGAAAAGCCAAACATTACACTATACGAAACAAGTATAGCTTGATGAAATACTCGTTTCAAGTGGGTGGCAACTAAAACTTGAGGCAACTATAAATTGGGGCAACGTTAAATTAGAGCAACCAAAAATTGAGGCAACTGTATCAAATAGTTGTTTCAACTTTCAAGTGGGTGGCAACTAAAACTCTTGGCAACCATAAATTGGGGCAACGTTAAATCAAAACTACCATAAATTTAGGCAAATGTAAATCATGGCAATCATAAACTGAGGCAGCCATCAATTGAGGAAACCATAAAGCAAGACAACTATAATCAGAGTAAGCATAAATCGAAGCAACTGCAACCATAAATCGAGGCAACTCTAAATTCGGGAAACCATAAATTGAGGCGACTGTAAATCGAGGCAAGTGCACCATAAATCAAGGCAACTTAAAATCCAGGCAACCATAAACCGAGGCAACTGTAAACCGAGGCAACCATAAATCGAGGCAACTGTAAATCCGGGCAACCATAAATCGAGGCTGTAAATTGGAGCAACCATAACTTAAGGCAACCATATCTTGGAGAAACCATAAATGGAGGCAACTCTAAATACGGGAAACCATAAATGAGGCGACGATAAATCGAGGCAACCGCACCATAAATCAAGGCAACTCTAAATCCGGGCAACCATAAACCGAGGCAACTGTAAACCGAGGCAACCATAAATCGATGCAACTGTAAATCCGGGCAACCATAAACGAGGCTGTAAATTGGAGCAACCATAACTTAAGGCAACCATATCTTGGAGGAACCATAAATCTCGGCAACCATTAACTGGGGAAATTGTAAATCAAAGTAACCATAATTGAGGCAACTTTTAATCTGGGCAACCATAAATCGAGGCAACTGTAAATCGAGACAACTATAAACCAAGGCAACCAAAAATCAAGGCAACCGCAACCATAAACCAAGGGCAATTTTAAATTCAGGAAACCATAAATGGAGGAAAAAGTAAATCGGAGTAGCCATAAATCGAGTCAACTCTAAATCAAGGCAACCACAACCATAAATTTGGGCACTTGTAAATCCAAACAAAAATTGAGGTATCTATAAATTGGAGCGACCATAAACTGAGGCAACCATGGATCAGGGAAACCATAAATTGGGGCAAACCATTAACCGAGGGAATTATAAATCAAAGCAAACATAATTGGGGCAACTGTAAATAATGAAGCATCCATCAAATAAGACAAATTTGTCAAATTAATTATTTAGTAGATATTTCGGGACGAGAAATAGCACAATTAAGTATTAAGTATAGAATAGAGCATCCAAAATCCATCATTCCAAACCAACAATCAACCTTTAGAAATAATGACGTTCTGTTATTTAACTCAATAAACTGTAGATAAAAATAAACAGTTCTCCAATATAGAGCTTCAATTCAAAAGTACTTAACTATAAACCCAATGAACCTCAGTTAAACAATTAATGTCATTGAAAATGTAGCAACACCAAGTAGGCTCTCCCTAAAGACAGGGGGCTGGGTAAACTACAACCTTAGACAAGTTGGATTGTAAGTAACATCATTGGTTCTCCCTGACAACTAACATAAGGATGCTCAAAAGGCAAAATAATAAATAGAGATAACACATTTTTAGCGTCCCTTCACCAAGTAGGTTCTCACTAGAAACCTGGCCCCAAAACACCTCAACAATTCAGATTTCAGATATAATCATCAGAGGCCAATGTTAAACATCATTTGATTAATATAAATTAATATATTAATAAAAATTATTACAAAATAAAAACAATCACCAACCAAAGAGAATAACAAGCACATCAAACACTCAAATAACACATCAGAATCACTTTATCTACAAATAATGATTTTCCAAGAACAGAACTGGCATTAAAGCTGAATAATTATCTTCATAACCAACTACCACATTGATAAATACTAGCAGCAAAAAGTTGAAACTAAGCACCAAGTATAATTAAAAAATAGGAATCAAAATTTGGCTCATATCAAGAAGTTCAACCATCGTTCCAATATGCTTCATTGAGAAATCTCAGAGGCGCGGATAATATGTAATCATAGTCAATAATCAGATTCAGAGTTACAATACTTTTTTATTAAAAAAAGAAAGAAAGAAATCAAATCTTCAATATTGAAAAAAAGAAGTATGTAATCATAGCCAATAACTAGGGTTTAGATATATTTTTTTGAAAAATGAAAGAAATCAAATCTTGAAGAATGAACTGCTACACGATATCACCAAAAATGAAAAAAACAAAGTGATAAAATGGGATTCGGCCGTTACTTGCACAGATCAGTCGTCAAAGAAATCGGTCATCAAGAAATGGGGATACAAGAAATACCAGATATTATTGTTGTGTTGTAGCCAAAAACGTTCATCAAGAAAACCGGTCCCAAGAAAATGCATTAGATCTCCGACGCTGTGACTACATGTCCATAAACTCCATGGCTTGCAAGAACGTTCTCAGCAAGTTTTCAAAATCAGTGTTGTTGCGTCAATGAAAATGGGAAAGGAGAAAAGAAGTCAGGAATGTGTGAGGTTTTGAGTAATGTTACCGTTGCTAAATGCGTTCGAGAACTATCATCAACACACAAGTCAAGTTTTTATGTTTGGGTTTTATTTTTTACACCCCCTTATCATCTATCCCACCCCCATAAGTAGCAATATCCCTAAAATGCCCCTGGCATTTAAAAAAAAAACTAACTGGACCTACATAAAAAAAAAATTCCGGAATTAGCAAAAAAAAGAGGTATTTTGCGAAATTTTGGAGGTGAATTTTCGGAATTAAGCGCTTGAGAAAATTGGTATTTCAGGTCATGATTTTTGAACCTAATTATCCCTAAAAGGTAATTAGAAATTTTGTATTTTTAAATTAGATTTTTAGGAAATACCTTTTTTGAGGTAATTAGGTTCTAATATATGAACCAGGAAATACCTATTAAAAGGTATTCCGAATTTTTTTTTTTAACATTTTAAATTTTTTTAAATAGATGGTTATTACAGATTTAACTTAGGTGCCTTTACGACATCCGAGATATTTCCCACTCGTGATGCAATGACACGTTGGGTTAGAGATCTTTGGGAAAGCGAACGAGTCATTGTGGTTATTGTTCGATCAGAGACAGCGGAGAATCGGAAAAGGAAAAAGAACAAGGTTGTTTATGGTTTGAGAGAGGCAGGGCACATCTGATCGAGTAGATGTTGGGTGTTCTGTTTGGTAGACACAAGAGTTCGAAAAGATGTGGTTGTAGGTTTCGATTGAAAGCTAAACCAATGTTACCTCCTAGTTACGATTGGAAGGTGAGAGTGGTGGATGGGATTCACAATCATGAGCCTCATAAGACTTTGTTTGAGGAGCGACTATATTTGGTAAGTTTAGCAAGGACGAAGCGGTCAATTGTTGGGAGCATCCGTCTCTGGGAGTGAAAGCATCCAAAAGTCTTGAAGCATTAAAGAACAAATTTAAGAACAACTTGAGCAACATTACTCGGTTGTATAGAACCCGCGCCAATATTCGGAAGGAAAGAGAGGTAATATGGCGAGATCACGTGACTTATGACATCGATTGAGCGAACCATTACTTGTGTTGGGCGAGGCGACTTGAAGGTACCGATATTGTTGAGGAGATCATGTGGTCACATCGATAGTATTAAGTTATTGAGGATGTTTCCCCTTTGTTTTGATTATGGATCATGCGCTTTAAGACCAACAAGTATGCATTGCCTCTGTTGGAGATTGTTGGTGTCACTTCCCACCGAGTTGACATTTCTGTTGCGTTTGCATATCCGTCTCATGAGTGTTATGATGACTACACGTGGGTCTTTGCAGAGCCTACGAGATTTGATCTTTGTGTGATATTACACTTCCTCAAGTAAGTCAATGCTAAATGACTTTAGTTTTTGCCATTACATTACTATTTTTTTATTTTTTCATTTCTAATAGAGCGTGTGGATTGTGTTTCTCGGGTTATCCCTCTCGATTGTGGGAGGCTTTGATAAGTGCTATCAAGGTTGTGTTTAGGAGGCAATGAATTTGCTTTGTCGATATCATATCAACAAAAATGTTCATGCTCAAATTAAGAAAGTTGGTGAAGGGAGAAAGAGTGGAGTCACCGATGACACTTTGGCATCATGTAGTTGATGCTACATTTGATGATGAGTTTAGTGAGGCTTTGCATGATTTGGAGCAATCGTCTCATCGACATACCCCGACTTATTGCATATGTCAAGAAGCAATGGTTGTATCCTCACAAGGAAAGATTTTGTGGCGTGGGACGGATAAAGTAAGACACTATGGAAATACCACGACTAATAGGTACGCAAATTGTTTTCTTATTAATGTGCTTTATGTATATGATTGTGGTTTCTTTGTTTTAATTTTTCCTTACGTTCCATAGGGTTGAGGTGCCCATTGGGCATTGAAGAGATCATTGGGTTCTAGTGGTGGTGATTTATGCAAAAGCTGGGAGTCAATGAATGGGATGATCAATGCACAGATTAATAAAATTGTGGATTCTTTTCAAAAGAGCATCAACCGTATAGATGCCCAACACAACATTCCATTCTACAAGAATCTACACGGTTTGGTGTCTATTGAGGCGTTGAATCATATTGCTAGGGAGTTTGATAACATGATGGATGGTGTGGGCACAGATAAGAAAAAGTGTGCTGGTTGTGTCATTAAAGTTACTCATGGGTTACCTTGTTCTTGTGAACTTGGTAGGTTACACCTAATGGGACTACCAATACCATTGGACATTATTGACTCTCATTGGAAGAGACTCAGTTTGGAGGCAATGGATGAGGAGCGGATCAAAGAAGCGTCAGAAGGAGGTGACTTAAGCTATACAGTAGAGGAGATTTGGAGGCAATGGAATGACATGCACCTTGAGGAGAGATGTGTTTGGAAGAGAGGTCTTGATGATTATGTATTTGAGGCACTACATCCATGGTTCCACCTAGCCACAAAGTCAAAACTAGGGTGCAGAAGAAGGGGAAGAAGAAGAAAGAGTATGACTTGAAGAGAGATCCATCTGCGTGGGAGCACGTGGATGCATCTTTAGAAAAATCCACACAGATACCTCCCCGACGGTCCTTACAAGTACCATCAGACAGACCTTCAAAGATACCTCCCCGACGGTCCTTACAACTAGCATCACAAGTACCATCAGAGCTACCGTCACAGAGGTCAGCAAAGGAGCGGGCACAGCATGACATCCACTTGGTAAGTCACTTTCCAGATTTCTTACATAGGTATATTGGCGACATTATCAATGTCGCGGGGATGAAAGCGTGGCTTTAGATGCATCTCTACTTCACTAGACCGGGTCTGAACACGGTTGGCGATCGTTCGGAATGATTTAATTAGTGAGATGGACTCCAACATTGGTTTGATAAGACACCTGATTGATGGGTGACAATGTTCGAGAACATTAGAGATTCATTAGTTGCTATCCCAAACAGACAGAACAACCTATTGAGAAGTGGATGACCATGCGGACACGAGGACATGTCATAGCTACTAGATATCGAGACCCCCTGGTTATGTTGTCGCCTCATGAGAAGCTGGACATTCTTCCCTTTGAGGGAGATTGTGTTTCAATCAGTCGGTTGGTTTGTGTTGGGTTCATCCATAGGAATCATTGGATTCTTGTCAAGTTGAACCACACTAGCCCTATCCTCCCGCACATCCTTCTGGGGGGTCGATACGTCTCGGATGAAGCTAGATCATAGCAATATCCATACATTGGACGCATGCGATTATGGTCTTCTTTTGTTCAGATTATGTTCCAATGACACCATATGATTATGTAGATATCACATCTTGATTGTTTATATAATTTTACATTATTATTTGTTGCTTTTTTTGTACACGTTAAGAGTCGTAGAATATTTAAATATGTCCACGTGTCAAAAAAAATCGAGTAACGGATAGAAATAATAAACAAGTGTCAAAGAAATTTAATCGACGAAAAAAAATATGTCCACGTGTCAAAAAAAATCGAGTAACGGATAGAAATAATAAACAAGTGTCAAAAAGTCATTTTTAACACTAAAAAACATGTTTTTAGGCCACTTTGGTGTACAATTACAGCTCGTAAATAATTTTGTAACTCGTTTTTTTAACCTCAATATCGTAGTATTATACTTTTTCTACAAGTTTGTAATTTTTAAAAAGAATTTTAAAAAATGACGCATGGTAAAGCGACGGCGAACATAGTTAAAAAGTCATTTTTTTAAAGTAATAAAACATTTTTTTATTTGATTACTAATTAACGGCCTAGATGCCGACAACTTTTAACGATCTAGATTTTTTGCCGACACTTTAAAGGGTCCAGATTTTTGCCGACCACTTTTCATCAGCGGTGGAAATTCATTCAAGGATTTCATTTTTCCCTATAAATACACCCTTCCATTTCACTTATTTCACACACACAACACTCTCATGGATACTGAATACACAATACTCTCGTGATTACGCACTCCGCGCCCTTCACCATCGTGGGCACAATCACAAACAGAGAAAATAATGTCTATTTCGAGAGTCCAAACCCCATTTTATGCGAGCTTAACGACAACATCACCTTTGAAGCTCGAAAGAAAAAAATAACAACGAAAGCGCAATTTGGAGGGTGACGAGCAAGAAGTCACCGGATCATTTATATCGCTACCCGACTATGGGGCGATAATAATCGTGTTCAGTGGTCCACCATGGATGTGAAGAACAACGATGACGTTCGAGTGATGATGGACCGTTTTGACATATTTCAGATGCGGAGTCCTATTCAGCTGTATGTCGAAACCAGAAGGACCGTTGTTGAGGTCCTTCGACGTCTCCAACCACCATCTCACTAGTTTGTACCGTGTTTTTATTTCGTTTGTTGTTGCGTTATGTTATTTTTTTTCATCAATTTCATGTATTGTATCGTTTCGTGATCGAAAACGCGCGTCTTTAATTAATTTAAATTTGTTTTTAATTAATTTTTTTTTGAAATACCTTCAAAACTAGGTAATTAGGTAGAGGTAAAAGGATTTAGGAATTACCAAAAATTGAGGTAATTCGGTTCACATTTTGAACCTAATTACCTCGATTTTTGTAATTCTAAATCCTTTTATCCCTTAGGAATTACCAATTCGCTAAGGTAATTCGAAATTTTATATATTCCGAGAGCATTTTTGTCCAAAACGTATATTATGAAGTGCGATTGATGATGAGGGGGTGTAAAAATAAAACCCTTTATGTTTTTGTGCAAAGAATGGAATTTGCCTATAGCCGAATTTGAATCCTCTCATCGCCCCAAGTTAATTCACCCCCTTTACTTTAGGCTATTGCTTTTCCCACACCCCCTCCTACTCTAAACACACCCCACAAGGGTGTGAAAAGACCAAAAGGCCGCCAAAACCTCTTTTTTCACGAAATTTCACTGTTCGAACACGGGCCTTGAGCAGTTCGAATGACATCGTTCGTGTGTGTTAAATCTTGACTTCACACTCTCTTTGAGTGTTTTTCACTGTTCGAGCGAGGTCATTCGAACGTGTTCGCATGACCTGTTCGAACCGCTCGAACGACATCGTTCGAGTGTGTTAAATATTGACTTCACACCTCTTGCGGCGTAATTTCACCTGTTGAGCGAGGTCATTGAGCGTGTTCGAACAAGGTCGTTCGACGATCTTTAAACACGTGAACTCGGCGTTTCACGCGAGGTTATTTTGGAATAAAATTTGTTAAGGGGTGTGAAAGAGTAGGAGGGTGTGGGAAAAGCAATAGCCTTACTTTATGGATGAATAAGTGGAACGGACCATTATATATTGACGGAAAAAAAGGCAAAATATCTCTCCAGTTTTTTAATTTATTTATTTATTTATTCGTAACAAATAAGTCTTTTAATTTTTTTTAGAATGCACAAGTCCTTTAACTTATTTATTTGTACCGAATAGGTCTCTCAACTTTTTTTTTGTTAAGGGGACTTATACTTTATAAAAAAAAGTTAAGAGACCTATTCGTTATAAATAAATAAGTTAAGAGAGTTGGACAAATATTTTGCCAAAAAAAAACATATGATTGCATCTGAAAAATATTGATAATTACATTACATAAAAATAAATAAATTTTCGGTCAATAATAAATAAATAAATAATTTTGTTTTGGACCAAAAATGAAAAAAATAAATTAAAAGTTATATTTTAAGGTCAAAGTAAATGAGCTTTTTTATAAGATTTTATATCCTACAAGAAATATCTAGCCTCTTTAAATATATAATTAATAAATGACTTTCTCCAATTAATAAAATATTTCCCAGATTGATAATAACATTATAGTAATAATTTCGTGATTGTTTATAATATAGATATAGATATAGATATAGATAAATATAGATAATTTATAAATACTCGTAAATAAATTTATTGTCCAAAATATAGATATAGATATAGATAAGAAATCAAATACCTCTTGATGTCTCAGACTCACACAAATTTATTGTCCAAAATATCATGCCCACAACTTCTAAATTCTAATGCCAAAACTCCAACTAATAATGGCTGGTTAATAATGCAGCATTAACACAATGAAAAATCGTGAATATCATCCAAAAGATGTGGGAAAGGAGGGATGCTTGGCAAAACACTTTCATGTAAATGCTCAAATCTTCTTGCTCCTGAATAGAAAAGAAAGGAAAATATATAGCTCTTAGTTATGTTAGATACTATCAAAGAAGGTTTATACTTATTGAAAGACAATTGGAATAACAAAGAACTTCTTGAATCAAACATGTCGGTAGAAAAAGGCAGAAACTAAGTACAAAAAGTGTTCCCCTGACAGCAAAACAAATCCAGTTATAATAATTAAACAACTGCAAACAAAGTTTTGTCCCTCACCATTTCAATATTTTATCAAATAGTACATCTACAATACCAAATACAGAAGGATAAAAAAAAGGAAGACTAAAGCTTTCATTTCAAACAGAGAACCAAATCATTAAAATTTATCATAAATTAATTATCAAACAACACCAGATCATACAGATTATATTTACTTTTATTATCACATTTTTCATGCCTTTATAATATACAAAAACTATAACCTAATGTTTAAGACAATAGGGGGAGTTCAAAATTCACAAACCCAAAAATTAATAACCTTCAATCATAAAAAAGAAGAGAGAGGAGGAGGAAAAACATAATCACCAAAGAAAACTAAAAAACATGAACAAAAATTACAAAAAAAAAATCAACAAAATGCACAATGATTAGAGAAATAGTTAAAAAAAACCTTAAATTCAGAAAATTAACAAAAAAATCAGAATTAAAAATTAAAAATAATAATAGGTGAAGAAGAGTACCTGATGCTTCAATGGTAGAGGAAAGAGAATAAAATAAGAACAGTTGTGAATGGAAACGAAAATGAAAATTTAAAGGTTTATATAAATATTTTAAGCATAGTATTCAAAGAAATGGAAGAAACGTAAAACACAAAGTGACAATTAATATATGAAGCTTTGCAATGGAAAACAACCCAGAAAATTTCTTAAGATTATGGGGAGGGAGGAGAATGATTCGCAGACTTCTTATGTGACTGGTGAGTTTATTGGGTTTGATATTCCTCCAGTTAAATTTGTTTCCATTCGTAATTACTCCACACAATTTGTAAATCACCACTTAATTAGAATTCAAATCATTTAATTGCCACTTTGAATGCTATTTATGAGTTTTTATTATTTGTCTCCCACACGTTCAAAAAGTTAGCCGAAATCCAAACACGCCTCATCCGTTGATCCGTAAATTTAGCAGCTGGACTATTTTGTAGCCGTTAGATTTTATTGTAAAATGAGGTGGCTTTTTTAACACTGCGTGGCTTTTATTATTCTTTGAAGTGGCTTTTTTGATGAGTGAGGTGTCAACTCTTATTTAAATATAATAAAGATGAAAAACATGTAACTCTTTAGTCGTAAATGTGTCTGATAAATCTTTTTGACAAATGTATCCGATAAATCTATGCTCATAACAATATCTATTTGATTTAGAAAAAATTAGATATAAACATAAATAAAAAAACCATTCTAGATTTTTGTTTCACACATAAATCTGGAGTTTAAAAAATTAACATCTTAGATTTTTCTATGAGACATAAATTTGATCCACAAAAAATTATAGATTCCGAAATTATATATTACAACATAAATTCAGAAGTCTTTTTATAATTCGCGATTTAGGTCTAATACATATTCTTTGGAATTAAAAATAAAATCACCCCCACCCCATTTGATTTTATTTTAATTTTGGTGGAATCACCACCACCAACCCTATTCGATTGAATTCAATTTTGGGAAAAATAAAAATAAAAATAAGAGTTTAATTTATATACACAATAGGTGTATGAGAATTTTACATTATCTACCAATTAAAGGTTGACACATCACCAAAAACAAATTGGTCAATTGGTAACCACTAATTAATCAATTGGTAATCAACCACTCCTTAAATTGTGATTGGTGGTGGTTGTAAAACCTTATACAGAGCATCTGTATATAAATTAAACTCTAAAAATAATCAATTCAATTCACAAATTAAACCTCATCTGATCAAAATTACAAAAACCAAAATAAATTAAAATAATAGCTAACGACTTCAGCTTTATTTGTTTTGAACGGAAAACAATCAAAGTCTGGTTTCCATGGAGACTCAAAGATCTTAGTTAAAAAGGAGACGAGGGAGCAGCAGCAGACGACGTCATCCCGAATCTTCTAGAAAGCTCTTCGCCGATGGCGATCCTGTACGCTTTGGTGGCCAGAGGCACGGTGGTGTTGGCTGAGTTCAGCGCCGTCACCGGCAACACAGGCGCCGTCGCCCGTCGCTTACTAGAGAAGCTTCCGACCGAGTCAGACTCGAGGCTTTGCTTCTCGCAGGATAGATACATCTTTCACATACTCCGATCCGATGGCCTCACCTACCTTTGTATGGCCAACGACACCTTTGGAAGTAAGTAGTTACAGTTCTTCTTCCCGTTCATACTTTTTTTGCTTTCTCCTTCTAAATATTCACATCGTTGACACACCTTCCAATTCTATTGCTGTGAAAACGTAGGATCTATAGAGCTGTGTGTTGGATGCTATTTTGAGTAATTTTGCTTGGCCGAAATATTCTGCATAAGCTCTTATTCTTGTTTAAATTCAAAAGAAGTACCTTAAATTGAGAACATGTGTTGAATAAATTCAAAAGAAAGATCTCCAGAAAGGAAATAGGGATGGCTTTGATGACTTTGATAACAGATGACTTTTCTTTAGAACATAGAATTTGTGTATTTGATTGCTTTTAAACTTCTAGTAGAGGAGTTTGTCAACGTAAAAAAAACTTCTAGTAAAGAAAAAATTGCCAAAAATTGAATACTACGGAAGAATATTTTTGGACACCCAATACACCCCGACAACACAATAGAGAGAAGGGAATTTAGAGAGTGATACGATGATAGGTGAATGATGTGATAAAAAGTGAGAGATAGAGAGAAATTGGTGTTGAGTAGGTACGGAGAATTTGGGGTGTTGAGTAGTTATCCTGCAATGGAGAAGTTTTAGCATTATTTCCAAGTTTCTGAAACAAAATAGGCTACCCTTCATTTTAACAGTTTGCTTCTTTCACTATAAGAAAGTCACAAGGGCCAGTTTTGTTTTTTGTTCTGTTGAAAGTTTTTTAAAAGTAACTATAACACAAAGTATTTGGATCATTGTGGGCCTAACACATCTTTACACAACCGACTTCTCTAGTCTATGTGGACCTTGGGTTTTTCCTAGTAGACCCCCTCATGCCCAACACTATTGGATTTTTATGATTTGTGTTTCTTGGGTGATCACAGTAGGATCTGTTTAGCAATTCATCTGCAAGGCTTAACTGTGCTTATAGTGTCCCTAATTTACAACAGTTGAAATTATCTGTTCGTGCTTGCTGCATGAATGTTCTTCATGTCAATGCATATTAAAAGATATGAGCCAATGTTGCCTCAAAAAGGAAGAGGGAGGAAGAAGGCTGCTCTAGGCTTCTTTTATGTGCATAAGATTTACTATATAACATTGTTATAATGATTTATATTGACTCTTGATCTAAAAAGACATTTTCAGCTATTCTCTTCAGTTTAACTATTGTGAGATTTAGTCCAATCATGAAATCAGCCAGTTATTACTAGAACCCGTTAGCAAGTAGTAATATCCTGCTTATATTTGACAGCAAGACATATGCTAATAAGCTAATGCTTATAGACCTCATAAATCTGTTGTCATCAATAGATCTATAACTTTACTTTAGTCTCCAAATATATAGAAACTACTCTCAATGAAGATATAGACTAAGCTCATTTTTTCTCTCTCAATGTTCACTACAGAAATAGTTCCTTTAATTTAATCTTGTCTAACCTGTTGTCAAATTTTCCTTTTTTTTTGTGTGTGTCAAAACCAATAACTGTAAAAACTTATTCATAGGATTAGTATATTTATCTCTGCATCAACAATAACTACAGTCACCAGCATATTTACAATCGAAGAAGCAAGAACTCACAATTATGACCTTTAATACTGTTTTCATCTTCTGACCATGTTCCTTTTTTTCTTTATCCAGGGAGAATCCCTTTTACATACTTGGAAGATATCCAAATGAGGTTCATGAAGAACTACGGCAGGGTTGCCAATCATGCACCGGCTTATTCAATGAATGATGAGTTTTCAAGGGTTTTGCATCAGCAAATGGAGTTTTTTTCTAGTAATCCCAGTGCCGATACCCTCAATCGTGTGAGGGGTGAAGTTGGCGAGGCAAGTAATTTCTATTAAAGTTTTTGCCCCTCCTTATTTTGTCTATCTGATGTATCCCCACCATTTTATTTATCCAGCACAAAGTAAGAAATGAGAACAGAACACTAAATAAGCTGATCAAATTTCATGATATGATAGGTGAAGTTGTGCTTTAGTTTATCTTATATGCAACTCTATTTTCTGTTAGTAAATTTGCCATCTTCCTAGGAATGCACTGCAAATATAATCTGGTTTATATAACAACGGGGAGGGATTGGGTGCCTTTAGGGCGGGAAAGACACTCATACCTTTAGCCCTTTGTGTCTATCTCTTTCCACATATATTTTCTCTCTCATCTTATACAATTTTCTCTCTCATATTTTTCCCGCCAAAATAAGCCTAAAGGTACCAAAGACACCTAATACTCAAGTCACTGAATCTTTTTCCATATAACGGGGAACAACCCATCTGGTTTGTAGACAAGAAAATCACAACTGTGATAATATGATTTTCAATATATTGGTTTATGCCCCAGTTAATGTGAATGTGTTGATCAGTTATTAAATCTAGGATTTATCTTTATTGAAAGTTGGTTAGCTAAGTAGAAGTGGTATATATGTATACCCTCTTGATTTGAAATGTATCTATCCCTTACAAGAAGCATCACCCATCCAAGAAGTGATGCCAACATTGCCAAGGGCTAAGAATCCTTATTAGCGAAGTTGTGTAACTTTTCTTCTGGAAACCATTATATGTTGATTGTTATGCGACATGATTCTGAAGAGCATTGTATTGGATTTCAAGTTGTATAGATGCTATAATTTTACTTTATTTGTTGACGTTTTGTGTCATGCATGCCATTGCCAAGGCTGCTTAAGTCCTTTCACTTAGTTGGTGGCATTATAACTTTCACTTTATCGTTCAGATACGCACTATCATGGTGGACAATATTGAGAAAATATTGGAGAGAGGTGACGGATTGAGCTTCTCGTTGATAAGACAGCAACAATGCAGGACAGTTCGTTTCACTTTAGGAAACAATCAAAGCGCCTTCGAAGAGCTCTTTGGATGAAAAATTTCAAACTCTTGTGAGTAAAATTTCTTTTCTTAGAATAAGGAATACCAAAAGTTTATTGGATTAATTCTTTTTTATTTTATTTGATGATTTATTCTGGAAAGCAACAATGAGCTTTCCCCTTTCCTTCTTTCTTTGCCTTGACTGTGTGTAAATGTCTTTGACAGGGCGTTATTGACGTTCTTGATTGTTCTACTTCTTTACTTTATAATTGCTGCTTGTTGTGGAGGCATCACTCTACCATCCTGCAGATCCTAAGTGCCACTCCTGGTGGTCTATATATTTTCTGAGCTCTGAAATGATCAAGATGATTCCTGTGAATATCTGCTTCGGCACTTCAGTATTTCAGATTCAAATTTATGAGCTGAGTGGGAAAATTTGATAAAGGGTCCAGAAACAGTTACATTACATTTAATGGCTTTCATTGTTCTTGGTTCTGTATTATAAAAATCAAAAAAACATGCCGGAGCCTGATAAGGTACTATTCTGTGATTATGGGGCATCACTCTGTAAATGTGGATTTTTTTTACTATCTTTAACGATGTAGGTTTAGCTTATTTTTATCTTTTTAATTTATTGCAATTTACTTGTATACATTATATCCATATATTGCTTTTGTGTGCCTGTGCTATTGAAATTTAGGGTCCAAGAATGATTGCTTCCCTGTATGTTTAGTATGTGAAGTTGATATTATATCATCTAGAAAACAGATAGATATTCAGATATATTGTATAATATGGCTTATTGGGTGACCAATTCTGATGTAAGAATCTACTACAAATTTCTCCCTGGCCCTTTAACATAGGAACTTTTTAAAAACTAGTTTAATAAGGCCCTTTTTAAATGCCTTTGCATTAATTATATTTTCCTCAAAACACTCTTAATTGAATTGCTTTTTTTTTTTCCAATAAAAATTAATAAGATGCAAATTTTCCCTTTCTTGTGAGGATTGGAAAGTGAGTTATTAATAAACTAAGTCAGGTATAGCTAATACACACTAAAAGTATTCACCAAAAAACAAAACACACCAAAGGTGGTGGTTCCTAAAAAGTATTCCTTTATTATATGTTATTGATCGTACCTCGACCAATGAAGAGTTGAAGTAGTTGTTGCTCAGTCGAATGAATGGTCGTTGAGAGAGTGAAAGGACCGGGTCGCTTCACGCTGCAGCGTTGAGCACCTCGGGTGGTGATGCACGCAAAGACACTCCGACGATCTAGTGAGAGGTCGCTCGCGAGGCGGATAACCTGAGTTAGAGAAGCGCACACGATGCCATATGCGAATGGCGTATATATATCGCGAGGTCCGACCGTTTCGCGAGATTTTCGGTCGGCGAGAATGCGCTCAAGCGGCGTGTTTGGGCGTCCGATCGAGACGGGTGGGCGCGAGTCCAATTCTTTGTTGGCGATCCTCGTATTCTTGATACACCCGAGAACGATTGCCCGAAGCCTAGGTCGGCGAGAGCGGGTGAGGCAATTGATGCCCCCGGAGTGAGGTTATTTTGATGAAGCGGGCGCGGCGTAAATCTGCTTTTGATAAAGCGGTGTCGGCACCTTTCGCCGACCATCGGCCGTCTTGACGCGGCGGTTGGTCTTCACCGACATTCCGGACATGGCGTTTGGTGTTTAGAGGTCGCTGCGAGACAACCATTGGTGAGAAGGTGAAACGCGTTGACGCAACCGTCTCCGGCCCCTTCGCGCCATGAGTCCGCATTTATAAATAGCCCTTCAACGAAGTTCATTTTCACACTTCCAAGAATTGCTGCGCGGCCCGGCTCGACTTGTCGCCGCCGAGCTTGCATTCATAAATTGTTGTTCTACTAGCGGCCGATCCACCACATCTGTTCAAGGTATGGATCGATCTTTACTTTTACTTTACGAACTTGAGTCTTTTTCTTTTGAAAGTATTTCGTACTTTTCCACGCCTCGTGATAGGGGTGTCAGTCGAGGATGGCCAATCGCGCCCCTCTCATGAGTGTTACCTTTCGATCGACCGACTTCGTTCCCTCTATCACGTGTGTTTTTGCATGCCACGGACGAAACCGACCGCCCGTATTCCGGAAAACCACCGCAATCCTTTGCTACATATATGTAGGTCGGGCGAGCCCAATCCCCACGGCGAGTCTAAGTCGTCTTGAGCGACAAAGGTTCTAGCTCTTCAAGCGATTCTTGAAGCGAGACGAGCTCGAGTTCTCGCTCTTCCGGTCGAGGATCGGCGGCTCAAAAAACCACGGTTCCGGTCCGTCCATTACGAGGAGCGGCGTGCGGCAACACTCCAACGCCAGAGGACATCGTTTTTCGGCGGAGGAGGGGGAAGAAGATGTCGATGTGATTATCATTGGCGATGATGAAGCGCAGAGTGCCGCCCCGATCGCGGACGAGGAGATGGTGGAAGCCGGCGCCGAGTGAAGAAGTCCACGGGGAAGAAGTGGTTCACCCGCGGCCGGTGGGCTGCGTGCGGAGGTAAACATCGGAGGATCGAGCGGCGGTCGGCCAAGTACAAGCGAGACGTGGCGAGATGTATCGACATGTCTTGGGTATCGGAAACTCTTCGCTCTTATAGGAGCATCATCACCGCATCGGCCATGTCGCTTTGCCCGGACTGCGGAGCCGCCTCGACGATTCACGAAATTTGGAGGTGAGAGGCATGAAGGGCGGCGAAGATATTGCAACTTATTCTCCCAACTTCAAGTTCACGATGTATCGGCTCGTGTTCGAGAGGATGAATATCACCCTCCTTTTCTTCGAATTTCAACGTGGCGTCTGCGTCACATCGGTCGCCTTCTCAACTCCATCCTAACGCATGGGCGTTTTCGAAAACCTTCGAAGTCCTCTTGACTAAGTGGGTGGGCGGCCGGTGTCGGTCATGCTTTTCTTTGCTCTCTTTGAGTTGGTGGCTCGAGGAGAAGGCTAATAAGGAGAAGAGGAGCAAGTCTCCTTTAAGATGCGAAGACTCATCACCAGGTTCTTCAAAGCATTCCAGAGTCGTTGGGAGCGGCCCGAGAAGCCGATATTTTTGGATCGTTCCCACCGAGGAGGTGGTAAGGCGTATCGGAAGTCCAACCGGACGGAATGCTCGGTCCCCCTTACTTCCCCATCATGTGGAGCGAGGCTCACTTCACGCAGCGGCACGGGGATTACATTTACACCGTCGAGGACTTGGCGAGGCCGACACGGAATCCACGGAAATGATCAAGTTGTTAGCGAGCATGATGCGCCTGGACCCCAAAGGCGACATACCTTGTCGTCCCTTTGTCTTGCTCGAGGCCGTGAACCGGAGGCGAAATCGGTTTGCTTTTGAACTTTACCTTTACATTTTTCTTCGTTAAACTTTTCTTCTAACTCCTAACTCGTTATTTTGCGAGAAAGAATGGCGCAAGAGCCGGGAGGTGCTTGAGTCGATTTTGAAACTGCGGGGCCAAGAGATATGACGGACCTCGGCCGAGGATGCTCTGAGTCGTCCTCCAAAGTGCCCCCACTCCCGAGGGCCAAAAGAAAAAACCGGTGCTCGGTCGCCCGCCATCGACGGCGATCGCTCCATGAGCGGATAAGGCTCGACGATCGGAACATGGATTCCGCCAAGGCCGACCTTCCTATTCTCTCGCTCGAGGGTTTAGGGACAGTCGAGCTCGAAAGTGGTTCGAGGAAGAAGCCGATGGAGGTGCGTGCCTCTCGCTTGGGGATAAATAAGATCATGGACCGAGCTTGGGGCGGGTGAAGGTACTTTACTTTTCGATCCGTTATTTCTTTTATCTTAGATCGACCGAGGCTAATATTTGGACGATCTCATTTCTGAGGGCTCGTCTTTGCTAAAGCGGCTTTGACCGAGGCGCAGTAATCTGACAAGCTTGCGAGGCCAAGAAAGACGCTCTTGTGGGCGAGCGAGGGCCGCCAAACTTCGCCAAGAGGAATAAGGAGCTCGGTGGGCAAGTGACAAGTCCGAAGAACAGCGTTGAAGCCTTGGAGAAGGATAAGGCAGCCGAGGCCGAGAATGCCGAAGTGGCGGCAAAAGTTCAAGCCCGTAGCCCAGTAGGTAGGGAGGCGCGTGATCAGCGATTCTACAACGCTCTTGGCGAGTGCGGGCATTGAATCCAGACTTGAGCATCAATTTTGATGAGAAGATGGTAAATCCCGCCCATTACGTTGCGGAGAACAAGATCATGCTGCCTGAGCAAAGAGATGAACAAGGAAATATTGTTCGCCCGGCCACAATCCTCTTCTGAAGCCTCTGAAGCCCGCCTGCGAGCGGTGTTTATCTTGTAATTGTTTAACTTGCCTTCGGGCACAACAATTTTCCTGCCTTCGTGCAGTTTTCAATTAGTGGGTGCCCGGCTTCGACCGGGCGTCCCGTGTTTGTAATGACAATTTCTTTTCATTTAACTTGTTTTTCATTTCGTCCATTTCGCGTGGTCACGTCTACATATATTGTATATTTATTTGTACAAGTTTTTTCGAACTTATAGGCGCTTTACGGCCAGTTTCGTGCTATTTCAAAGCGCTCATCTATGGTTGGGCCAACCGATGGCACTCGATTGGGATCATTTCGATGACCTCTCGAGGCGGTCGTTTCGACGGCTTTGTTATGATGGGTTATTACTTAACCGCCGGGTCATTTTCGATGGCGCTCGTTTGAGTCGCCGGTGGCCGTCGTTCGTCTTGGCTCGGTGGCACACGCCTGCATCGTTCGACGACACGAAGTTTGCGGGTTATCTAACCCCGGGCCATTTCGATGGCTCTCGAGGTAGATCGTTTCGACGATCTGATCAACTTTGATAAATCTTCGATCGCTCCTTTGCCACGGGCAATCTTGAGCGACCGACCATACATTCTTGCGAGAAAGTAAAGAACACATCATATTTCTAAAGGTCAGGCCTCTGTAAAAAACCCAGTGGGAAAAAGAGCGCCTGCCTGCTTTTCATTTATAGGTCGATCGTTCATTACATTCAAATCGTTCATTACATTCAAACGTAATATTTTCTAAGCTTCTCTGCATTCCATGTTCTGGGGATAGTCGCCCCATCCATGGTTTCCAGCTCGTAAGCCCCCTTTCCAGTCTTGTTGATAGCCTGCCTGCTTTTCATTTATAGGTCGATCGTTCATTACATTCAAATCGTTCATTACATTCAAACGTAATATTTTCTAAGCTTTTCTGCATTCCATGTTCTGGGGATAGTCGCCCCATCCATGGTTTCCAGCTCGTAAGCCCCCTTTCCAGTCTTGTTGATGACCCTGTATGGACCTTCCCAATTTGGTGCGAGCTTCCCCTGGCGTGCATTCTTGTTTCCTACGTCGGCCCGTCTTAGAACGAGCTGACCGACCGTGAAGTCTCTCTTTTGCACGCGAGTATTGTATCTTGCTGCGACCTTCTGTTTGATCAATTGCTCTCTTAGTGACGCTTGGGTGCGCAGCTCCTCAATTAGGTCCAGCCTCTTCACGAATAGCTCGGTCGTTATCAACCACCGTAGGGGATTTGAGGTTCTCCATTCGGTTCACCCATTTCTATGGGTATGACAACATCGGTCCCATATACGATCTAAAGGGGACTCCGGTCGATGAATGAGAGAGTAAATCCCCAGAGGCCCAAAGAACGGATGTAACTCTTCGACCAGTTCCGCTTTCGCTTCATCGAGTCTTCGCTTCAAACCTCGTAGGATAACTCTGTTGGCGCGCCGGCTTGGCCGTTGGTGCGAGGTGCTCGGCCGAGGTGAAATCTTTGCTTTACTCTAAGTCGGCCAACATCTCTCGAATCTTTTGTCCGCGAACCGGGTGCCGTTGTCGGTTATTAGTTCTTTGAGGATCCCAAAACGAGCCAACACACACCGTGAAAAATTTGCTCACTTTCACAGAGGTGATGGTTGCAAGAGGCTCGGCCTCGATCCACTTCGTGAAATAATCCACCGCCACGATCAAGAACTTGGCGGCACGGAGCAGTGGAAGCGGGCCTAGCAAATCCATGCCCCACCAAGCGAGCGCCAAGGTGAGACAAGACTTTGTAATTTCGTGGAAGGTGCAATGTGGACATCGGCATGTACCGGCATTTCTTGCACACGAACAAGCTTCTTGGCATCCTCGTCCATGGTCGGCCAATAATAGCCGCCACGAGAGCCTTCTTAGCTATGGAACAGCGCCTTGGTGACTTCCACAAACACCTTCATGAATGTCCCTTAGCACATGGGTCGGCCCGACCGATGTAAGACACTTAACGGTGGAGAGGAGAATCCTCTTACTGCACAACTTTCTTCTATTACCGAGTACTTGGTCGCTCACCGGCTGACCAACTTTGCTTGCCGGATCGCTCGGTTCTTCCCCTTCAACGATGTATCTCGGGATAGGGGCAATCCAATGCGAATCCGTATTGACACAGAGCGGTCGGCCAACGCATCGCCAGTTGACACGCCGGCGGTTTAGCGTCTCTCTGAATCGGACTTACGTGATTTCGGCGTTTTTGTACTTGCGGCTTTGATAGTATATCCGCGCCGAACATTTTCGGTCGAGGCGCGTGCGTAAGAACTTATTTCGGTCGAGCTCGCTGAGCAATTTCTCTTACTTTGGCGGATAACTTTTCAAAGACGTCATCCTTGGCATCGTATAATTCTTTAATCTGCGAGACTACAAGCAAGTGAGTCGATCTCGAGATCGACTCGGTCGACACCAAAATCTCTGGCGGTATGTAGGGCGGTATATGCACGCTCATATTCGGCCCGATTGTTCGAAGTGTGGAACGCGAAAAGATAAAGAGACTTCCACAGCCAAGGCCTTACAGATTCTCTAGTATTAGGCGGCCCGGCTCCCTTGCTATTGGACGACCGTCGTCACGTGCAAGATCCGGTGGTTTTCGGCTTGGTGTACGGGATTGGAGTCATTTCAGTGAATAAAGTCGCCAACACTGCGCTTTTGCGGCCGATCTGGATTCAAATTTAATGCCAAATTCACTGAGCTCCACCGCCCACTTTATCATTCGTCCCGCCAGGTCTGGCCGATGAAGGACTTGCCTGATTGGCTGATCGGTCCTTACCACGACACGGTGGGCCACAAAGTAAGGTCTCGACCTTGAGCGGCGATCGAGTGCAAGAGCAAACTTCTCTATTTTCTCGTATCTCGGCTCGGGCCGCTGCGAGACTTTGCTAATGAAGTAAACCGGATTTTGTTTGGATCGCATTCTTTGACCAACACAGCGCTCGGGACTTCTTCCGTTATATGGCAATCTGGTCTGACGTCTCGCCGCAGAACGGCTTAGTCATAATTGGGGGATTGGTCAAAGCTTGCTTGATTCATCCAATGCGCGCCGGCATTGGTCGGTCCATTCAAAGTCTACATCTTTCTTGAGGAGTTTAAACAGTGGCAGCGACTTGCAGGCCGCTTTGGGAATGAACCTGGATAGAGCGGCCACCATGCCATTCAGCTGTTGTATTTCTTTTTTAGATGTGGGCGGTCTCATATCGCGACGCACTGCATTTCTCGTGGTTTGCTTACATCCTCTTTCGGTCGGTGGAAGCCCAAAATCTGTCGGCCCTCACCCCAAAGGTACACTTCTCAGGATTTAGTCTAAGCGAATTCTTTCTAGCTTCCTCAAAGATTTCCCTCAGTCATTTCACGTGATCCGGATCGGTCACGCTTTTGATGATCATGTCGCCCAAGTACACCTCACGAGATTCGACCGGTTGCCTCTTGAAAATCTTGTTCATCATCATTGGTAGAGTCAGCTCAGCGTTCTTGAGCCGAAAGGCATCACCTTATATTGAAAATTCCCCGATCTGTCATAAGGTTGTCTTGTGTCGATCGGGGGGACATCGTGATCTCGATTGTATCTCGAGTAAGCGTCGAAAGCGGTAGTTTGTGGCGAGGCCCCGTCGACCGGCTTGTCAATGTTGGGCGCGGGAAGGCATCCGCCGGGCATGCCTTATTCGGATCGTGTAGTCTACACACATCCTCCACTTTCCATTCTTCTTTTTAACCAACACGGCGTTGGATAGCCGGTCGTGTACTTGACCTCTTCTATGAAATTGGCCTTTATGAGGTCCTCAGCGGCGCTTTGCGGCTTGAGATTTTTCCTCGCTTACGTCACGTCTTCTTTGAGCGGCCGGCGGACCGCCTTCATCGATCGAAAGTTGATGGCGAGCTACCGATAGGGATGTCGGGCATGTCCGATGCACGCCATGCGAGCAGTCAAGATAATCTCTCAAACATTGCACAAGATCTTGCTTCACTTGCTCGGTAGGTCGCTACCGAGCTTAACTATCTTTGTTGGGTCGTCTCCCAACCGCACATCTATTAGCTCTCCATGAGGTTCTCGCTTTGCAACTGTTTTTCGACTCTCGGGCTAAGTCATCATCGTTATCCTCCTGGTCATTTGCCCGGATCATACCGAGCATCCAAATCGGTGGCGTTGACTTGATGGCCTTCACCGGTGCCGAACATTTGGGCGAGGTCTACCTCATCACAAATTTGTTGATCTGGATCGCATCGTGGCACCGCTCTTGCGCTTCTAGGTCGGGCGCGCCGTGGTAACTACACGAGTCGTCTTTCTTTGTAGAATTTCATCTTGGATGTCTTTGTTGATGCCACGGCCTCTAGCTTGCTTGCGTGGTCGGCCTACCAATTATATGCGATAGCATGATTTGAGGGGAGTCACGAGGAGCGTCGTGCGGACCGTCCCATACAAAGTGCTATCTCGGTCGTCACCAAATGTGACCATGAGTTCGATTGTTCCCAGCGGGTAGGTGATCGCTCCATTGAAGCCGTAGGAGTAGCTCACTGGGAATTATCTCGCTCCGATCGACCTTAATCTTGTCAATCAAACCTTCAAACATGATGTCGGCCGAGCTTCCCTGGTCGACTAGAATCCTTTGAACTTCGGTATTGGCCATAACTGCTCTGATTACCAATGGGACATAAGCGCGTTTCGGCACCGCCATCGTGCAGTCGCTATCTCCAAACGAGATGGAAGTGCATTCGAGACCGGTGGGGGGTATTGATGTTGAACCGACCATCGAAGCTCGCCCCACTTTCTTTTTGTGGCTTTATTTGATTCTCTACGGTCCAACGAGTTTCCACCGTGAATGACCATAGCAACGTTGCGACCTCTGGATCGTGGGGCTTCTCGATCTTCAGACCGGTCTTTGTCTTGGACGCTTGAAACAACTAGAGCGCCCTTTCCCTCTGTCGGATCCGTTTCTTTCGCTTCGAGGTCGGTCGCGCTTCCTCCGACCTCACATACTTTCCCAACTTTCCTTCTCGAATGAGCTCTTCGATATCATCTTTGAGGCCATCTGATCGTTAGTATCATGACCTTGCTTTTTGTGGTAACGGCGGTATCTTTTAGTCGGTCGTGCCCCCTTCGAGCACGAGTGGATCGGGCCGCTTCACTCCCACAAACTCATTATTTTGGCACTCGCTATAGATCGTGCAATAGAGGTGTTTAGCCGAGTGCGATGATCGAACTCTTATCTCGAAAGTCGGGCCGATTGTCGCGGCGACCTTCATGCCCTTTGGTCGCTTTATCTTTTTTCTTCTTTAGGTCGGTACGGACGGCCTTTCTTCTTTGCCGAGTTTCTTCATACGCCGTGTGGGCGTTAGCCTCGCGTTAAGAAGTAGTGAGATCCCGGTAGTGATTCAATGTAAACTCTTCAACGAACCGGTGGTCGGTCGAATACCACGCTTCAAGTATTTCAACTTGTCCTGTCGACAAGTCACGAGCGGACTCGGCCTCGATGTTAACCGGTCGATATATCGCCTCGGCGTCTCATTATCTCCTTGAACAACAGAGTCCAAGTATTCTTCATATCGAAATTGGCAGCGGTTGGCAGTGTAGTGGGACAAGAACATTCTGACCAGGTCGTCCCACGAGGAGATGGAATTGGGTTGCAGGGACTCCCACCATTCCAATGCTCGGCCGTCCAAAGATTTGGGAAACAGCCTGCATTTCATGGTCGGTCCCAATTCCCTATAACAACAGTAATTATTGAAGTAGCGGAGATGTTTGTCTGGATCCCCCCGGCCGTCAAACTTGTTGAGATTGGGCGGCTTGCGTAGATCTCTCGGAATTTTGTAACGCCTGATCTCCCTGGAGAACGGGCCGTGCTCGTTCGAATGCCGTTCGGACCCAAAGGGTTGCATTGCGAGGCATGCCTCGTTGCCCGGCATTCCATGAAATCATCCGGATGGGCGGTTGGTGGAAGTTGGGGAGGCTTACGGGTCGCTCGCTTTGGCTCTCCTTGGCCGTCGCGCGAAACGCCCCCGATTCTTCCATCTCGTAATCTTCCAACTCTTCTCGAGAATCCCAAGATCTGCGCTCGACCGAGCGTGACCGGACGACTCATTGGAGGAGTACCTGCGTGGGTGAGCGGCGGTGTCGGGCGGTAGCTAGAATCTTCATAATCATAGGACATTGAGCGGCGTCTACGCTCGTTCTCGCTGCAGAAGCGTCTGTGTGCCCCCGCCTCTTCTCGCCGGAGAACGATGAGTAGTGCTCTCTCGCGAGAAATGCTCCTTCGAGGAGGGAGCGGCGTCTTCGCGGCGGGCCGTGGCGCGAGCGAAGGTTCTCGTCTTCGCCGCGCGCGGCGGCACGGAATTGACCTCTTTCGTCTTGAGAGAGATGAGCGCGTCTCGTCTGCGATCACACGATTTTTGTTTTGCGGGATCTGCAAAAGCGGCTTGAAGTGACATGGTCCGGCGAGAGGTTCTGAATGCCCGCTTCAATCGGCTTCGGCGCAAGTCTCGAGGAAGGCGGTTGAACTGTTGGAGGATAGGTCGCGGCCGATGTGCCGCAAGAAGGTTCTTGTCGTGGAAGTCCTCGAGACTCGTGGACGGTGGCGGCCACGCCCTCCGGTCTGCTGCGATTCTCGCCGGAGGATTGAGTCGAAGTGGCCCGCGTGCGGGGCCGGTCGCGTGGAGCCATGAATGGGGTAGGATAGCGCGCGGGCCTCCCATCGTGGTCGCCGATTGATCGTACCTCGACCAATGAAGAGTTGAAGTAGTTGTTGCTCGCCGAATGGGCGGCCGGCGTTGAGAGAGTGAAAGGACCGGCCCCGCTTCACGCTGCGTTGAGCACCTCGGGTGGTACTGCAAAGACACTCGACGATCTAGTGAGAGGTCGCCGGGCGAGATAGCCTGAGGTTAGAGAAGCGTGCACGATGCCATATGCGAATGGCGTATATATCTGCGAGGTCCGACCGTTTCGCGAGATTTTTGGTCGGCGAGAGTGCGCTCCAAGCGGCGTGTTTGGGCCGATCGAGACGGGTCGGGCCGTAGGTCCAATTCTTCATTAGCGATCCTCGTATTTCTTTGATACACCCGAGAAACGATTATAGATAATACATGTTATCAGAATCAAACAATAATTTTGCCTTCTAAAATCTCTCTCTATCCCATTTTGTTTGTAGTTTAAGTTTTTGACATACCCTTTAAAAAAATGATTAGTAATCTAATTTTTTTAAAGAGTGTTGTCTAATTTACATTTAACTCCTTATCTCTCTACATTGATCAATGTGAATTATTTATGAGATATAAAAAGTTTTCATAATAAATAGGGGTATGAGTGGAAAAGAATATTAAATGTTTCATTGAAAATGTAAAACAACAACCAATTAAATTGGTTAATTTGGTTTTGCTAAAACAACAAACAAAATGGGACAGAAGGGGTAGTTTTCTTATGAGAACAAAAACATCATTTTGCGACAAGCGAGTAGGTGCCAAGAGGAATGGAGCAGGGGAGTAGTGACCAAGGGTTGTGGGTAGGCGAAGGGATTAAAGGGTAGAGGTGTCAATTTTGTCTCAACTCAACGGGCCGACCTGATGACTCGGTGTTCTGGGTTGAGCTCACTAAATAGAGGCCCAAAAATTGGGCCACTTTGGCCTAAGACAATTGTCATATGGGCCAAATTGCCCCCACTTATGCTTCTTTGAACATCTTTTGGGGTATTTTTTGTGGGTCAACAATAATGCAATATTTCATTGACAACGAATAAAAGCCACCAAAACATTACACCGAATGTAAGCTAAGCTCACAAAAAAACAACACACGAATCCACTAGGGGAACCAATCTGGCCTAGAAACTCCTAAATATGATTACAATAAGCATGAGGAGCACGAAAAAATTACTAAAAAGCCCCTTTAGGCACTGAGACGTACAAAGAGTGTGTATCCTTGCCAAAGCATCATCAACCACAGCGACCAAACCGCAACCACTGACCAAGCACCACCACTGAGTAAAAATAGAGGCTCCACAGAGAAGATAACAATAGATCCACTAAGTTGGTGTAGGGGGAAGACAGAAAGTCCAGACCTTCCGCATATTTCAAGGCCAAATGGCCACAAAATCTCTAGATTTGGACCCGAGGAGCCATTACTGCTCAGAACGGAAGACAGATGACTATGTAGAGAGATAAATGGTTAAATGATAATTTAGATAACCCTTTTTATAAAATCTAGACTACTAATCATTTTTCTTAATACATGTACAACAATCTTAAACTGCATATAAAATAGGACATAATTAGTACTAAATTGTAAAAGCCATGAATCATTTTTGAAAATATCAAAAAAGAAATAGAAATATTGTTAGTGTCAGAAATTAAATTGAACCTCACTAAAATTTAATGGACCAAATTTAGGGTGATTCTAGGGTGAAAGAGTAAATTAAATCTTTCACCGGTGAACCACTAAAATTAACCGTTGGATATTGTTTAAAATGCTATGAATGGTTAAGATTGAATCAACCAATATTAAATCTCAACCATCGATGAATTTTTAAACTACATCCAACGGTCAATTTTAGTAGTTCACCGGTGAAATATTTAATTTTCTCTTTCACCCTAGAATCACCCCCAAATTTACTATTAACTCATTTTTTTATTGTATGTATAGGGGAGAAAACACGATAGTTACAAATCGCCAGCCGAGTCTTGTGACTTACGAAACCACGTTGGCAAAATAAAAAATAGTTAAGCTTAGGAACCTGGCAGGCTGCTACTGTTTACTTTCGCTAGAATCTCAAATTTTCTTCCATTTTCGCTCGTTTTCCCGAGAAAATTCAACCGCAATTTTCTCGAACTGATACTATTGTGCATATCTTCTCGTGCTATCTCAAAATCAAATCCATGAGACAAATTAAACTTCCTCAACCGCCGAGCCCTACCGCGCAAAGGGGTACTCCTGAGATCTTCCAATCTGGACTTCACACCTTTGTCAGACGCGCCATCGTTATCGGTAATGGTTTCGCCGATTCCGAGAATCAGAGCATTGGATTGGTTCGCGCCCTTGGCCTCATAGAAAAGTATCACTTTTATGTAAGCATATAACCCTCCCTCTCTCTCTCTCTCACTGTTTTTTTTTGCAACTAGTTTTTCACTATTCCAGCATAGCTACTATGTGAAACTACTAGTTATGAATTAAGTGTATAGTTATTAGAGGAGTGGATTGCCAATTTTGAAATGAAACCCGTATTTCAGGGACCTGTGTGTTAATTTCCATCATTCTGGGGTAGTTGATTTACGAATTACGATATATTCTTAACGAACTAAATTGAGGGTTTACTCATCTCAAAATTAATATAGGGAGTAAGGTTGGCAATAGAGAAATTGGAATGTGAAAACTGAAAACCTAAAGAGGGGAAATTGGACATACCAAGCCATTCAAGCATGGAGTGGTGTTGTCAGAAGATAATTTTGCCGATGTAGAAAATGTTAACATAGCAGTAGAAAAAGCAAGTAAACAAAGAGAAAACAGCATCTGTGGTCTGTGATTATTGGTTTAGTACTGTGATTTAGATTAGAAGCATAAGTTGCAAAAGAAGTAGGACAATTTTTGGTGAGGTCGGTTCTTGCCTCAAGACGATTTCATGAGGAGAGAGACTAATAATATTTTTTTTCCGGGTAGACTACGTTAATTGGGGCTTTTAGCTCCCCAAGGTATCCCCACAGGCTTATGCCTTTTGGACCGGATATGGGAATAATTTCCGGTTCTGCTGATGGTGCAAGAGAGTTGACCCTTGGTTACTCGTCCTCCCAAACTGACCAATCCTAGGATTTGAACCATGTTTTCCTCACTAGGGGTCAAGACCGCTTACTACCTCAACAAACCCTATGTTAGTAGAGAGTTACTGCTTTGCAACTGATTAAGTTTGCTCATCATTTTATGACCGCTTGCCTTGTTTTAAAATAATTATATTTCGTCTTTACTAAATTCAAAGTACTGCTTTGCAGCTGATTAAGTTTGCTCATCATTTTATGATTGATTTATTGTAGCGGGTTACCAGGCCTAAAGGGGGAATTAATGAATGGCTTCATTGGCTTCCAGTTTCTCTCCACACAAAAATCTATTATATAGTAAGAACGATTCGTGGTTGTTCTCAGCTTCTGTTGAAATCTCAAGAACAGAAGTTTATGCCGTTACCTTCAGAAAATGGTGTCGGTGCAGGGTTGTTAGGTGTCTTAGAAGCTGATGCAAAGCAGATAGTAAATTTTGCACGTGAAACTTACGAGAAGTAATTTCTATTCCAATTCTTTTATCTGTAAAACCGAATCACACTGTAATGATGAGTCTTACTTGGTTAGTAACTTTTTTCGTTGTTTTCTTAATGAAGACAAATTTAAATTTCCCTGTGGCTTTACCATGCTTACTTCTTCAGAATGATGAACTTCCTTTTAACAATAGCAATATACGAAATTACTTATATATCAGTTAATCCTATCTAATATATTAGGTGATATATGATGCAGAGATGTGTTGCTTTACAGCATTTACATTACTATTTATTTCTTGTGCATAATTAATTCATACAACTAAGGTAGCTGGTAGAACTTGTATAAGATTTTCAGTGCATTCATGTTAGACACACATTCTTATACTTTCTTCCTGCATCCTATTCTCTCTTTCTTGTATCACTTTATCTAATTCTTTCAAGATATGTTTGATAATGTGTACAGGGAGGGACCTTTGTTGGTGGTTGCATGTGGGAGAGATACAATTTCTACCGCAAGTTCCATAAAACGTTTAGCATCTGAAAATGTTTTTGTTGTTCAGGTCAGCAGATTTATTGCATATATATATATATATATATATATATATATATATATATATATATATAATCCAACTTTGCTATGATTTTTTGTAATTGGAGTAATTTTTGAGTGCATACGTAAAAGATTGAGACAACAATTTACTGGTAACACCAAGGAGTTTAAAAAGTATCATTCAAGTTCAAAGAATTTTTTTCCGACACAGCCAAAAGATCTCCCATGTTGTATGAAACTGATTGTTGGACAGTAAAATTCCAGCAAAAAAGTAAGATCAGTCTTTCAGAGATGACAATGCCGTGACACAAGACATGATATGATTAGATATAATATTGTAATATTGTTAGAGAAAAAGTAGGTATAGCTCCTATAGTAGATAAGATGGTAGAATCTCATCTCTTAATTGGTTTTTGGACATGTGTGAAGAAGCCTCAGAAGCACTAAGTAGGATAGTTCAGATGGAAGATAGGACATTAGTTAAAGACAAAAGAAGATGAAAGAAAATATAAGTCAAACGGTTAATTATGATTTGGATTTAAATAGTCTATCTTTAGATATGTTCGTGAGAAGTCAGAAGACATTATGGTATATAAGTTTGTATAGTAATTTTTAATCTTTTCAAGGCTTGACTGCTATAGTTTAGTTTGTTTTTGCGTTTGATGAAAACTGGAACGTGGAATAAAAATAGGCTTAACGCCTTAAAGTTCACCAAGAACAAAATTGAGCTAGAGATTTTTTTTTTGGTGGAAATTGAGCTAGAGATTGACAAAAGTGGGAGTTGTGAATGCATTCCAAAACAGTGAAACACTAAGAGTGACAAATTACTTTCTGTAATAGAAATTCTCCGTATCTACTTTCAATCTTTAAAGCAATTTATTTTACTAGTCCCTGGTATGATCTTGCTAGGAAATTAAGATAACACCTTGCTACTTCTCCCACATACTTATCTGTCTTTCACTTCTCATATTTATTGCATTTAAGGTTTTAAGTTCCAGCTGGGTCTTGCTTGTGCTCGCACTTTGTTGTTGGCTGGTATGGTCCATGCAGTCCATAATTTTAGAGTAACAATTGCCACAACCACAATATCGTGGCTACATAACATTTTGCAGTCTGCAATTTAAAACCTTGTCAGTGTGCCTAAAATTTTGGGATTTATAGTGTAAACTTGTCAAGTTCAGGAGAACATGCTTGTCGTAGACTTAATTAGTCGTGAACAAATGACACTCGTGTTCTCTTTAATCCAAAAAGTATTAAAACTTAACATATGCTCATTTCAAATAAATGTAGTATTTATGATCTGATTTAAATTTAAATGTTAATATGGTACTGTGTTTTGGCACTTAAACGTTCATTACTACATAAAAACACAGATTTTAATTTTGGTGTTTTCTTTTGTCCTTGTCTAATGGCCAGATACAACATCCAAGATTGCATTTGAATAGGTTTGACATGGTGATTACACCTAAGCATGACTACTATCCTTTGACTCCACAAGGACAGGAACAGGTTCCTCGGCTTCTTAGAAGTTGGATAACTCCGCGTGAACCCCCAGATAGTCACGTGGTATGTATATGTGTATATGATAATTGATATGATTGGAAATAGCTTTTTACTTTTTTGGAGAAACTATGATTTTACTTTGATTTGCCCCTGTTAATTGCTAAGGACTATTATGTGATAATGTCCACTCAGGTTCTTACCACTGGAGCCCTGCATCAAATAGATTTCACTTCAATACGTAGTGCTGCTAGTACTTGGCACGATGAATTTGCACATGTTCACAGGCCCTTGCTTGTCGTCAACATTGGAGGACCGACAGGTAATTTCTATTGTGAAGTTTTTATATACAATTTTGATTATGGATTTAATCATTTGGAATGTCATAAAACATAGAGAAGAAGTATTGAAATTTCGTAATTTCATTGGCTCATTGGGTATTTGACTAATTTTTATAATTGATTTAGGTAACTGTCGATATGGTGTAGACCTTGCAAAGCAATTAGCAGCCTCTTTGCTTAGTGTTCTGGCTACTTGTGGGAGTGTTAGAATATCCTTTTCACAGAGGACTCCTCCAAAGGTATGGTCAACTCTAAAGTTTCTTAAGATATTATTATTGAGCTACACTATCAGCTCCGGCTCACTTTTTCCTCCCTCTGCTTGGTGTTTTGAACAGGTGTCCTCTATTATTGAGAAAGAACTTGGAAATAATCCAAAAGTGTATATTTGGGATGGGCAAGGTAAAAATATATCCAGGTTTCAACTAGATTATCTATTCAGATATTTTCTTAAAAATTAACTGATATTAAGTGGTTAAAACCTGACAATAACATGCCACTTTCAGGACCTAACATGCACATGGGCCATTTAGCGTGGGCTGATGCATTTCTTGTCACAGCAGATTCTGTTAGTATGATAAGCGAAGCTTGCAGCACTGGGTATTCTCGTGAACAGAATTTCGATAATAAATATAATTTTAAATACTTTATCTTGATATAAGTATTGAATATTATGTTACTATTAAATTTAACTATTTTGTTTGTCGCACAGGAAACCTGTCTACGTTGTGGGGGCTGAACATTGCAAATGGAAGTTCACCGAATTCCACAGATCATTGAGAGAGTTGGGAGTTGTTCGGCCTTTTACAGGTTCTGAGGATGTAAGTAAAACTCAATGCCTTTTGTATTCAGGGATTGAATTTGATTGAGGAAGGATGCCTTTCTGGAATATTGTCAAGTTTGTATATTTTGTAATGGATGTAAGTTTTCATAAAATTTCAGATATCAGAGAGTTGGAGCTATCCACCACTTAACGATACTGCTGATGCAGCTAAACGGGTTCATGAAGCGCTTGCTGCCCGAGGGTGGAAACTGAAGATATAGAATGCAATTTGAAGTTGACATGATACTTCTTGTCAAATTTATTTTTGCATAACAATTCATCGTTTGAAGATATTGCCAAACAAAGTATTTGATTCATACTACAGATAGAGATACAAATTGTATTCATGTAGTCGTTTTCTACATAGCAAGTTTTGAAGATGTAATGTGTGTAATATAAGGCAAACTGTAAGTTTTTTTGGCATTTGGAAGAATGAGGTGAATAAAAAATGTTCATTTAAAATTTGCTTCTATTCATTATCATCTGCATTTTTATTTGATAGTATCTTTGGCAATTGAATGCCACTAACATGTTATTCGGATAATGCTATTTCAACTGAAAATACTCTGAAGCTTGGTTCACTTTGAGGTAAATTATGTAATGTTACTGAAGTAGCTTGATAATAGCCAGGTTATTTACAGCAATGTGGTTAATTTGAATTGTTATTGCCTGTTACAAAGGTTTTCTTCTTGAAATATGTTAATGGCTAAAACCTATACACATCCTACATCTATAAGGCTAGATCGCCTTTTTGCTAGAATTGGGGGGAAAATTTGGGTTTGATGGCATTATTGTAAATAATTGAATTTTTGTTATATATTTGCCTTTACCAATATTATATACCTATTTCATTTTACTTTATTTAATATAGGTTTTTTATTCTTACCAATATACCCCTCATTTTGTATCCCATCTTTGTTTATAATATCCCCACTCTATATTTTATACCCCACTCTATATTTTTAATGGCAAATAAAACCGACATACACTGACAAATTTTTTATACACCATCCTACATCTATAACCTATACATTACCAATATTTTTTCCACTCTATATTTTGGACCGACATCACATAATTTTTCCAACACTTTTTTTGTTATCAAAATGTACCCCTCATTTTGTACACCACTCATTTACCAATATGTGAGAAAATTTTATTCCCACTATATATTACCAACCTCCTTATATACCCTGATATTTTTGATTCAAACTACATCACAGATAAACAGTTAATCACCTCCCTGCATTACATGCAGGTATTTTTGTGAGAAAATATATTCCCACCATTTACCAATATACCCTCATTTTGTATTTAATGTTTACCAATATACCCCACTCTATATATTTTGGACTCGACATACCCCACTCTATATTTTGTACCCGACACCATTTACCAATATAATTTCAATATTTCATTTGACTCACAATATTCAATCACTCTATATTTTTGGACCGATATACCCCACTCTATATTTTGTACCCTACCATTTACCAATATACCCTCTTTTTTCTATATTTTGACCGACATACCCTCGATAATTTTTTTCCAACACTTTTTTTTTTATCAAAACACTCATTTTGTATCCACTGCTTACCAATATACCCACTCTATATTTTGACCGACATTGTTGCCTCATCCCACCAAAGGCTATTTGTACTTATATATTTGTGTTGCGTATTTTTATACCCTCCTTATAAAATGTTGATGTTTTTCAAAACTACATCTCATAGGCTGTTAATCACTCCTCCTGTATCGCAGGTATTTTTAATGAGAAAATTTTATTCCCACCATTTACCAATATACCCTCTTTTTTGTACCCCATGCATACCAATATACACTCTATATTTTTTAATCGACATACCCCCACTCTATATTTTGTACCCCACCATTTACCAATATACCCCTCATTTTGTAACTCTCATACCAATATACCCTCATGTATATTTTGACCAACATACACACTGATAAATTTTTTTTTGGTCCAACACTTTTTTATCCACTTTGGTGGGAAAATTTTATTCCCACCATTTACCAATATACCCCTCATTTGTACCCCCATGTTTACCAATATACCCCCACTCTATATTTTTTTACTACATACCCCTACTCTATTTTTGTAGACTTGACCATTTACCAATATACCCCTCTTTTTTACCTCACTCCTACCAATATACCTCCACTCTATATTTTTGGACCGACATACCACGATAATTTTTTTTCCAACACTTTTTTTGTGTTATCAAAATATCATTTTATACCCTCGCTTACTAATATACCCACTTTATAATTTTGTTGACATTATTTCATCCTACCAAGCTAAATACGCTTCTCTTCGCCTTATATATTTGTGTTATGTGATTTTATACCCTCCTTATAAAATGTTGATGTTTTTGAAACTACATGCAGAGCTCATAATCACCTCGCATCGTGTAATCTTAAGCCCTAGTGAAAATAGTTTATAATTATGTAATTTGAGGTACAGACCCACCAGATCAGAGCATGCAAAATGACCTCAAACAAACGTATGCACTCTTCATATCTCCCCTAATTTTGTTATCTGATTTTTTCTCCCCATCTATACAAACCATTAGCATGGGATAGCCTTATCCTTCTAACCTTCTCTATACCCTTCATAAACTGGTACTACGTGAAGCACAAAATGGGGATATAAAAAGAAGCGCAATTATCAAATTTTACCTATTGAATTTGATTAATGGATACATGAGTAACTCATTACCATCTCATGATCTTCGTTAACCATGATTTTGAATGGTTATAATCAAGATTAGGCAAACATTCTATCAAAAATATAAGAAACAAACACTATTTTTAAAATGTATTAAATGATCAGTTTTCATTTTATCCTTATTTGGGTAGTGTAACTAAATATGATGTCGTTAATTAGGAGTATAAACCATTATTTAATATAAAAAAATACTTTTGAAAAGATTAGTCTTATTAAATGACAATTGCTAATTCAATGTCATTTCTTGATCATGTAGGGGTTTGTGGGTTTACTTTAGATCTCTTCAAGTGACACTATTATCACATCGGATATCATTTCTTTTTGTTCTGCTAGTGTTATTAGTGATATAGATTCATCGACTTTGTTCATTTTTCACCGATTTTGTTGGCGTGTGGTTTCTCTAAAAAAGCTAGCTGCTAAGCTAGTGGAAGATTAGCCAAATATAGTTGAGGTAGATCTCAACCATTAATTACAAAAAATGAGGTTTAATTGTACTTTTGAAAAAATAATACAATAAATGAGGTCCAAATATCATATCGGATCTGAACCATTGCTATGTTTTGAGATTACAAAAAATGAGGTCTAAATATAGTTTTGAAAAAATAAACACAAATAATGGAGACAATCTTGACTCTAAGAAAATAGATTTTGAATGGCCAAAACAAAATCAAACACTTGAAAGGTAAAATTTTAATTGGAGAGAATCCACCTCGAAAGATTTTCAGTGGGTGGGAGGTAGTAAAGTTAGAAATGCAGAATGGTAAAGTTGCTGCAGTACGGTCATCTGGGGCGAACTGGCCACGTGTAAGGCGGCAAGGGAAGGGCCACTGCTGTTGAAACTCAATGTGACGTGGACGTTCCTTCCCCTCGCACCGTTAAAATTCAACCATTTCTTCCTTCTTCTCTTCACGCTGTTCCCTTTTCGAAAACCCTAATCAATTAATCCCTCATCCCTACCATTTTTGGTACTCAAAATTAAGCTGCCTCACTCTTTTCCCGCGATTTTCTTACAATCTATCACTGCGCGTTTGTTATGATTTTAATTAATTGCCAGATGTTTATGCAGGTTTGACTCGTAAAGGATTTTGAGTTTTCAACGTAAAATTCAAATTCGAATACTCAAAAACAAAGGTTTTGCCGTTCAAAGTTCGAAGGCTGGTTTGAGTCTCATGAGAATTGTTAGGGGAATGCATAAATCGTTCTGCCAGGAGCTGAAGGATTCGTTCAGCAAAGGGATCGGCATCACTGCACCCAAGGCTAGAACTCGTGACAAATAATTGAACACAACGCTTCTCGCATTCTGAAACCCTAACTAACTCTAACTACCACTGCTTCTGAAATTTTTTGCATTTCGATACGACACGATGACTCGCGTTTTGGTTCAGAGAGGTTCATCAGGCAGTTCTTCTTCTTCCAATTCCAATCCAAATCCGGCACCAAACCGTGGTTCGTCGTCTTCTGCTCGGGCTGAGCCGCAGGTTTCGGTTCCACCGGTTACGAAAGATGAGGAGAGTGGAGATGAGGTGGCCGGAGGGGTTGTTAGCGACGAGCTTTTGGAGGCAAGAAATGAGGGTCCTTTGGTGGGTGAGAAGAATGATAGTTCTTGTGATGATGAAGTAGCTTCTGCTGCTGCTGTTGTTGTTGAGAGTGATGTTAAAGAGGAAGAATTAGTGAAAGGGTTGAGCGGACTTAGAGAAAGAGTTGCTTCAGAAATTGAGGGTTCGAGTGGGTATCCTAATTCCCTCTCTGGTGGTAATGCTGGTAGTGGTTTTTGTCCTCCGCCACCGCCTCCTCCTCCTAAGCCTGCCTCGGGTAACTTGAATTCGAGGAGGAATGTGTTGGGAAGTTTGAGTTCCAGTTGTGTAGGATCTGTGAGGCATGTTGTTTCAGCTAGGACATCACCTGCTGGTTCTCGTCCTTCTTCTCCCAGGGGGAATAATGAAAGTGAAGGGTATAATAGTGCTGACGAGCAAATGCCGTGCTATGTTTCCTCTTATGATGATTTCGTAAGTTGATGTTTGCAATTGTCTTTGTAAGTTAATATTCTTTTGATGTTCATTATTGATACTAGTCTTCATACATGATTATCTTAGGCCTCGAGACGTGGCTTAGAAGAGACTAGTTAAGAATAGAATAGAGTAGATAATTCAGTCCGTTCCTCTATACTGTAATAGAATAACCACGGTAAATAAGCAGGGATTTTGTTCTCGCTTTCCTATTTCTTCTCAATTGTGGATACAAAATAATTAACATATGATGATGGATTACTTGTCAACTAGGATATCTTTTTGTTTTCAAAAAATCATAGGCATTCCGCATTCTATTGTCTTATAGTTTGTTTATCAAGTTATACAGGATCCTGGAACGAGTCTAATTGTATAGAAAACCTGTCGTTATTGATCAATCGTACTTTGGTGATTTATTTTGTCAGAATCAGAAACTCTGTTGGGTTGTATCTTGATGGCTTGCTTAGAGATATTGTCATATTTGTTAAATTTCTCTGTTTGAATCTGAAAGGCAAGCCCACTTTAATAATGCAATTATGTTACTTAACTGCCTTTACGAAGATATTTATCATATCTTTTATTAGAATTTGAACTCATATTAACATCTATTCCAGGTAAGGGAGCGGCAGTTTGAAATTGATATCAGAAGGGCAAAAGGTTATGAAGTTAAAAAAATGATGGGAGACGGAAATTGTCTTTTCCGTGCTGTTGCAGATCAGGTGTATGGGGACTCTGAATTGTATGATTTGGTCAGACAGATGTGTGTTGATTATATGGTACGATAACATTGTATGTTAAGCAAATACCCATACTGTATCTGCTTCAGTTTACCATAACTAAAAGTACATCTCTTATTAGCTTCTCTGATAATTCATTTTATCTGAAGCTCATTTGATGTTTATGCGTTTCATTGACCATAGCAGCCCAATAGAATTGATTCTGAAAGGTTTTCTGATCTCTTCAGTCTTTATCATTTATAGCTCTCAGTGAATTATTCACATGTTACCCATTTGGGTACACTCCATTGATATGTTTTGAGACTTCAAAAGTTGTAGCATTAGAATATCAAATTTGGATTTGTCTCCTCTAAAGGGAGTAATTCACTTTAATGGGTGAAGTAAATAATCTCAATCCTAGATGAGAATATCAAAGGTTGATATTTTAACATGAATTATTATTCATGTGCATGTAACATCCACAGTTGATTTTCTCGTTAGAGACCAAGATTACTTACTTTACCGACTTGCTCACTTTAGAAGAGCTAAATCTATCAGATTTTGGAATACTTGCTTCAATGTTTATGGATTAATTTTGGGTTATAGAAGGTTTTCAAGGTGTCTAGAGACTCAGTATGTGCGTGCTGGAATCTTTATGCAGTAGTAAATGACAGGATTAGTCTCTAAGGAGGATTATTGAGAAAATTTCAAGTGTTTCGAAATGCCCAAATGGGTTCAACAGGCTAATTTTTTTAGCTTTTTTGGAGGTGAGAATGCAAGATGGGACTGCCATATTGGTTGTGAAAAGTAACATGGGCAGTTGTAACATAAACATTGGTGGAGAAAATAGAAGATGATAGCCTAAACTCAAAATTCTCTGGAATATTTTACTGTAATTGAGTCATACTTATCTTGATCCATTAAGCAGATTCAAGAAAGTCCTGGTATTTTCTTTTCTTTAATTTTTTGTTTGCCAGCAGCTAAGACGTGAAGATTTGCACATAGTCAGTACTCATCAAACTTCCTTAAATTTTTGTGCTACATCCTGTTTTCATGTTTAGGCCATTTATTTTTTTTGTTGTGCTCTGGATTAAATTATGTTAGTTATCTCTGATTCTTGCAATTTTAATTATCTTAATAACATGGTATGACATTTGTTATTTGTAACCCTTTTTGTGGTTCACTGATATTTTGTGATTCTGCCCTGTGTTGTGAGCATGCATTTAGTTGCATGGATTACAACTGGTGGTTGTTTCTCTTTCATGGGCACATACAGTTTTATTGAACTGCAGATTAAGTATTAGTGTTTTTTATATCTTCAGGAGCAGGAGAGAGATCACTTTTCTCAATTTATAACTGAAGGCTTCACATCATACTGTAAAAGGAAAAGAAGAGATAAGGTATTAAGCGTATTGTTTGAGGAACTATTATTTATTAGTTCATGGAAAAACCAACAGTTGTTTGGATTTTAGGTTTATGCTTTTAGATATGATTGCTTGTTTGGGAAACTGTGGAAGTTTTTGCAGAAATTTACTAGCCAAAATATCTCTTCGCTTCTTATCTTTGGCAAATCTATTATTAGAAGTAATCTAGAAATCTGATAGTACTACTCGACATATATATGTCTGCAAGATCTATTATTATAGTACTACTCTGGACTCAATTATAAGCAAAAATTACCTAAATTTGGTGGACTCAAATAGAAGCAAATGTCAACTAATCAATCCATATTTGATGTTATTATTCCAATAATGCCCTTAAATAAACCATTAATGTTATAGAAGACTATTATAATTAAATGTAGTTTCGTAAATGTATTTCCTTTTTTAACATGAAATCAAGAAAATTGGATGCACTTAACTAAGTATTTTTGCTTATAATTGAGTCGAGAAGGAGCAGGCCTTTGTCATAAATTTCCAAAGGTAAGTGATTTAGAAGCTAAAGCCGGTATGTTGTGTTATAGGTTATCCAGTATACTCCTCCCTCCGTCCCATATTATATGACGTTTTAGTCAAAAAGTTTGTCGTGTATTATATGACATTCTATAATACCAATGAAGCATTAATTGTTCTTTCCTATCACACCTTTCATTATTTAATAATCTCTCTTCTTCAAGTTCTATTAATTTATCTTTCTCATATCATTAATGAAGGATAATTTTGTAAAGCAACTCATAATTTCTCTTTTCCATACAACATTAACTACATTTTTTAATTTATGTGAAATGGTCAAAAAGTCACATAATATGGGACGGAGGGAGTAGTATTTAATGTGTTGAGACATTATTTTCTTTTCCCCTCCCTAAGTTAGCTTGTGTCTATTAGACATAAAAATTTACATCTGGCCGGTTTCAGATAACTTTAATTTTTCTCGTGATTGCGCAAACTTTTTGAACTTATGAAAACCCCCAAAAAATATACATGGAAATAGGATGGTCTAGGCATGCCTTGCTGTTCAATTTATGAACGTAAACCTTGTAATTTTCTGCTTTTATTCCTATCAAGTTTGTCCCTTATAGTTATGAGAAATTGTTTATATATTTGCTTGTAAAAATGTTGAGTACGTTAATAGTTTGGTTCTGTAGTCCACTTGTCTTAGTATTATTTTATTTGAAATAAGTTATTTTGACAACTCCCTTCGGTCTCATGGTGCTTCAGTGAATCATTTCCATAGAAATTAGTTTTAAATAATGCCATACTTGTTTAAATGTAAGAAATTGGATTCGCCTCTCGTAGCTATAGATTTTATGATGTAGGCAATTGTAGTGCATTGAGTTTTTTTTTTTTTTGGATGGATATATTAAAGGAGCGGAGAGTATCTCGTGTCATGTGTTAGTAACTTAAAATTAATTTGGCTACATTAACAAGTTATCTCAGAGAAATGTATGGCCTTTAACCAAAACCTTAAGCCACCCTAACCCCTTCCTTAATTGAAGGTGGTCAAAACATAGCATTTTCGAAGGATATAGCTGCTGAGCACAATCATAAATTTTCTATAATTGAAATATGGGAAGCTGCAATTGCATCCATTTTCCCACTGATCTCATATAGATATTCTATGCACTTCTACCATATTTCCTTTATATTCCTTTTGAATATTGTTAGGAAGTAGTTTTTGTTATTTAGAATGTGTTCTTAGCTATTTAGGTGAAACATCTATTGGTCTTTCTTGGCAGGTCTATGGAAACAATGTTGAGATCCAAGTCATGTGTGAAATGTATAATCGCCCCATTCATATATACTCCTACACTACAGGTGTTGCTTCTGTCTGAAAATTTGATGGCCGTAATTGTTAATGTTCAATAACATCAACTATTGATGCAGAGCCTATCAACATCTTTCATGGAAGCTATAACACCGACACACCGCCTAATTCGACTGAGTTTTCATCAAGGGAATCATTACAACTCCCTTGTGGACCCTCGGCGCTTGACAATTGGTGCTGGACTTGGGTTCGGCTGTCTTCATGGAGTGAGTACTGCTGTTGACAATCTGTGCCTATTTTTAAGTAGCTGTCATTCTCCTCCTTTGTTATGCTTTTCATATTATATACTCTAATCAACCATAAAAAAATATTTGGTTTAACTGTCAACTGACAATGTAAACTTCATATTCTATATTACATATTTATAAAAATCCTCATGTGGGATTTAAGATTTTAAGGAAAGAAACATGTAACATGGAAGTTGTAACTGTCAATGAAGCACAACTCAATTGGTAAGAGGCTCCACCTACACCCAAAGTGTTGTAGGTTCAAGTCATAGAGGGGAGAAGTGGGGAACTATCATTGAACCCCCTTTAGATTAATGTTGGGGGATGTCCATTTGTGATTTGATGCAGACTAATGTTGACAAAGATCAAGTCAAAGCTGCTATTAAAGCTCAACAAGACCAACAGATCAATAATGTTAGTATTTTTAGTTGATAGCATGAAAAACAGGTTCTCTAACTTGATGATGACAACACTAAACTCTTTAGTTCTTTCTTTCAACAGGCACTTTTAGCCGAGGGACGATTTTACTCTGATCTTGAGCTGACTGAGAAGGAAATGGAACGCATGGTGATGGCAGTTTCTCGAGCTGAGTATCTTGCAGATGATACATTTAGGCAGCAGCTTGGCCATAGAGAGTCTTCTACCTCAAAGGCTGAACCATCTTCTTCTGGAGCAAGTAAGTGTGTCACACACATACATGTTTATCTTTTGCTTCAACAGTAAGTAAAATACATCTTGAGGTTGAAGCAGTGTAAATGTTATGACCAGAAAGTTTAATATTGAGTAAAACTTGATCATTATGAGCAATGTTTAAAATTGTGGTTTAGGTTTTGACTGCATCGTCGTGACTGACTGCAATTTTGGTTGCCTTTGTCCTTATTTTTCACAATATCAAGGATTGCGATGTAATGCGTCACAACTGCAATTTTAACCTTGATTATCAGGGTTTTTCCTGCCTGTTTTATGCCAGTTCACCCTCCTCTTGGTTTAGAATAAGTTTATATGTAGCTGTATCTTTTTTTTTGAAATATTTAGCTAACTATGTATTATTGAAAGCAGCAGGATCATCTGGCACTGATCGCGAGATGGAACGAGGGAAGGACCAAGGTTCTGGTCTTAGTAGCAGTATGCAAATGTTACTATCAATGGGATTTAGTTACCTCCAAGCGATTGAGGCTTACAGCATATTTGGGGATGATATTGATTCTATGGTTTGTTACCTGCTTGAAACTGGCAGCAGTAGACGTAAAGGCAAGGCCACTGAATGATGGGCGATCAAGTTAAGTAAATAACACAGAATTTTAGTTTTCAAATGTCAGCAGACTAATCAATTAAATATATCTGTATTAAGGATTTTGCTTTTAGTTCAATTTAGCAAATGGCATATTCATTACGGCTATTGGAAGGAAAAATCTTGGTCTATGCCTCATGCCTTGGAGAAACACACTCATAGTGGGTGTTCTAGGCAGAAGGGTGAGTTTCAGAACGCTCGAGGCTAAGTTAAATCGAATCTAGACAAAGACAGACCCTATTAAAGTTTACTGACCTTGCTAATGGATTCTTCCTTGTGCGTCTGTCTTCCCAAGGAGATTCCAAGCACGCCCTATTGAGGTCTCCTGGAAGGTTGTTGATCATTACCCGATTGTTCAGAGATAGCATCCTCTGTTCTCCTTCTCTGCTGACACTACTCAAAAGATTGCTATTTGGGTGAGAATACCTCGCCCCTCTCTGGAAAATTGTATTGACAATTACCTTCGAAGGATTGGCTTCATTATTGGAACAATGTTGAAAATAGACAAACTAACATACATGACCTTGGCATGTTTGCACGTATTAGTGTGGAAATTGATCTTGACCAACAAGTTCCTTCTCATATTGATGTTAGAGGGGAAAAACTTTGTTTTGAGTCTGAAGGCCTACATTCCGTTTGTTTTAGATGTGGTAGGTATACAAAAAGGATTTATGTGTTGAGTTTCTAGGGAAACTTGGCAACCTTCGATTGCTCACTTTCCCAGCTAGCTCTCGGAGGTGCAAGTAGCCCTCAAGAATTGAAACACTAATACTTTCGAGCAGATTTTTAGAAAAGAAAAAAGGAGTTTCAGACTAAAATTCAGAATCTAGATAGACAACTTTCTTTTGGAAGGAATTCTCACCTTTGTGCTATTTTAAAGGAAACTTGGAGGCATTATGAGGAAGTCCTTGCGCAAGAAGAAATTATTTGGTTTCGAAAGTCTAGAGCTAAATGGATTGAGTATGGTTATCGAAATACCTGTTTTGTCCATGGGGTCACAACCATTAGGAGGAGGAACAATATCTCTTACTTGCAAGTTTGATGTGGTCACCTCTATGAAGAACTTTAGGCCTATTGGCCTCTGCAACATTTCTTACAAAACCATCACTAACATTATTGCTTCTAGGATCAGATACTACTTTAAAAGGTTATATACTCAAGTGGCTTCATGATTCTGGTATTAGGGGACATTTTAGAAGGGACAATATTGCAACTAGGATTAAACCCCTCTTTTATTGGAAAGCATGAACAATGATATTCAGCAGCACATTTGAAATTGTCTGGTTTTCCAAGCAAACAAACCAGATCTAGCACCATATCCTGGCCTAGTGCAACCCCTTCCCATTCCTACCAGAGTATATAAGCATTGATTTCATAGCATCAATTAACTTTGTATATTTTTCTCAAAAATTAATATAAAAAACCGCATTAAGCAAGATTTGAACTTAGAACATTAAAATTGACATAGATAACTTTTACCACTAAACCAAACAAACTATTTTTTTGACCAAAAATCAAACAAACTATTATGAATACCCAATTAATTTTGGTTTATATATTTACTAGAAGTATACCCGTGCATACGCACATGTAATATCATATTCTTTGTATAAATAGGCTTAGACAAAATTTAATTACAATAAATCTTTCAAGTTGTTAAGAAATGAAGTTTCATTACTTTAAAATATTTTATGCATTTGATATTTTTGATCGTTGCAAAATACATTTTATCAAGAACTAAATTATAACAAAGAACATGTAAAATTTCTCATTTTATCCCAAATGCATAATATAAAATAATTATTCGACAATGTGTAACGTTCTACCATAAAAAATTAATAGTAATGAAGTCATAGCAACAACATATATGGTTTACCCGTTAAAACTAAAAATAAAATATAAAAATATTTTTACAATAATATCTAGTATTTTCTTGTTGTGTCTCAAAAGAAAAGTGTTCATTTTATGCGAAATAAAGACATTCATGAAAACAAATATTAAAACTGATTGTATTTTTATTGTATTTTGCGTGTTACATTTACCTGTAAGAAATCAATCCTAATGAAATTGTATCAACATATAATGTTTACCCGTCAAAACTCAAAAGAAAGATAAAAAAGAATTAAAAAAACAAAATATCCATTAATAATGGTAAAAATGTTTTTTCCGTCCAATATTATAGAAATTGGTAGTTTGGTATTTTTGATAGTGAATGAGTTGATTAAATAGATAATTGATGATTGATAAATAGATAGTTGATGATTAGTGTTTTGATTAAATAGATAGTAGATAGATTAAAAAAAATGAAATATGGAGAGAGAGAGAGAGAGAGAGAGAGAGAGAGAGAGAGAGGGTAACAAAGTGGGTTTTAAATGTGAGATAAAAAAATTTAAGAGAAAATAAAATAAAGTGGGTCTCACAAAAATAAAGTGTAAGATAAGGTAATTATCAATTTACAATTTTGCCCGTAAAAAGCAATAATTGAAATTACAATGTAGTAAATTGAGCTGCCCCTTCTTTTCTTAAAGGGATAGTTGATTACTATTTTGGTCCCTCCAATTTTTTTTGTCAAGATCACTGATAGTTGGTGTGTTGTTAGTAGGTGCAGTAATATATCACTGTTGTTCCATAAATTAACCAAATCAATCTTTTATTGAGCCAAAACCATGTAACGTGTGAACAAACCCGCGGAGAGCTGTGTCTACAGCGCATGCATTACTAATCACTCTTCTCTACATAATAACTGCGCCACAAGACGGGCAAAAAATATCAAAATTTTGGCATCCTTAATTTAGCAAAGGCAAAAATAAACATTTAGCTATTTTTAACAACTAAACTAGCAGACTTTAACAAATGATGAATGACATCGGCTACAGAGCTTTTCATTAGAAACTTTCTTCCTAAGAAACTATTTAATAAAAGCTCCAGAACTTCGTAGACCAAAGGTTGGAGAAATATCTGTCTGTAACTAGGCAGTTTTTACTTTTCGAGAAGGAGGCCGCCGAAATAAACTGATTAGATCATCAAGACCCTGTCAAACAACATCAATAGATTCAGTGCACAAAAACTAGTTATCTAAAGTTTGCAATGGATGTTAGATGCCAAATAGATACCCTAGTAGTGATGACCAAGAAACTGAAGAGCACAATCAAATACGATCCCAATACCAGAAGCAACAGCAAGTCAAATGTGACACTGGCAACCTGTAAAAAACCACAAGCATTTACTTTCGAGGGAATGGACTAATATTTAATTAGTAAGCCAATAGTGAAGCACCAAATTTAAAATAAAACATTTTGTTTGTCTTTTCTCAATCAGGAAAATATGTTCTTTGAAAAACAAGGTAAAACAGGTCACTTCAGTCAAATAGCCAAAAAATTATTGAATGTAAACTAATAGCGTCAGGACTGAAGATTGTCAAAGCAAAATTGTGTGAAGATCCATTTAAGTTTGATTCACATGAAATGGGGAAAAGATAAAATACAGATAGCTAATCTTTTTGAATACAGAACAAGGTGCAAGGAAAATAACTTAAAATACCTGATATATGTTCAGCTTTGCTCTAGTTGAATCATAGAAAGTGAACATCCCATCTAGCACTTCTCGTTGCAGATTGACCTCATCAGTATGATCTTCTAATTCCTATAAACATGCAGAAAACTTGGGTGAGCACATGAGTGACAACAAGAGGAATGCTTCAATCGGATATCAAAAGATTCAGGAGCAAGCATCGTCAACTCCATGTCCCTAATCCTATTCGTTTCATTGTAAACTAGTAAAATAGTAAACACCATAAATTTGTCCTTTTGTAGCTTTTTTATTCCAGAAACATTGTATGTTATTATCACGCAGAACATAGCCCAAAGAATGTTTCACTCTCTAATTAACCGAAGAAACTGTAAACAGTAACACTCTGATACTACTACAAAGGTTCCCTTAGATGGTCAACCCACCACCATAATCATCCTACTCGGCATAATCCTTGACTTGAAACAAAAGTAAAAAGTATGATAAAACTTTACACATTAGATAAACCCAGCTTGCAATAATACCTTTTTCAGTGCCATAACAAAAGGATCATCCTTTGATAAAAATGGAGCCACTCGAGGTGTTTGGGACAAAACATCTAACCATGATCGGACATAAGACGGATTTACAGCCAAGTTACTGTTGTCCGCAAAGATCTGGATGTTTTTTCCTTGGTGCCCATAAATATGTCTCTGCAAAAAGTAGTTCAGAAGACTGATTAAAGAAATGGACTTTATTTGTATAAAAAAATAGAGTTTAAATGGTATGGCTTTGCCATTGTAAAGTTTATTTTTACACTGACAACCAATCACAAATCATCATATAGATGTCTTTTAAGTTTTAAGGTAGTTAACATGGTAATCTTGATTTGGCAGTGCAAAAAAATTTCCCACTAACAATGCATATAAATTAGATTCAAAAGAAAAATGAAGCAGGATTCCATGTCACATCATAAGATACTGTATGTCAAACGACGGAAACAAGTTACAAGGACAGTATGTTACATCCCCAGTCTTTCTTTCATAGTGCAAAAAATAATACATTCTTCTTTAGGTGAAATTAATCTTACCGCAAGACTCTCAGCAATTAATTTCACACTTCTCACAATTGCCTCTTCATTAACAAAATGCCTGCAGAACAAAGCTTTCAAATAACAGGTAATTAAATAATCAAATTCTGGCATTTGAGTCCAAAGACAAACCTGCCATCAACCAAACCACCAGCACTCTCTAGCAATTCAGGTGCTGTAGAGAGTCCAGACAGGGTGGCAGCAGTAACTCTCAGCCTTGAAAACTGTTCATGCTCCCAAGCTACCTACAGCAGATGACTAGCTTTAATACCCAAATTTAGAAGTATAAATAATAAATAATATAGACAAATGTAGGAAGTGCATGCTTGCTATCAGGAAATATTTCAATGAGATATGATGTGATTTGATTTCAGATATAATCAAAATTTGGGTAACAGACATATCAAAGTTTCTAACTTTTTTGATAAATGTGAAAAACATATATGATTAGGAGTTAGTCAAGTGAGACAAGGATGAGAATTATATAAAAATACAGTCACGTGAGATTGAACAAAAGCTAAATATAAACTGGCAAAGAGCTATGCAAGCTAAATAGAACTAAGAGTTTATCACTTACTCGAGAATTTGAAATGTTTATTTTCTTATGCTTCAGACTAACTTTAAAGCCTAACTCTTCTGCAACACTTGAGAAATCCTACACCAATATTTGCCATTAAAAGTTGTTAAGACAAAACTGGAAGTCAATTAAGTGAAGTCTTCTCATCAACCATTATAGTAAAGTCGACACCACTTGTCACCTACTTCATGAATTTGCTTGATATAGGCATTTTCTGGAGGCTTAGACACATGAATCCACAATTCATTTTCCCATGAGCCAATACTATCCAAGCAAATAGCATAGTCAATGCTCTCACGCATACGTTGATCCAAGCTCCGAAGCCACTGAAAATGAAAAACTGAGTTGAAAAAGCATAACAAAGAGAGAATGCTGATTGCATGCTACAGGCACGTTGGCAAATAAATGAACTTCCAAAAAGAATTTATCACCTTACGGGTTCCATTGTAGTTGTAAGGCCCACCAGACGTTAGCCCAAATAGCAGGTTGTATTGTCCTCTTGTCTTCGGATTAGAATATAAAAGAGAAAACAATCTAGCTACTTCAAGAAGAGCTACAATGCCACTTCCATTACTATCGCTTCCCACTGATAATGCCTAAAATTACAAATATTTTAACACAATCATGCATATATTTTGACACAATCATGTACGTCACACAAATTGGTTTTATATGGAGTATCAATAAATAACATACTGGAGCAGCTCCAAAGGTGTCATATGATGCCACTATTGCAATGGTGGGTAATTGATGAGCATCACCATCTGCCTTCAACCCTCCCAACCACCCCTGCAAATACATAAAAAGATATATCAAATATCTACACAAGTTCTATCCAAATCGCATCAAATTTAAAATGCTTCTGACGCAAAAATGTAGCCACCCCTTCATCTGTACATTTTTTCTGAATTGTAATTAAAAAGATATTTGGAGACACCCCTTCAACCGTTATATTTTATCAAGCATAAGGTGTACATTTTAGTTTGAAATATATGTTATAAGTTCATGTTTCGACACTTATAATTAAACTGAAACTCGCACAAACTGTGGGAGATGATATAATATGAATGGAGACTAGAATTTAAACATTTACAAAAATATGCAGCAAGGAACTAACACTTAATATGTAGTTTCAAAAAGTCAGTACACCTCTAAAACATCATCAAACACTGCAAAGTAGCAACTGAAATGCATCAAGAAAATTATAATCACTATCCTTGAAAAAAAAATGTCAAGAAGCAGACCATCCAATTAAGTATTTTTTGTTTTTGATTAAAAGTGTAGCCAAACAGTTACTCAGTACTCACTATAGAAAATCTCTAAAATCTTCACAAATAATGTTTGAGAATTACTGTGGGTTTGATTTCAAAGTAGGTCCAAATGATGTCTAAAAACTTCAAATTTCAAAACTACTGTTAATCTAAAAAACTTTACGTAACATCACCCAAGAATATCAACCAAACAGAATTTTACAGGTAGAGAATGTTGAACAAACACCTGAATATTTGTTATGGGTGGAGACACAACTTTCTTTGGTTCAGGGGCTGAAACGACGAACTTGTACCTGCAACAAGTCAAAAAAAAAAGGAAGAAAGAAAAGAAATAAATCATTGAGCATGTCACTTCAAAAAGAAAACAAACTAGACAATACAATACAAAACAACACAGCATACAGGTTAACTAATTTACTACAGAAGAAAATTCAAGGAAAAGGGAAAAGAAAAGAAATACAGCAACCGTTAAAGAAATAGATAATTGAAACATAACCCAGACAAACATTGAACCCAGACAAATATTGAACTGAATGTTCACTGAATTAAATTGCATGGATTAAACTCACCCGCCAGTAGTTGCAGTAGCAGGCTGACCAGTGGCATCATTCTTCTTGATATCCACTAACACAGCATCAATGCCATCATCCTCAAAAGAAAAATATACAGGATACTGCAAAAAGAGTGCAGCACCATATAAGTTAAACTAAAAACATTAAAAAAAATGATAATGCAATAGTAGGAAACATAATTACAAGAAACATCTCTCACATTAGTAGAAAAAGATGCCATGTTGGACATTCTAAAAGCAAAAAAAAAACAATATTATTTTTTCCTTTGATAAATCGGAAAAACAATAGTTTATGGAAAAATAATCCAATTCATTGAATACAAGTGCCTCTTTATTTTCTCACACACATCCCACTGAAAGATACCATAAAGTCCATTAGCAGCACACTATAATCCAATTCAGAAGCTTTTTTTAAAAAAAAAAACAATTCAGAAGCTTAATTGTACTTGTGTAATTGTGTTGTCCATTGTTTATGAGGAAGAATTTGAGAATGGGGGACAATTCACACTATAAGCTACATAAATAGTACTAGTGGAGAAAGGCTATGATAGAACATAGACATTAAGGAAAACGTGCAAAATTTGCAATTATCTCTCAGCACTAACTGATCGGACAGGGATTTAAGATCATGTAAACACACAATACCAACTTGAGAAGCATAGCCATAGTGAAACGTATCAAATATAGGTTTATAAATCACCTACTGCATTTTATTTATATATAAAACTAAATAAGAAACCCATCTATTTCAAGTGAATAAGCGAGGTCTGTGGATCACTACTGCATGTATATAATGACATCTGCAACTAAAAACAAGTTTGACTTGCATATTAAGAGGCTATCCAAAGTATCCAGTCATCGTCAAATTGGAGGGAAATTTACAAGGTCAATTTTCTTTCAACAAAGCAATCACTGAAAGAAACAAAAACGTTTGCTAATAAAATCAGTTAAGTGTGTTTGGAGAATACAGCTCATTTAGTCGATAGAATGCATAAATTTTCCTAGAGTATAACATAACTTGCTGAAGCAGAACAAAAAATAATGATAATGTAAAGGAATTCATAGCTCATAAAGTAAGCAGTTCATTTTTGCTACCTGACTTCCAGGTGACAAACATTTTACTTTTTATGAAATTCCACAAGAAAATTAATTGCATCAATCTGGATATAGATTTCTGAAATTTACTCACGGGTAAGTTGGCATGTATAAGCATTTGTTCAAGTTCAGCCAACACATTCGTCAGCAGTTCTTTATTCCCATCTTCGTGATTACCTACCACGCCCCCTTTGTTTTCCAAACTGAACATCCGGGGAAGCAAAAATATTAAACCCCCAAGAGGCTTGCTTTCAGCAATATATTCTGCAACATAATAGTCAAGCAGAATCGTGATTTTATTAAATTAACAATGATGAGACAGAATCACATTCTTCAAATAATGAAATAATGATCAATAATCAATAATATACAAACACCGAATTGTGATTTTGTTTAATTTACAAGGATGAAACAAAATCACATTCTTCAAATCATGATCAATATAAATATAAACGACAGGGACACAAATGCTAAGCCTTCAAATAAAAATACAAATAGTAATGACTATTTTCAGAGTTTGCAAGGAGGGATAACGCTGGGTAGGAGAAACACAGCAACCAACTTCTCAATTTAAAATCGTAGTAATAATATGACTTTTCTAGCTAGCCCAGTGAACGAGACCTTAAAACAGGATACCTACAACATATATATTACTAAGTTGTTTTATGGTTATATGTCCAGCATCAATTAAGATTGGCTCAGTTGGTAAGGAGTTGGCTTATCTTCACAAGGGCGTGGGTTCAACTCCCCGATCAACGTGAGGACCTCTTTGATGGGTGTTGTGTAAGTACCTCTGTAAGCGCTCAAAGAGCCAAGAGGGCTGCCCTAACTCTGCTCCCAGAGCCCAACTCATCTCAACTCATCTAAACTTTGTTTAACCAAAAAAATGGTTATATGTCCAGCCATAATACTATTTGGCAGATATCTTAACCGATTTAGCATCTATTAATTCTCAAACACTCACTAGCACTTTCTCATCACTAGTCCCTGATGTATTTATAAGATTCCTCCTTTATACACTTCTCAGAAAGGTATAAATAGACTCTTTTATACATTCCAACGCTTAAGTCTGTAATATCTGTTTTCGTCTCAAACCAGTAATAATCCAAATTTACCATTTCCATAAGCAAACAGAGAAAGCTAAAATCAAAATCAACAAGGGGAAAAAAAAGTAGTATGAGGGTCGGGTCGGGGAATAACTCTTTTGCCGTTTCGCAAACACGGTTAGTAACTGCGTAATTCCGAATTACGTTACACATCAACATCAACATAACACTCAGGGAAAAATAAATTGAAGAATAAAAAACAGAAGAAGAACCTGATACAAAGGACATGTTGAGTTCGCGAAGTGGTATAAGGAGAACGGTGCGAGAGAGATCGGCATGTGGAGAGAAGTGAAGAGAAGCGGCATGGTGGTTGAGACTGGCGAGTCGAGATCCGAAAGGAACACCTGACATGTCGTATTGGATGAGGCGGTAGACGTCGACGACGGTGGCGCCGTCGCAAAGGTCGACACAGGCGACGAGAAGGAAGACGAGGGCGATGACGGAATCAAACAGCATTTCACGGTTGTGATGTTTCCTTGACGCCATAACCATGGAGATGAGATCTGATCAAGCTAGGGTTTCAGAGAAGTGGACGACGATGCCGATCTAGGCTTAAATATATCTATCTATCGATCTATCTACTAAGTGTACGTTAATTAATCATTGATAATATAATAATATAATAATTAATAATTATCTGTGAGTCATATTTAGCAGAAGAGAACAGAGGTAGAAAATGTTGAAGAGAGAGTGACGGTGATCCAAGAGGGGAGAATGGAAGACGGGGGAAACGACGCTAGATGCGCTGAAATCAGTATCACCATACAACCACACTAGCTAAGTGTACTGGATTTTTTCTTTTTCCTTTTTAAGAGTTATCTTTTTCTTTCGAGTGGGACTTCAAAAAAAATCGAGTTTCTTTTGTTACATGTTTATTTTTTTATTTTTTTTTGACTGAATTACATGTTTAATTTTTAAAATGTCTATATATTTGGATTTTGATTATAGCTTGGGTATATGTATCTAATTTTCTTTATAAAAAATACTATGATTTGTGTTCGACTACCATTTTTAGTCCCAAAAAAAGTAATAAGAAAAAGTTAATTAATAACATGACCAATTTGAGTTTAATATATTTTATTGTCTCTAAAGTATTTTTTAACTGAGATTTATTTATTTATTTGACAAAATTTATAACTTAGATTTAGGCTTAATTACAGTTTAGTCACTATTTTTATTAACTCACGATTTTGGTCATAAGAAAATTTTTTCACAATTTGGTCACTATTTTCATTTAGCTCACGATTTTAGTCAAGAAATTTTCTCACGAATTTAGTCTCTATTTTCGCTAATTCACGATTTTATTCCCCTATTTTTCCAATTTTTAAAATCAAAGTCCCCTCTAGGAAAAATAGGGGACTAAAATCGTGAGTTTGTGAAAATAAGTGACTAAAATCGTGAGTTAGTGAAAAATAGGTGACTAAATTTGTGACAAAAATTCTTGGGGGACTAAAATCGTAAGTTACTGAAAATAAGGGGACTAAATTTGTGAAAAAAATTCTTGAGGGATCAAAATCGTGAGTTAGTAAAAATAGGGGGACCAAAACTGTAATTAAGCCTTAGATTTATCTCCAACTTACTAAAATACATTTTTTCAATCCTCTGTTTTACATCAGTGGAATAGAGTAATAAATGTACATTTTAAAAATACTTTTTTTGACAAAATTTTAAAAATATTTTTTATTACAAAAGAGTGTCTAAAATTTTTATAATAATCAATTTTTTTAAAAAAATAATTTTATTACTTTTATTAAAATACTTAAAAAGTTATGAAAATGTAAAAACATTTATGTCATACGTCCTCCGTATTTTATTTGGAAACGTGGAAATGGTGAATTAACTTTCAAACCAACTCATATTTATGGGTTAGATAGGTTAGACGCAAACATTGAAGAGAAAGTCAGAAAAATAATTCACTATGCATTTATGTTCTTGTCAAATAAAATTAAATGCATTTTTGCAGGGATACCACAAATTGTTTCAAATTTGCTACTCCTTACATGGCCATTATCGGGAAGAGAATACTTGTAAAAGACATTTGATTGAGATTTCATTTTCTTTTACAAGGATTAAGATTCTCTTTTTGATAAAAAAATAGTGAATTGTAAATAAGCTACTAGCTGAGCTTTTAGAGGATAAGCGGTGTAAATTTAAAGTATTTTATAAAATTAGCGGTTGAATTGATTAATAAATATAAAATGATGTGAATAGATTTTTTTTAATTGATGCTTATAAATAACTTACAAATTTACAAATATAGACATTTTAAATTGATGCTTAAAAATAAGAGATTGTTCATTTAATACGTGATAAATAAAGAATTTAACTAAAACAATAGGGATCAAAACAAAAGAGAAACTCAATAAACTTTTTCTTAATGCGTATGTGTTACTAGTGTTGTATAACTTTATGCCCAGCTTACTAGTACAATATTTTTTTATAAGTCCCCTGCTTTTATGTGTATACTTGAGTCACGTATGTGTTATAATATAATCTGGCTTTTCTGTGGCATTCACTGTGTCAGTTGAAGTGAGACATTTTTGATAACATTAGTTGTAAATAATACAAACTTTATGTCCATTATTAATCTAGCAAAAAATTAGGTCCCACTCTTTTTGTCTAGCACTTCATTATTTTTATTATCAAAAAATGTGTCACGCCCGTTGTTCATCGTATTATTTTGGTTTTTTTATACTCCGCTGTTCACAAATATCTTGCAGCGCTCTATATTTTAGTAAACGGACATGCCACAGCCAGAGAAATTAAAGTGCATTATAAGTCCAGTAAATTAATGTCCCCCTCTTTGATTTTTATTCCGTACTCATTGTTTTTATTATCCAAATGCTTATCACTCATTTGGTAAATACGTATTATCTTGGTTGTTTTTGGTGCTCATGTTGTTCACTTAAATATATAAATTCTTATATTTTTGAATGAGCATACCACGACCAGAAGAATAAATAAATTTAGATTTATGTTTGTGTGATATAAGTAAACACGGTTTATGTTTTTTTCAAGTCGTATTGTTACCTATATGAATCTTGTTTATCTACGAGAATAAAATGCATCTGATCTCTGTTTAGAAGAAAAATTTGATTTATATTTGATGAGGAATAAATCGACCTACTATTTTTGAAACTTACGGGAGGAATGCGTGTCCACAGATATAAATCACGATCGAGAAGATTTCTTTAAGGAGTAGTATCTAATCTGGAGTGCTCTCGTGCTTGTTGCACGGTTGGCAGGTGTGTGTAACATGCTTAGTTGGTTGATTAATATCTACAGTGAGAAATTTCAATGTCATTTTTGCTTGATAGTTGACATCCATTTTTGAACTATCTTTGCCTCATTCATTTGATAAAAGAGTGTTTTTGTTACATTTCTCTGTATTCTAAATCACCCATGCATTACATTAGTTAGCGTCTTACATAAAATATATATCGTATATAAAGACAACCACTATTGCATAAAAATTCTATTGCCCATATGTTTAGTTGTAAAATTATCCAGTGCATTGTCCAACCACTTAAGTTTGTAATACATAGTTTTTTTTTTGTTTTGCAACTTATAAGGAGCTTTTGGACACTTGGACTTACGTCATGAGGGCTATTGTTGCATCTTCGTCTTATATATATGTGTTGCGTATTTTGATGCCCCACAATAAATGTTGATGTTTTTGAAACTACATCTATAGGCGCATTAATCACCTCCACAGGTCATGCATAGCACGAGCGTGCTACCTAGTATCTAGGAAAACACTATGGCTCTGTTTGATAAGGTCGGCGGCGGTGTTTAGCAAATAGTTTAGTTGAAAAGCTTGTGCTACATGCTTAGGCTACTAACTTATAACGTTTTTGTCACAAGTTTATAAAAATCAAGGAAAGAAAATAAAGTGTTAAGGAAGAGTTGTTTACCTTTGGGGAAATCTGAGAGAGATTTCTGGGTAACGATTAGGGCTTGGTTCATCTCAAGAACTCAAAGAATAAAGACATACATCTGATGTGATATCTGAGAACAAATTAGGGTTTTGTGAAATTGCTAAGAGATTAAGGGAAAACACACATAGAGGTGTGAGTTTTACCTGATTGAAGCGTTTAGAACCTTGAATTTAAGTTTCTGTACCTGATACCTGCACAAAGAGGAATTAGGGTTAGGGTTTCACTCTAAATCTTGATTCAGTGAAATTGAAAGAATTGAAAGTAAAGAAGAGTGTGGTTTACCTTCGATTCAAGCTTGATTGTGAAAATCAAGCATAGTTTCAAAGATTAAGGAAAACCCAGAATCGCGAAGTGAGAAGAGCAAGTCGAAGGTCTCAGCCTGCGTTTCAGAACTAAATCCTTGGGGGTTTTGTTCATCATCAACGACAATCATCATAGACAGGGAAATAGAGAGTGTCTGCAGCTTCAATCACCGCCGAAGGTGAGAGTAGCAGAAACCCTAGGTTTCCGGTGGTTAAGAAAGAGAGAGAGAAGAGAGAAGGTGACCGGAAAATCAAGAGAGAGAGAACCAGTCTTGGTTTTCTGAAGAGTGAGAGAGTAGAAGAAGAGTAAATACTCCGGGTCAGATCAGGATCCGCGCATCATCCAAACGGGTCAGGCTCGGGTGCGCACGACCCACCAATAAAATTTGTTTGGCAGAGCTTCAACAGATCACTGGGTTGGGCTAACAGAAGCTGGGCTTCTTGCACCTTCCCTCAATTGTTGATACAAACCCTGCAAGTTAAACAAGAAAAGTGAGCAAAAATCAACAACGCAGTTGTTTTGATAGCGTGTTATTTCACATTTAAGGCGTTGATTTCTGGTACGACAATCATGTGATTAGGAGAAGTCTTCCAATCCACCATGGCAATTGTTTCTTTTACTTTAGAAATATGTTTAGTTTAATCGTGGGAATACTTTCAGGAAAAACACTACATCACATTCACGTATACGCCCCGTCCCTAACGCTACTTCAAATAGCATCTTGAGACAAAACATGATGAAAGCTATGAGTTGTAGCTTTGGGCTCAACATTGGGAAGCATGAAAATCCAAAATCATCACGGTTCCAAACATATTGATAGTTAACGACCAGGCTTATACATGTAACATTAACAACGACATTTTTTCATTTCACAAATTATCTTCCATTCTTTCAACATATATGTCATTCTTTTAGTAGAAGTATGTTAATCAATGACAATGTTAACGGGGTGCAGCTCGGTGTTTCAAATATTGGAAGATGCAGGGAATAGTGTACTCTTCTGAGCTTAGCAAAATAAGTAATTCAGTCACTTCAGCTTTATTCATCTTCTGGAAACGCAAAACTTAAGTCTTTATTTTCTCTATAAACTTGCACTAGAGCAGCAGCCTTGTAGACAAACATCCCAAACATGGCTGGCACAAGCTGAGGTGAACAAGAGAGTAATAAAAATGACCAATGTGTTAGACTGGCGTTGAATAGTGAAGCGCTCTCGAGAAAAGTTTTTTTATACACACATGTTTCCAAGGTTTACCTGAAAATCAAATAAGTCATTGGTAAAATACTGATGAGACAGCACCCAAAGACCATAAATTGCCGCCGGTATCGCAAGCCTTGGTGATGAAAGTGATATACCGCTACCCTTGATGGTCTTCTCCAAAGAATCTTGAAGGTCCTCACTTCTTATACCAATTCTGGTTGATAAATATTGTTTGACCAAAACAAGGGATAAGAGAATGTCAACAACAGAGAATGCTAACTAGCACGCCTAGAATAAATTCAGAGCAAAAATTTTTGTTCGTACTTCTTTGTTTTCTTTTTCATGAATATTTGAGGAACAGTTTCACTGGATATGTTGTCCGCATGTTGATACAAGAGCTGAAGGTACAAGCAACTGCATTGAAAAAGTTGTATCAGTTAAGTACTAAAATAAGCAACGATAGTTATATATTTTCTTTTCTTTCAACCCATAAAGAGCAACAGTCATGAACAAATATCAACTAGCCTGATTATAATGTGAAATTGTGAATGCTAGTTAGCATGTCTTAATCCACCTATCTAGCTTTAAAAAGGGATAGTCAACCAGTTAGAATTTACTAGGCTTCTCGGATGCCATAAAGCTTTTTCTAAAATTTCAGAGAAGAGCGACAAACTTATCTGAGGTTGTGTTTGTTAAGTTTTCCATGTTTAAGCTCATCAACATTTCAGTAAGACATCTTTGAATGTGGGTTGGGTCTAACTCAACTCTACAAAACCGGCTTGTAAGGTGAGTATTGTCCTTTCATTATATACTTTTATGAGACTATATCTATAGTCAATGTGAGAATTGGGTCTCTCCCAATAAAACAGAATATAGCAAAATGTGATAACAAACCTGAAAAGGACTCCAATTGCATAACTTAAAGCAGCCTGCATATTTAAAAGACAGGCACAAATATATCAGTTCAAAATAGACGCCCCCAATGACCATGGTGGTAAAAGTTAAACCATTATGGTAAGACATTGGCAATGACAACCATCTAAAGTTAGTCTTATTATGTAAAAGGAACATAATTGTGCCAATAATATTGGCAATGGCATGTGCCAAACTGTATTCTTACCACTCAATTAAGAAGCAGCAAATTGATCAAGTTGTGAATTGTGATAGCGAGTTGACAAGACTTTAAAAAAAAGGCATCCAAATGTAAAGTTTACCTGTACTGACAAAGTTATCAAGCAATATCCACTACAAGCCAATCCAATACCCACAGACATGAATAGTAATTCCCTCTTGAGCTAAAATTAAAAATAAAAATTACAAAATCAGCAGCTTAAACAACATCAGAAAAATTATGATTGTTTATATCCACATGCTCTGAGGTAATTGTCACCGACTTGAGCTAATAAAGAACACACTGATGTCAAGAGAGGTATCATACAGATTGATATTTGAGCATGTTTAATTTCTTGAGTCTTGCCCTGTTGTCCTGGAGCATCTGTTGATATATGAAGTGAAGCATCAATTGTTATAAAACGATTGAATTGTTATTCACTCACCATTGAAAGAAGATGAATTTGGAAACTATTTGACAAATCATAATATCGATTTCACATCTAACTTTCCACTCTCTGCCAAGAGATAGCGACATAAATCCAAATCGGAAACAAAAATCATACCTTTGCGGTCACCTTTTTGTTTGATGGTGCAGAATTTTCACCTAATATCCACTCTTGAGTACTTGAAAGTTTCAAATAACCACCATCACTTTTAGCCTCTATGATCTACAAGTATTAGAAGAATCACATGAAACCGAATTGCCTGATCAATGAAACCATATACGGAAATTGCAACTGGATCAGTACAAGGCAAAGAATTCCTAAAATTGACACATTCAATGGAACTTATAAAATTGGATCAGAATGGTTTGAAGTTAGATACAATGAGTAAGCTGTACCTGCTCTATTTGTTGAGAAGTGTCATTGGTGAGCTTACTATCATCATAATCACCAGAATTTCTGAAATTCATTTGCCATAATAAATCACAAGTTCTTGATACAAAATCGCCGTTTAGTTCTCTCTCCTTAAAAAATATTTGCAAGACATCCTCATCCGCATCACACACTAAAATTTAAGAATTTCAACCAATTAGCTTTCAGCAGAAACAAGGACTACCAATGACTTGAAAAAGAAGATACCATGCCAAGGATTATGTATTACTCCCTCCATTCCATATCTATTGATATTTTGGCACCTTATTTTTCTTTCAAACCTACTGGTGTTTTAGAAATCCAAGGCCTAATTAAAGTTGTTTTTTCAACTATACCCTTCATTGAGAGGAAGAACTTAGAATCACACACACACAAAGAGAGAGAGAGGGAGATCAAATTATTATTACCCAATCTATGTGCATTTACCTCAAACATCAATAGATGTGGAACAGAAGTTAGACAATCCAAATCCGAAACGATGGTGGGCAGAACATGTACTTCAATAAATGATGAAACTACATAAAGACTTTTGTTTATGCCACCTCGTGCAAAAAGCCTTTTTGGGGCTTGAGGTGAGGACAGTGCTCATGCTTGGCTATTTTATACTGAAAATCAACCATCATTACTTGGTCGAAGAGACTCTAATACCATTCATAGCCACCTCTCCCAAAAGCTGAAGCGGTTAAGTGAAAGTTCATGAATAGTTTTCATATCTAAAGTATTTTGGATGGAAACTGAAAAGAGGGCCGTGGAATAATAAAGGGAGTAGTTACAAGAACGTCAAGCCTGAATAGCTTTTAATCAACAATGAGTAGAGTGAAAAATCGAAATTCTATTACTGGAATCATTGGCAGAGCAACAAATAAAGGAGAACTAACTAAAAGAGGCCATTAATTTTCCAAGCATGACAATTCGGATGTACCCTATTGTTGAATATATCAACAAACTAATCATCCAAGAAAACTAAACCTCCAATTTCTCTTCTTTCTAATCCAATTCTCTCTGTTGTTAACCAACCTCCACAAGCAAACACTTCAACTGTCTTCAATTAACTTTCCACAGAGAAAGTATAATCCAAAATCTAAGTTAAAACACTGTAAGGCATAGAAGGTATCTCCAATTTTAACTGAAGATTGTGTTTCTTCGGCAAAAGGAACTATTCTACATAGTTCAGACAAATAATTTGTATATGTAAGCAATTAAAATAATGAAAATCATTCCTGTGCACAAACAATTCCATTCTAGGCTTCATAGATGTCTATTATCTTTGTGTAGGGGGAATAGAGAAAGGTGCTAACCTGAAGGGGGAGCAGCTGCTCTTAGTGGTGAAACCAGGGGAGTGAAGGTTGTGGAAAAAGCAGTTGGGAAAGGAGATAATGCAGAAACTTTTGGGAACGGAACGCTGTAATGAGTGTGGAGAAATCTGAACCTTGAAAGGGTATCCATGGCATCGATGAATAATCGAGCAACCTTACCCGCACTCCTTCGGCTAATCCTTCTTGAATATCTTGAATATCTCACATATGGCTATGGGATATGAAATTTGAAGAAAGAAAAAAGCAAAAATACATTTTTTTCCGTTATCTTTCAATTTTTTTTTTCATTTTCGTTCATTATCTTTAAAATATTTATTTACGTAATTTATTTTTTAAAAGATAATTAAAATATTTTTTTTGTTAAATCAACGTTAACTATGACTTATGTGGATATTGCGACATGTATTGATTTGTCATGTAAGTAGTCGACTGTATTTTTTTTTTTATGGGAGTTGACTCTATTATTAGATAATTACATTTTTTCGCTTTTGTCTTATATTTTTTTTAGAAATATTTATTTACGTCTTTTATCTATTTTAAAATTTTGTTTTCATTTTTTATGTTATTTTTACCAAACGCCTTTTATGTTTTAAAAAATTCATTTACATCATTTATTTTTTTACAGTTATGAGTAAAATAACCATTTCATTAAGTGTGTTTATTTTTGACTTTTTTCAATTTGTTATTCAATTATCATTTTTCAATTTCTATATTAGCGCAATTGAACATTTTTTAATCATCATTTTTATAAAGACACAGTTAGTATGGTTACATGCCAATTATCCATGTCACTATCCGTGTAATTAATAATTAAGAGTACATTTAATGAATGACCATTTAATTAACTATGAAAAGATAAATGACGTAAATTAATATTTTAAAACATAAAAAACAAAATTAAACATTTTTAAAAAGATAAAAGACGTAGACTAATATTTTTTAAAAGATAAAGGATGTAGACAAATATTTTTAAAAAGTTAAAGAACGAAAAAGAGAAATATTTAATTGTCTAATAACACAATCAGTTGCTTATGTGGCAAATTATCCACCTCACACTTTCCATGTAAACTATAATTAACAATCACTTAACGGAATGACCATTTTGATTAACTATGAAAAATACAAGATGTAAACGAATATCTTAAAAGTTAGAAACAAAAACGAAAAAAACTGTAAAAGATAAATGACAAAATGTGTATTTTAGCCAAAAAAAAAAAAAAAAGAGGTTGTGAAAATGAGGTAATAGACCGTTTTTCTCTTAATAGTTAGTAATTTTTTTTCAGTTTAGCCTCTAACATTAATAACTTTTTGTAATTAGTTTTAAGGCTTAAATATATGTTACCCCTTGTAAATATACACATTATCCATCTACCCCTGTAAAAATAAAACTCTTAAAAAAGACCTTGCAAATATAAAATATTTACAGTTACCCCCTACTGTTAGATTATGTTGACAGTGTTAAGTGTAAATATATGTTACCCCCCTACAAATATGTTAATTATCCATTTACCCCGCTACGTAAATATATGTTACCACCTTGAAAATATGCTCATTATCCATTTACCCCCTTACAAATATGCTCATTATCCATATATTCTCATATATGAATAAGAAGTGTTTCAAAGATACACTTAACGTTTGTTAACATAATCTAAATGTGGGGGTAACTAGAAACATTTATTATTTGCAAGATATTTTTTAAAAGTTTTATTTTTATAGGGGGGGTAAATGGATAATGTGTATATTTGCAAGGGTGTAACATATATTTAAGCCTAGTTTTAATGTTTTCAAATGTTATTCGGCTTAGTTTTTCAAATTCTCTATTTCACATAGATCTCTAACTTTTACAAGCTTAATATCAATTAAATCCCGACTTTCACAATTTAGTATCGGTTTGATCTATGATAGAACCAAATAAAGCACCAAACATATACTAAGTTGTAGAAGTAAGAGACTAAACATGACATCGAGAATTTTAGAAACAAAACAGAATATCATTTGGAAATGTCAATGATTACTTAGAAATATTGTTAATGCCAAGAACTAAACTTTACTTTTCTTAAACTTGAAAAACCAAATTGGCTACCAACTCTATAAAAATCGTTGAACGAATACTCAAAATGGATTCGGAAAAAAAATGGGGCAACTTGAGAAAAGACATATATTCAAGAATTATCTATAAGTTTTTCATTTTTTTAAAGACAAAGTGACTTTATATGCAAGAAAATACCGTAAACATTCTCTTTTTATAATTAGAGCATCGCTATTTGTTATGAGAGATTTTATAAAAAATAAAAGAATGTATATAAATAGGAGTATCGGAAGATATTTTGGTTTAAAAAAAAAAACATTCCATCGTCTCTTTTTCTTTTTGGTTTAATTTTTTTGGCAAAAAACGAACTATCGCATTTTAAAAAAGAAATATTTTGCATATAATTTAACAGAGGGTATAGGGTTTTTGATGAGAGCGAAAGAAGATGAGCAGAAGCTTGGGAATACCGGTGAAGCTACTCCACGAATCCTCCGGTCACGTGGTGACGGTGGAACTCAAGAGCGGTGAACTCTACAGAGGGAACATGATCGAGTGCGAGGACAACTGGAACTGTCAACTCGAGAGCATCACCTACACTGCCAAGGTACACACTTTCTTTTCCCATTTTAAATTTTAACACACATCTTCCCTTTTTGCCTTCAGAATTCAGGCATTTGATTGCCTCAACTTGTACACTTTCCGCCTTTCAATTTTCTCCTTCATATTTGGCCCGATTAACGGAGTCTGTCTGGATACAGAAAGTGTGTGAAAGATGTACTCATTAATTTTTTTGGATGCTGTAGAGATTTTTAGGATCTGTTTGATTTTGGTTACACATTTTCAATTTTATTTTTTTGAATGAAATCTTCAGTTTTCTTAATACGTTTGCTTTTGCTTGTTTTCATTTTCTGGTAGTCAATTTCTAGAACGTAGGTGAACAGTGTTTCTAGGTTCTGAATTCTGATGTATTGGCCATAGAAAGAATTGAGGTATTGTTCTAGCATTAGTGCCAAACGTAGATAGCCATATTAGTCTTGCTTGTAATTATCCTCTGCAACAGCATCTTCTCTGTGCAGCCCAATTTGCATTGTTGCCGATCACTCCTAAATTAAAAAGCTGAAAATAGAGAAACATTGCAAAAGTGAAAATGAGTCTAAGTGCGCAGGAAAAAATAGTGTATGCGTGCGAGTGGGTGGGTGAGTGAGAGTGAAAAAGAGGGGATTGATTGCCAGATAGAATAAAGTTGTATTGTATGCGGTTTTTGTTGGTAAATAGAGAGGGGAAGACATAGTTCTTGGTCAAGAGCAGGGAGGGAGAGATACTCGCAATTATTTGAATTTTGAAAATACCAGCAGTGAAAGAATGAAAACATTGGATGTGACCTTTTTCATTGATTCCAACATTTCCAGAATTGAGGGTTTTGTTTCCTTAAGTACACCATGAAATAGCAATGATAATCCAAGCATCTTTCATCTGCCATTTTCTATTTGGGAAATGCTATCCACAGTCACTTGTACAATCTCTTCTAGACACTCTCAAATAGACAGCCACGCTACTCATTTTTTCACCTGTTTACCAGGAAACCGGCTGAACAAGTTTTGAGAAAGTTCTTAGTTTTTTTCTCAAAAAAATTATTGGAATCTCAAAAAATCACCCACTTTTCGTTGTCGTTGCCCGCCAATCCTAAATGGCAACGGCTACTCCAGATTCCATCAAAGATAATAATAATACCCTTCTCCAGTGTCTTTCTCTCTAATAAACATGCTTATGGATGTTATCACTCCCAATCGAACCATTCTGTTCAATCTCAGAAGTTACCTATTTTCCCAACACACCTTCATACTGACCCAATTGCTCCCACTGGTGTACCGCACTGTAGGTGTTGGAGGTCACTTTAGCAGGGGAGGTTATGGGAACATGATTAGAAGATTTGGCCTCTCTGTGGATAATATTCTTGATGCTAAGATTGTGGATGCTGATGAAAGAGTCCTTGATAGGGAATGAATGAGGGAAGATCTTTTCTGGGCTATTAGAAGAGGTGGGTGAGCCAGCTTTGGTGTCACAAATGCCACAATTAATCCGGCATTGAGTGCTAATGAGATCTTGAGCAGTGGTGTGATTGTCGTATGGGTATGAGATTACATTCACTTTGCTGCGCGCAAACAGTTTAGGAAAACATTGATATGCCAATCTGGAACGGATCCATGAATCTATGAGACGGGGAGCAAAAGTTTTTTAGTAAATAAGATTTTGTGAAGTATCGTTGTCCGTACAAAACTGCTCCCACCATAAGCATGTTCATTCATAAAAAAAACTACATTAAGTGTAGAGTTGACCTATTCTTCCTGAAAGTTTAGGCCATAATTTTTATATAGGAATTATATTCTTATATATTTTAGTGTAACAAATAAACTAATACTTAACTTCTCAAATAAGCACAACTACAGGTAATATTAACAACTAAATTAGAAGAACAAGAAAAGAGCTTTTCTCAGTTGATATATATAATATAAATATATTAAGAACTGAATTATATGAGAGAGCTGAAATGTTGAGTAAAAAAAAATTATATGAGAGAGCTGAAAACGCAGTTATAGTGCCAGACGTGACGATTCCTCTTAAGTCTTAACCGCTATGCAAGAATCAAACTCGAGACAGAAGACTTCTAAATCTTTAGACAATTCCTCTTAACCGCTATGCATATGGGGTATTGTTATGCAAAGTACGAAACATATTATATATATTGAGTTACATGAACCCTAAACAACTACTCCAAACCACCACGGAAGGAAGGGTGGCGCGAATGCCTGCCCCTACCTAGATCCATTTCTGATGCCAATAATAAAAGCAATAAAAAAAATACAGAACCGGAGGAGCCTGTAAACAATTATCCAGTTTTAAGAAAAGTGTGACATGGCTTTCTATTTGAGAGACTATCTAAAGGAGAGTATGAGTGGCTGCTGGTAGCATTTCTCTTTCTGTTTTTAGGAAAATGAAAAAGGAAATAATTGAACCAAATGCAACCTCAATGTCTGGGATTTCAACTGTTTGTTAAAAAGCAGCGTAGTTCATATTAATTGCTGATATTGGCTAAATCTTTCTCAGGATGGAAAAACATCGCAACTTGAGCATGTATTCATTCGTGGCAGCAAAGTCAGGTATGAAATGAATCACATGTTACTAAGTAGCTATAGACTTTTAGTATTTTCCAAATAATGTTGAATAATACAATCATATGTTACTTAATAGCATCATAGTTTTATATTCCAAATAAGATTGTATATTGAATTTCTGCAAGGACATTGCTTTGAAGTGATAATAATTTGACAGGTTTATGGTCATCCCAGACATGCTGAAGAATGCTCCTATGTTTAAGCGTTTGGATGCAAGGATCAAGGTACCTTCTTATTTTGTAGTGATTAAAACACTTCATTTTGTTTTATTTTATTTAAGCTATTGTAATTTATGCTTTCTGAATCTCTTGAAGGGCAAAGGTGCATCACTTGGTGTTGGTCGGGGCAGAGCAGTTGCAATGCGAGCAAAGGTACTTTAAAATAAAAATTTCAGTTTATTAATACTGATCCACCCTTAGATAATTGTTAGCTCAATGTCCTGCTATGCAATCTGTCATGATGATACATGTGGTGTGACGCCAAATATTGCTTCTGTAGGCTCAAGCGGCTGGCCGTGGAGCTGCACCTGGAAGGGGTGTACCACCAGTACGGAGGTGATCGGTATCACCATTCATATTGTCTGTATTTTTCTCATCTGTTGGACGTGTGATATCTTGATATGTTCTAGGAGTTAACAAGAGAAAGAAATATGAATTGTAATTGCTTTATCAAAACTTCATAGGTTACTCACTTATGAATATTACTGAATCCCAAATATATTTTCATCACCTCTAATCTTTTGTTCTTGTACTTGTCTGGTTGACTTTTCTTTTGTCTGGATGGAGTGTGTTGTTGCAGTGAATATGCAAAACAGTGTCTTTTTCCCGGACAACCTTGATTCTCTTCTTTTGGTGTTTATCGGGTAAATAGTTATTTCAGTCCCAGAATGTGTGATGCTTTGTCATTATAGTCTTTGAATGTATGAGAATTGTTAACATGTTCTTAAGTGTCTCTTTTGTTAGTATTTTTATGAATTAAATTGACCAACAAAAAACACATTTAAGGACCAAAGTGACTAACAAAAGGCACATTTGAAGATCAAAATGACTTACTAAAGAGATACTTAAGACGTGTTTGCAATTTTGATACATTTGGAAACTATAATGAGAGTGCCTTTCACATTTAAGGATCAAAATGGTGGATTAGCCCCCGGCAGATAACTTGTCTTATTCTGCTTCTGCTTGTTCCCGTTTGCAACTTTGGATTGTTTAATTGTCCTGATTTCTCCAATGAATCTTGCCTCGGTGTGGTTGAAAGTGTTAATTATCCATTCTTTGCACCCCGAGAAAGGAAGAGAGAGTTTATTATCTGAACTCTTTTGCAACTAGCTTAATAAAAATAATCAGAATTTTTTCGGTACAAAAATATAATCAGAATTTATTCATATATTGTTTTTTTCTATAAAAACAAAAAGTGTGATAAAGTGGGTGATGGCTCTTTCATTCAAAAGTCATCAAAGAAATTCAAATGTCTTGACTGGAAAAAATAATTTTGATACATTTGGAAACTATAATGAGTGTCTTTCACATTTAAGGATCAAAATGGTGGATTAGCCTCCCGCATATAACTTCTCTTATTTTTTTTTTTTTAGATAGACAGATAACTTCTCTTATTATTTGGAGTTCAAATTTGAGGACTCGGGTGCTATGCCAGCAGCCCCTACATATATATAACAAGTACCTTAAGTTTCATTCAAACAATATCTTATCTGTATTCTGCTTCTGATTCTCTTTATTATTTCCTTCTCATCTCTGGTAACTAATTAGCAAAAGAAAATTAGCTTCACGATCATGGCATTGACTACTGCTTCTTCAGCATCACCCGATACAACCGAAAGCATGATAAACATCATCGACAACATGCACCCCAACATCATCAATACACACATCTTTACACGCCTTGATGCCGCAACGTTGGCCTCCACGGCCTCCGTATCCTCTCTCCTTCCCCACCTCTGCACTGACGATAATCTCTGGAAAAACATAAGCACCGCCATGTGGCCCTCGTTGACTGACCCTATAGCTGACAATGTAATATCCACCATCTCTGACGGCCATCGTTCTGTTTTCTCTGACGTATTCCCTGCACTTCATCACCACCTCTCTTTTGACTCCAACCGTCTGACTTCTCTTCCGTCAGAACTTATCTCTGTCGTCGACATTTACTACCAAGGGAAGCCTATATTTTCGAGGGTTCGACGCACCGAAATGAAAAACAACTGGTTTCTCATGTTCCCGTTGTGGGTGGACATGCTGGAACCAAATGAATTGGTTCCAACGTCGCGCGGTGAGATTTGTAAAGAAGGATGAGGAGTGGATGAAGCACTTGGAAGAGAGCTTGTCTTTGAGCTGGATCCTCATAAACCCGACACAAAAGCGTGGAGCGAATTTATCTAGTCGAAAATCAGTTACAGTGCGGCGACACTGGTTGACGAGGGACCTAGAGGTTCTTTTCGCGGTGGCGATGGCAGGGGAGAAGAGACAAGCAACAGAGATGGTCCAGTGTGTGGTGAAGGTCACGTACCGTGGGAAAGTTGGAGGGGAGATGCACGTGAGGGAGGTGAATATGGTGATGGAGGATACGGAGGGAGGACATGTGAGTGGGTATGATGGGGTGGTGATTTTGCAGAGGTGTTACCTCAAAATTCCGACAAGGGCATTAAATTAAGCTTTAAATGGTATTGATTGCACATTTAATCGTGATTACGTGGGCCACAGTCAATGTTCAAGTCAATGTACCATAAATTCGACGATAAAAGTTGTACAAGTCGACGACGCAAGCAAACCGGCGCAGACTTGGGTTCTTCAAGCTACGAGACAATGTCGGGAACCTTCGGCGAGAGAGGCCCGATGGTTCGACAAAAGCGGGGCCAATACTTTCGCCAAATCCGCCGACAACAAGGTGGTCGAGCGCAAGGAGCAAAGAAGCGATTAGTGGGCGGTTATTTCCCGGTTTTTAGGAAGTAGTTATCGTGCTTGCCCACGATTGTATCTCGAGTATAAATACTCCGCTTGTAATAGGAAAGCGGGGTCACCACATTTTACAAAAAGCATTTGGGAAACTCAACTTCCAAGTCAACGAAACACGAGTGAAAGCAGATCATTGTATGTGTTGGTGCACCACTTTTATTTCTTCGTTTAATGCAAAGTCTTTACTTTCTCTTTACGTTGTTGCATTTATTGCTTTTACTTAGCTTTCAAATCACTTCTTTCTACCATTCTATGTTCTTACGCACTTCAAAAACACAAACTCGATGGCAATTGTCAAAGAGATTTTCTAGTTTGATCTCACGATCTTAATATTGAAAACTAGTGATTGTTTGCTAAAAACACCAAAGAAACAAATTGCTTGCGCCACGGTGGGACCTTTGCCATTAATTTTGTGTCTTTTACGTTAATATATGTGCTTGTATGCACTCGAGGAGTGGTAGGATGGTACGCACCAATTCTAACAGCGCCTCTAGTTCGATACCACGTGGTATCACAAGTGCAAGGAACAACGGTGGAGATTCTCGCCAATGTCACGGTGGAAATGTTGCGGGGACTACGGCCCGGTGACATCAATAACCGTTCCCCACGATGTCAATGACCAATGTTGGTTCGACATCGTCTATGGCCTTGCCACAAAGCATAGGACTTCTTCTAGTCCTTATGTGGCAACAGGGATAGTTTGGAAACACGTTTCCAAAATATGAGTCTACCACCATACCCTTTTGGGGTATATGGCATGCCTACTGGAATGCCACATGTCTCGACCTTTTCTCCTTCACACGTCTCTTCTGAGGGCGTACTCGGTCGAAATCCTACTGCATTAACCAACGCGTCCTTGTTGGCTTTAAGACAACAAGTAGATCTAAAGCAATCATGATATGGTTAATATGCTGACTCAACAGATTGGTACTGTGTTCAATCCTTTGATTCAGAATACAAATACCAGTTACCAAATGTTAGCAAACCAAATGGGTAGGATTGCAGATTTTTTTGGGGCTCCTACAGAAATAATAGGCAGTTACCCAATGGTGGGAATAATGCGCCTAATACCCCACGAGAGATCGATTCTCGTCGAAGCCGAGCGATTATGGGCGAACAACGAGGGTGGGAAACCACGTCCCCGATGTAGTTATGGTAAATCGAAACCAAAAGCGATGAAGTTGTTCGACAAGTGCAACGAAATAACGTTTGTGCTCAAGACAACATAGCCACTTTGGTCGAAACCATAATGGCGCAAAATGGCCTTAACATAGGTTTACATAGGCCTAATTTCATATCACCACTGTGTGAATACGTGTTCTGATGCATGAAGTGCGAGAGGTTGGAAAATCCCTAAATTTACTAAGTTTGGGGTGATACCAATGAGTCCACCATCGAACACATTGCAGTTACATGATCGAGGCGGGGACATAGCCCAAAATGAGAATTTGAAGATGAAATATTTTCCAAATTCTCTAACTAAGAATGCCTTTACGTGGTTTACCACACTACCCCTCGGTTCCATATATACATGGGGGCAATTAGAAAAGGCTTTTCATGAGCAATTTACATGGGCGATCGAAGATTAGCCTTAAAGAATTGGCGGTGTTCGACGTAAAGTACACGAGGCTATTGATGATTATTTGAATAGATTTAGGCATGAAGGCAAGGTGTTTTACACAAAGTGCTCGAACATGAGCTTGTCGAAATGGCTGCGGTGGCCTCGACTATTCAATTCGAAAGAAATTGGATACGCCTCATTTGAGAGACATGGCCCAACTAGCCGATAGAGTTCGACAAGTCGAAAGGCTTAAAAGGAAAAGGCTAGAGTGAATAAGTACAATAAAAAGAAAACTCGGTGGGTTTTCACAAGAAAGAAAAGATAGCCTATGTAGATGAACAATTCGACTTTGCATTTAGTGATGTCGAATCGAGGAAATAGACGTGGTGAACTTAAGCACAGTCCTCCTTATGCTTGTAAATTATTAAGACACGCAAATGGGAATAATCTGTAGAGCCTAAGAATGATAGATTTGTGCTAAAACGCGTACACTTTTGATGTTACTAAATGTGATGAGATCTTGATTTGCTAGTAATCGATGGCCAAATAATAGTGCCAAATGGCACGAAAGTTCCTCCTCTCGAGCGAGAGGAAGAAAAAGGGTTATTGTAAGTTTCATAATTTTTTGGGACATACAATCGACCGTTGTGTACTTTTCGGGGACATGGTTGAAAGCGATCGAAGAAGGAAGGCTCAAATTTGGAGATAAAAAGAATAAAGCTCAGATGCAAATTGATCTTTGACCACTCCATCAAGTGGAGGCTATGTATATGCAGAACCAATTGAGATGAGTATCAATATGGTAGATGCAAAAATGGTGGATCCTCCAAAGTCTACCAAACCTCCCTTTGAAAAAATCAAAAGTGTTGTACAAAAGAGTGGTCTTTGTGCAATGAGTTACTCGGGAAGAATATGAGGAGAAGGTACAATCTGTGTACCCCAAGGTGAGGAAGATTTGATAGACTTCCTAAACAGGTGTAAATTGAGCTCGAGGTCATGTTATGTCCAAGGTGCGGTGTTGTGTTTGATAAAGAAGCGGCTAAAAGTGTCGAATCTTTGTGAAGTTCGACAACCCACGAAAAGGAAATGGCGGATAAGAGGCCAAATTTCAACTTCAAAAGAGGGACCTTCCTTACAAGGTAAAGAATTCGAGCGAGGCTTCGACAAGCAAAGCCATGATTTCTTTGGCAAGCGGTATAGCCAAGAAGGAGTTTCAGGCTATCCGCCTCGCCAAACCATTTTCTCAAGAGCAGATCCATCCAATGAGAAGTGGATACATCTTTGGATGTAGACACCATAAGAATGCCGCTCAACAGCCGGAGCTGGCCAAGCCAATCACGTGTGAGGCCGCAAAATATAATTATAAAAACAATTATAAAGGGAAGAATCCCATAGCGAAGACCCGATGGCGTCGTTGCAGTAGCTCGAAAAAGAAGGCAACATTGGTTGCTAACGAGCAACGCCAAAAGCGGTTAAAGGTGTGACTCTAAAGCGAAGTGGGGAACACAAAGATAAATATAGGTGCCGCCAATCAAGTAAGGGTTGGGAATAAGGCTAAAAGGAAATCTATTGTGATAGAGGAACCAAGAAGGCTCGCTATGGAGAGGATTTTTCCTCCATTAACATCTTTAAAGAAGAAAAGTGCTTCATTCGACATGGATGAAGAAGATTACTCCATTTCGGCGACTACGAGGCTAGCCGGCGTCATCCGCAGCGTGGTGTCCATTACGCCTAGTGAGTATGATCTTTATTCTGATCCCCAAACGGCGTCGAAGAAGACTTCATTGGGGATATGGCTAACCACAAGCCGTATGCTACTATGTCATGAACAATGGCTGCGTGGAAGAACAGATGGCCACTTTCGAGAGAGGCGCGACGAGGGCATGCAACACCATCCGGCCGTTATGCGTCAAGCCAAAGTTAATGGCGTGGCGTTAATAAGATCTTGGTCGATGGAGGGGCTTTGTTAACTTAATGCCTCGTGCCATTTGAAGACAATAGGGATGTTTGACACAGACCTTAGACCTCATAATATTATGCTAACCAATTATGAGGGAAATCGGCGATCGTTGGGTGTGCCGAAGTGGAAGTGGTGGTAGGAACCCATCGGAAGAACCACCACGTTCTTTGTCATAGCTTCAAAAGCAAGCTACAATCTACTCCTTGGGAGAGAGTGGATACATGGCGTAGGAGCTGTCCTCAAGCCTACACACCGAAATTGGTAATGTGGAGGATGATGGTGCAGTGGAATACGTCGAAAGCGGACAAAGCTATTTCCTTCTTTGGCGTAAATAATGTCACCGGGGAGAATTTCGAGAAGCAAATGGCGAATATTGCGCCATGTTCATCTTCTAGCCAAGCATATATCTCTTGAGATAATGTGCTTTCCTCCATTCACTTATACCCAACACATGGTTTTGTGTGGGAAGAGAGAGAAATAGAAGGTGCAAATGTCTATCCCGATGGTGTGCTACCTCCAGCGAGGATGGGACACCGACTCTTAGAAGGTTTAGATGTCGCATCGGTGCTTGGGATAGAATTACGGCTTACATGGTAGAAAATAAAATAAAAGCGGCTTTGGAAGCCGAGTTGAATCAACAAACAATGGTCGCCGCCGAAGCCATAACTTCATCTGAAGAAAATGGTGAAGTCATAAATGACAAAATTTGGATTGCGTTTATGATGACGAACCATTGGGTTTTGAAAAAGACCCTAGAGATTCTACAAAGCGCATGCAAGCTCAAGATCCGATCGAAGAGGTGGATTTGGGAAATGGCTCGATCAAAAGGCCAACATATATTAGTGCACATCTTGATGTGCGCTTGAGAACCAAGTTATTTCACTTGCAGGAGTTCAAAGATTGCTTTGCTTGGGAGTACAATGAAATGCCCGGTTTGAGTCGAGAAGTGGTGGAATTACAAATACCCATTCGACCAGGGGAAGAAACCGGTGAAAGCAAACGCCAAGAAGATTTGCTCTCGGATATTGGCTAAGATCAAGGAAGAAATAGAAAGGTTGTTCAAAAGTAAATTCATCAAGCGCCGGTGAATTCTCGGGTTTTGTAGTACACAAGAAAGGCATAGAGATCAACGAAAATAAGACTAAAGCAATTATGGAAACGAAGGCTCCTTCGACCAAGAAAGAACTTGATCCACTACTAGGAAAAATTAATTTCCTTGAAGATTCATCTCGAATCTAAGTGGCAAAACACAAGTTTTTTCGCCATTCACGAGATTGAAGAAAGAAGATGAATTCAAGTGGGACAAGTTCACCAAGATGCGTCGACGCAATCAAGTCTTATTTGGTCAAACCACCAATTTTATTGCTGTTATTGGAAACAAATTGCTAAAATTGTATATAGCGACTTACGATAACACAATAGGTAGCATGTTAGCGCAAAGAGGATGATAGTGGTGTCGAAAGACCCATTTATTACCTTAGTAGGGTTTTGATTGATCTTTGAAACTAGGTATAGTCCAATAGAGAAAGCGTGCCTTTGCTTGTATTTTTCTTGTACAAAATTGAAGCAATATATAAAATCGTGAGATGTTTATGTTTATTCGCATTTTGATGTTATTAAACATATGTTGTCAAAACCAATGTTGCATAGTCGAATTGGCAAATGGGCTTTAGCTTTGCTAGAGTACAACTTAACTTACCAACCCTCAAATCAATTAAAGGACAAGTGGTTCTTGATTTTATAGTAGACCATTACATTTGTCGAATGTGAAATACATTCGTTAGACATACGTTCGTGGAGATTATACTTGATGGCTCAAGCCATAAGAATGGAGCAGTATTGGAATTTTGATTATCTCTCCAGAAAATACTCCAACGAAGTATAAATTTAAAATTCGAGACTCTTGCTCAAATAACGGTCGAGTACGAGGCTTTAATAGTAGGCCTTAAAATTTTACTCGAATTGGGGGCAAGTTATGTCGAAATAAAAGGTGATTCTCGATTAGTGGTCAAACAATTGACAAAAGAATACAAATGTATTAACGAACACCTTATTAAATATTTCGTTATTGCCAATACTTTGCTAAAAAGGTTTACATTCGTTCACCTAGAACATTTACCACGAATGGAAAATCACGTGGCAAATGAAGCGCACAAATTGCCTCTCGGTTACAAAGTATCGAAGCAAAGCCTAGAAGAGTTAATTGAGATAAAAGATAAACTAATCTCGAAGACTCTCTCTATAATACTCCTTCGACGTTATTGTCAACACCAAAAATCGGGGGCAATAAATACAAATGAAGTATGCGCGTCGAAGAACGTCACATTTTTTGACGATATTGACTTGGCAAAAATTTTTGCTATTGACAATATGGTTGATGATGATTGGCGAAAACCCATTGTCGAGTATTTACAAAATCCTACAGGAACACTAATAAAAAGTAAAGTCTGAGCTCTAAGCTATGTGTTAATTGGAAACGAATTGTACAAACAAACTCCTGAAGGGTACTACTAAAATGTCTTAGTGAAAACGAGGCATATTTGGCAGTTTCTGATACACATAGTGGAGCATGTGGCTCACACCAAGTAGGCCACAAAATGAAATGGTTGTTATTTCGACAAGGAATGTATTGGCCAACTATGCTAAAAGATTGTATAGAATTTGCCAAAGGTTGCCAAGAGTGCAAAAACATCTTGCCGAATACAACATGTGCCCTGCAAATGAGTTGCATTCTATAGTGAAACCTTGGCCATTCGGGGTTGGGCTTTAGATGTGATTGGAGAAATAAAACCAACCTCGTCGAAAGGCCACAGATACATTCTAGTAGGGATCGATTACTTTACTAAATGGGTAGAGGCAATACCTTTAGCCAATGTAGATCAAGAAGCAGTGATAAGGTTTATTCAAAATCATATCGTTTATAGATATGGAATTCCGAGAAACCATTACTACGGACCAAAGTGCATTCGCTTTCACCGGTCGAAAAATGGTAGATTTATTTCTTTGAAATTGGTTTCAAGTTATTGACTTCGACACCATACTACTACGAAGCCAATGGTCAAGTAGAGGCCGCCAATAAAATCATTATTAACTTGATTAAAAGCACGTTGGGCGTAAGCCTAAAAGTTGGTACGATTCTCTTGACCAAGTGTTATGGGCTTGTCGAACGTCGCCTAAAGAGTCTATAAACACCACTCCCTACAAAGTTAACATTTGGGCATGATGCGGTGTTACTGTCGAGATTTGTTTACAATCAACAAGGATTCGAAACAATGTGAAATTCCTTTTGATCATTATTGGAATATGATGATTGATGAATTAGTTGATTTAGGCGAAGAGAGGTTGTTAGCTTTAGAGATGCTTATTCGACGAGAAAGAAAGAGTAGCTAAAGCCTACAACAAAAAGGTTAAGTTAAAAACCTTTGAGGAAGGGGAGTTAGTGTGGAAAGTCCTATTACCTATGGATAAAAAGATAGAGTTTTAGGCAAATGGTCACTGGGGTGGGAAGGCCCATTTCGCGTGTTGCGATGCTTTTGAAATGGCGCTTATGAAGTCGAAGAGCTAGTGACGAAAATAGAATCTTTAGAATAAATGGCAAGTATTTAAAGCGATACAAGCCAACGTTAAGCGAGATAAAAATTGAGCAATTATAAGTAAACGAAAATTGTTCATAAATGGCAATGTATAAAGAAATGTCAAAGTTACACATGTCGAGACTCCTTGGTCCGTGTTTCAAGAACGATCCCCAGAATCGCATAGCGCCCGAGATCAAGTCTTTGTCATACTTAGCCCATACCTAGACAAGCTGGATAAGGTCAAAAATACCTTGTTTTTTCCGGATGTTGGCCTTTTAGCCTCTACCTTGTCGAGCAGTCTATGTAAATTTGTTGGTCGAGCCTAGGAGCGAGACCAAAAACCCCGAAGGACTATTCGAAATTCTAAATGAAAAGGGTCTTAGTGAAAATTCAGGTTGAAGCAGGCATGATCGGGAAAATTTGAAACTTCAGTGTTTTCTAACAGGATATCGGGAAGAGGACCTAGATATGCATGAGTATAAACCCCTAGCGAGAGGAATCAATACAGGTTTGCCATGGAACCGCTCGATTGTCATGAATGTCGGGCTCATCAACGAAGCCTTCAGCGGTTGGAAGTCCATTGGGTTTCGTCGTTCTTCGTTGAACATTCAAAGAGTTGAGATGATGAAGCCATGAGAGATAAAAAGCAAATGCGAGACAAAATTCAAGCGTAGATTGAAGGAGAGGAATGAAAGTTTGAAACTTTAGTGATTTTGGGGTTTTGCAAAACGCAGAGAATGAAGAATGCGAGAGAGACTTCACGAGGGTTCAAACCGAGTAAAGAGGAATATGAAGGGTTGTAGCCGTTTATATATGTTGGGAAGAAGCTACGATTATTGGCACGTTCGCCATATAGCTCGCGACGTTCGCGATATTTGAGAGGCGTGATGGCCCACCAACTATGCAACGTGTGCCAATAAGGCGGTTCGCTTTTTTACATGTGCAAGTAATGATGGTTGTCTTTTCGACCTTCGTTGAAATACAAAAGGCGGTGGAAATGACCATTGACAAGATATTCAAAAATGCCTTTTCTTCCCTCCATTCCTTATTCCGTCGAAAAAACATTTTTTGGGGCAATCTGTTACCTCAAATTCGACGAGGGCATTAAATTAAGCTTTAAATGGTATTGATTGCACATTTAATCGTATTCTACGTGGGCCACGGTCAATGTTCAAGTCAATGTACCATAAATTCGACAAGAAAGTTGTACAAGTCTTCGGACGACGCAAGCAAACTTCGCCGGCAGGACTTGGTTCTTCAAGCTACGAGACAATGTCGGGAACCTTCGGCGAGAGAGGCCCAATGGTTTGACAAAAGCGGGGCCAATACGCCGCCAAATCCTTCGACAACAAGTCGGGTCAAGCGCAAGAGCAGCGATTAGTGGGCGGTTATTTCCACAGTTTTTAGGAAGTAGTTATCGTGCTTGCCCACGATTGTATATCGAGAGTATAAATACTCCGCTTGTAATAGGAAAACGGGGTCACCACATTTTACAAAAAGCGCTGGAAACTCAACTTCCAAGTCAACGAGAAACACGAGTGAAACAGATCATTGTATGTGTTGGTGCACCACTTTTATTTCTTCGTTTAATGCAAAGTCTTTACTTTCTCTTTACGTTGTTGCATTTATTGCTTTTACTTCGCTTTCAAATCACTTCTTTCTACCATTCTATGTTCTTACGTACTTCAAAAAACACAAACTCGATGGCAATTGTCAAAGAGATTTTCTAGTTTGATCTCACAGTCTTAATATTGAAAACTAGTGATTGTTTGCTAAAAACACCAGCAAACAAGAGGACGATGGAGAATGGAGAGAGAAAGAAAATGGGTGAAGTGGAAGTGATGAAGAGTTTTGAGAAGATTTCATGCATGACAAGGGAAAAGAAAGTGAGCAAGCATATGAAACAGAAAACTCGAGATGGTGCTTCAATGGTGGTGGCATTATTTGTTTGCGTCTTGTTTTGTTTTCTTGCTGGTTTATGAGTAACCGAGGTTAAGTGCACTACCACAATGGTTATCTCATCAAACCATTTTTAAAAAAAAATGAGGTATGCTCTGCGCGCAACTACAAAGATTGATTCCTCGAGCTGGATAGGGCCACAATGAGCGGTAAAGATATCATCAAAACTTTTACCATTGGCTGGAATCCCATTCAATTTTTAAGTGCACTAACACATTATTTTATTCATGGTTTGGGTTTTAATTTTATTAAGGTTGTGCAATTTGATATAATTATGACCGATAGAGTCATCCATTGTATTTATTTGAACTTGGAATCTAATTTGAAACTTGGAATCGCTTAAATTTGCAAGAGTAATGACTTCTTTAGAAGAATTTGAATATTTGAGACATGAATGAGGGTATACCCGAAACACACTTATTATTCATAAGCTATTGATTTGTATGAAGAAAAGCCTTTTTAATTTGAATATTTGGCATCACCCTTATTATTCATAAAATGGGGCGAGGTAGGGTGATGCCAAGTATTCATATTGATTTGGCATCACCCTCTCTAATCCATCGGGATCTAGATTTCTGATATAAAAGGCTTTCCTTCATACGAATATCTTTCCAAAACATAGCAGTGTGTTTCAAATATTCAAAAATGGGGCGAGGTAGGGTGATGTCAATTCGTATACCCGAAACACACTTATTATCATAAACTATTTTTGAATATTTGGCATCACCCTACCTCGCCCCATTGCCATATTTACTTTTTTAATTTCAAACATGTGTTTCAAATTGTTTATGCATTTACTTAAATTTTATGCATCTCTCAAAATGTGTGGCGTAATTTTTTTTTCATATATGCACCGTGTCTGTTTTTCAAAATGAGTGTGCATGCCATTGTTCGTCGAAAAAATCTCATTTCTTTGAACACATTATAGTAGAATCAGAAGTTCCATCAAGATGATGGACTTCAGCTCATGTGTGTATATATAATCATTTACTACATCATACTTCAAGGGAAACAATGTCAAATTTTAAATCATATTATTAAATGCGCGTGACGTGCAATCTAACGCTACTCCGCATCATCACGGTAATGGTGTAATAGATATCGATTTATGTAATGTTTTATAACTTATGTTTTTTTCCGCCCATTTGATGTACACTTACTTGTCCTGTTAAATATAAGAAATTGTAATTCACTAAAATAAGGAAATAAATATAAACTATTTTTGATATACTACTAGTTCTAATTATTCTAATTATTATTATTTTTAAAAGTTGAACATACACAAAGGATGGTTTGGTTGATGATGAAGTGTGACCAAGAGATCAATGTAGACCCCGCTTTATCTCAAAGTATCCAATGTGTCACAATGTCATTGAGTAACGATGGCATCCACGAAAACGCAATCCAAACCCAATCTATTTCGATGTGTAATATCAAAGAATAGAAGCACCACCACTACTTTGCTCACAATTTTCTGATTAAGGATCTCAACTCCGAATCCTGAGATTAGAGCGAAAATGGCAACCGCTTTCTCAACCGTCGTTGGACTAGGTGGTGCATCACGTCTGTCCTCAGGTAGTAGAAAGAAATAGTAATACTATAGAATAAGATCAACATATACAGCATTTTCATTCACAAACTGTGACATGTATCGTAATTTATTTACAGGATTTGTAAAATCGCCAATGATTGCTAGGAAACCCTTGAGGAAAGCTATGGCAATTGGAAATCGTCTGAGGGTTACGTGGTAATTTCACTATATAATAAATAAAGATTGATTTCTTTGATTTTGAAATTAAATTAAATGATTAAATAAATGATGACATTTGTGAATTGTTGTGATGTTGAGAAGCTTCCAAAGAGATTGGCTTCGAAGGGATTTCAATGTGATTGGGTTTGGGTTGATTGGTTGGTTAGCACCTTCTAGCATACCGGCTATCGGCGGTAAAAGTTTGACTGGGCTTTTCTTTGATAGCATTGGAGCTGAGCTTGCTCACTTCCCCTCTCCTCCTGCTCTTACTTCACAATTTTGGTCAGTCATCTTATTCATCTTCTTCTTACTTCCTTCCTTATTTTTTAAAAGTGTTTAACTCTTAACTCAATTATTTAAAAATTTAGTACTTATGTTAAGTGGCTTGTTACGACCTTAAATTAAATTACAAACAATATGGGACATAGGATAGGGATTACAATGAATAATGGGGTATCGAAACACAGTTTTTTGCTAAATTGAAAAACATATAAATGGAAGAATGCTGGTGAATCAAACTAAGAGATTGTTGAATTCGAATTGGCAAGTTAAGGCTCGGTTTGGCGCGTCGTATTTGACTAGCGGATGACGAGTAGAAGTGTTTGGTAAGTACTAGCGTTTAGCGTTTTTCGAGTAGCGTTTAGCATTTATTGAAACGATACTTCAAGTAGCGTTTTTTGAAACGCTAGCGTATAGCGTTTCACTTTTTTTTGACATTTTTACCCTTATTATTTTTCTTAAATTACTTCTATTTCCTCGTTAAATATTTTATCATCCTTAAATAATTTAATTATTAATTAAATATCCTTTTATGTCATTTTACATTTATCAGCTATTTTAACCGCTAGTTTTACCAAACACATAATTTGCTATCAGCTAGCTTATCCGCTATCCACTAACCGCTAGCTCAATCGCTATCCACTAACAGCTAGCTCAATCGCTATCCGCTAGCGTATTTGCTAACCGCTACTTTTTACCCAATAGAGCGGATAAGCTAATAAATATGCGAATTTATTAGTTGACATGAGATATGAATCATGATTACGATCCAGAGCTTGTGATGTATGATACTCCTCCTAAGACTGTAGTGCAGCTGCTGTTAATTTCAGCTATGGTTGGAAGTGCGACTCCAAAATTGGCGTTTGCTTTTCCCACGCCCCTCCTACTCAAAACACACCCCTCCTACTCAAAACACACCCCATAAGGGTGTGAAATGATCAAAAGACCAGTCAAAACGTCTTTTTTTTCAAGAATTTTCACGTGTTCGAACACGGGCCTTCGAACAGGTTCGAATGACATCGTTCGAGTGTGTTAAATTTTGACTTCACACTCTCTTGGGTGTTTTTCACCTGTTCGCATGACCTTGTTCGAACCTGTTCGAACGACATCGTTCGAGTGTGTTAAATATTGACTTCACACCCTCTCTTGCGTAATTTCACCTGTTCGAACGAGGTCATTCGAACGTGTTCAAACGAGGTCATTCGAACGTGTTCGAACAAGGTCGTTCGAACAGTAGTTAAACACGTCCTCACAGCGTTTACGCGAGGTTATTTTTGGAATAAAATTTGTTAAGGCGTGTGAAAGAGTAAGAGGAGGTGTGGGAAAAGCAACGCCCCAAAATTAGTTGCTATGGATTTGTGTTACTTGTCTGAGGTTGGCCCTTTTATGACAAAAAAAGGGTCTTTCACCTTTTACACCCCACTTCCTTTCCCCTCACACCCCACTTCTTCATTTATTTCCTTAAAATACCAAAATTACGCTTATCTCTATCCCTTCCTTAACACCACACTTCACCATCCACCACCCCACCCAACCCTCCCAAAACCCAGATCCCGACAAAACCACTCCACCTTACCCCAAAACCCAATTCACGACGTGTGATCCACAACGTCCGACAACCATCCTCCATCGTTTGGAAACTGACACATGATTGGACGCTTTTCTCAAATCCTTCCTAGAAGGTTGGGGGAGTATGTGCCAATGATGTTGAGTTATAAGGACATCAATAATATTCTCAATTTTGGAAATAAAAAGAATACCTTAGACTTGTTTTGTCCCCCAATTTCAACTTTTAGAAATTAAAACTCTGGAAGTGTAATTCAATTACACATTCAGAAATTTTGTTTTCGAATGTCTAATTTAATTAAATGAGTTTTCAGATGTGTAGAAAAATTGTACTACAGATTTATGTGTTGTACATAAATCTGAAATCTGAAAAAAATAACTGGCTCATGGATTTATCCTTTCCTCATATTATATATCCATAGTGAATTTGTTTTTCACATTTTAGATTTATGTTCAACACTGAAATCCATAATGGATATTTTTTTTGGATAAATTTGTAGTTGAAACTTATAAATGCGTAAATGTAATATAAATCAATATGATGATACCATATGAATCTGTAGTTGTAATATACTATTATTTGAATAAATCCGTAGTACATTCCTTCTTTTTTTTTTTACTAAATCCATAGCACATTCCTATGAATCTGTAGTTGCGTTATTAAATCTGCAATTCATTCCTCTCTCTCTCTTTCAGCACAATAGATAAATCTGTATACAAATAGATAAATTCGTCCTTGTCAAAAAAGTAATAGATAAATCCGTAAATGGCATATGATGAATCCGTAAGCTATTATTATTTTTTGATAAACCCGTGTAGTTTATTATTTTCAACTATGAATTTATTTATTAAATAGATAATTCCGTATAAAACTTTAAAAGTTGGTAACCAGTAAAATTAAGAGGGTTAAAATAGGGATAAATGAAATTGGGGTATAGTGCCCAACTGTGGGGTAGAAAAATATACACTCTATTTTTCATTAGATTACCATTTTTTCATAAAAAAAAAAAAAAGAGAAGCGGAAAAACAAAACTTCCATGGTCAATATTAAATGCTGATATAACAAGCTAAAAATAACACCAAAATAAAGATCCCACCGAGAATTGAACTCGGGTTACTGGATTCAGAGTCCAATGTCCTAACCGCTAGACCATGGGACCGTGATTGTTTGTTTAAGAGGAATTATAATAGAAAAAGAAAGTAAATTTATTAATTTTTGTATTTGAGATCTTTTTTGTGCTAGACACAAATAATGTAAGAGGCAAACGTTATGAAACAGGTTATGGCTGGTTACTTGGCACCTGGGGTTGTTCATCTGCCTCACTTTTGGGCAAATCGGATTCAAGGGAAGGACCGACAACTATTTCTGAATTTAACTTATGGCTTGTTATTGCTTTTCCCTTTATATATCTTTTTTCTTTCTTGCAATCTATGACGTATTATAACTCTTGCTAGCTTTCTTTACCCTTTTACTGGCAAAAATCTGTGAAATGTCGCCTTCATCATGTTGTATGTATATTAATATATTGTACTTGTAGCTTATAAACGCCTCTACTTTTAGTTTTGCTACTTTTATAAAGGCTAATCGAAGTGAGACGCAAACTACCACCGTATAAATCAATATGTTTTGAAAACTAAACGGTACCGGCGAGACCTCCGAGTCATGGTTCAATTGTTTAAAATTGCTCTAATTCAAATAAAACTGCTTTGAACCGCTGAAATACCTTACTCGTATAATGTGTCGGTATTGAAGTATTTTGATGTAATTCAATTGCTGATGTGTATTTTCATTTTTTTCTGTAAATAAGTCCTATTAGTGATGAAATGAAGTTAGAAGAACTTCAAGGTTTATTAGAGGCACATGAGTTGAGAATTAAGCAAAGAAGTTCAGAGAAAGAAACTGAACAAGCTTTGCAAGCTCAAGACTCTAAGAAAAATTGGAAAGGAAATTCTAATAACAAGAAGGATTAGGGAAAATGGAAGAATAAGGGGAAAGATTTTGGTGAAGGCACTAGTGAACAAGGTGCTAATGATGGAAGCAAAAAGAAAACTGATAATATTGCAATTCAATGCTATAATTGTCAACAATATGGCCACTATGGGAATCAATGGTTTTAAACCTCAAAGACATTCTTTCAACTTCAAGTTTCAACTTCAAGTATAGGGAACCTTTTCGACTTTGCCAAGTGACGGAGTACCACCTGAGGTCACGACAGAAGAACACTCTGACATGCTCAGAGTCCATGGTGTAGAAAAGAAATGTAAGGTGGAGATGGAGGGAAGAACGGTATGCCTAAGGAAGATACTTCTCAGTTTATAGAGAAGAGAGTCAGTCTAAGACCTCAAAGTAGGAAAACCTTCAAACCTTCGCCAGAAAATGCAAGCTTTCGCCAGAAACATTGAATATCGACTAGAAACTTCAAAAAGCATGCAAGTGGAAGACTCTCTCGATGGCTCGAAAACACGACGTACTAAATGAGGGGGGTCTCTATTTACAGTTCTGAGTATGGAAGCTCAACGGGAAAATGCCCCGCACACTCCCATAAAGGCACTAAATGCCCTTACAACTTTCAATGTGACGTTGCCATTATAGTAATCACATGACCTTTCATCTAATCGAGACCAATCAAACGTCATGACCTCGACGAACAGGTCTCGCCACGCGTCACGATCTCATAAGTCATGACCAATTCACCACTGTGACCTCGGTAGCTAATTTGTGCTGAAGTGACCATGACTACGTGAGCAATTCTTACATATTCGACTAATCGGCCTCCAAGGTGCAACTTGGGCGACTCAGCTTCATGTCTAGGCGTCGTCGCCTCGATCCAAAACATCAATGATCAACTCAATCACAAGCCAAAGACACATTATCCGAGATGACTTTAGCGCTCCTAACTACCTTGCCACGTCGGATTCCACACGTGTTGTGTGGGCAATCCACATCAATTGGCTGAGTACCATATATATATCTGAACCAATCATTATCAAGGTACACTATCATTTTTACCTCACTTTTTGTCGGAGAAATTTCCAAAATATGCATTTGGAACATTGCAATCGATTAAATACAATTGATGACAAGATATTTACATGCTAGTTGGCTTGGTTATGTTTTTTTTTTCTGGTGACCAACGTGAATCTGGTTTGAATCCTGTGTTCTGCCATTTTGAATAGAAAAAAACTTAGATACAGTACTCTAGGTTCTAGTGGTGTTGTTCTTCACATAATAAACAAAGTAACTGCTACAAACTAACTAGAGTGTTTTCTTGATCCAGCATTCTACCAAATTATATCTTAGTCATTTCTTATTTTTTCTAGCGCACGAGAGTAATTGGCGAAAATTTATTCTGTAAACTACCATTGATCAATTAATACGTTTGAAGTGAGTGTGCAATTCACTTCAAGGATTTTAAAGTGTCTTGAAGGAGATTCGGAAGTTTACTTATTTGCATCCGGTTTACATAAATTGGTGGGGCCGCATCAAACCTGAAGCTTAGTGTTTACATATGTTTTGGAATTTATTTGTGCAACCATTCTTCTTCATCTTCTTCTTGTTCATTTGCAACGACCCCCTACAAGATCCAACACTTTCTCTCTCCCATGTGTTGTCTTTAGCATCAGAGTGTGTGCATGTACCAACCCCCCTTAGTTGACCATCGCGAACCACCATGCTAGAAGAACTCCGACGACTTCCTCCTCTTCGGACCACTCGGGGTACAGTACATGAGTACACCCTCAAATTAGTCCCTCGAGTATACCTTCTCTCCAATTTAGTTTCTAAACTATTTTAAATGATTATCAAGTTTCTAAAGTTTTCTCCAAGCAATCAAGTTAGTCCCCCTGTGAATGTGACCAACATTGACCAAGGGACTAACTTGATGGATGGAGGAAAATATTAAGAGTTTTTTAGTAAGTTTAAATTGTTTAAAAAGACTAAATTGGAGATAGGGTAATAATTAAGTAAAAAATTGAGGATTTACTAAAAATTTTGCGATCAAAGTGGCCATCTGAACTCTGAACCATTTCATTTATGAATAGTTATGGTTTCATGTTGCTTGCCTTGTAGGTAATGTCCAAAATAAATGACGAATCTGTGCAATGCAACCTGGTCATGTGAACGAGGAAAGATTGACAAATGATGTTCCAATTTTACTTTGAGCTTGAATGATTTTAGTGTCTAGCCATAACTTTTCCTCTTCTTCTTGCCAAACCACATGCAATAATATGGCCAGCCACTGCCACCAACTACAAGCAGCAACTTCAATCCGAAAATTTAATTGTTCGTTTTCAAAACTCAATTGGGATATATACCCATTTTCCTTCCCCTGCAAAAAGCTGTCCTTGCGAGTATATCTGACTCAGATAATCTGAGTAGATACCATGGATCTTAAATTCTTAATCTTAGGTAAGCAATATAGAAAGCAGTAAAGTAAGCGATAAAAGCTGCTATGATCATGATCATATGGACATAGATAGATAGATAGATAAAATTGTTGTAAATGCAATGGCCGTGCATGTCCCCGCATACTTCCAGACATAACGGCCAAATGTCTTAATGAAATTGAAAACACACATTGTAATGTAATGTATGTTCCCATTCTATAAGAAATCATCATAATAACGGAACAGGCAAATTAACCATGGTGGGCCAAACATGTAAGCCAGACACTGTTGTTTCCTTTACTTATAACCATTGGATTTGCTAAAAAACCTATATTGAGCCGTTTGTTAGTAGGACCCCACCCCACCAAGTGCCCTTCTCACCCCTCAATTATTACTCCGTACTACAGTATTGATTTTTTGGCCTAACTCTTGACTCTTGAGTGTATTGAACTTATTTGCTTGGATGGGATTTTGATTTTCTTACCACCACCTGCTTTTTTACAACAAACGTCATTCTGTCTTAATAATTTGACTCTAGGTTATCTTATCTCCATATCATGCATGGTTTTGTTATCAAACAAATTATGAAGACAACTTACCGGTCTAGGATTTGGATTTAGTGCAGTGTAAGATGTGTGGAGTGACTCACGTAGACGGTAGACTCGGAGTTTCTATTAAGATCGGACGCTATAGATTATTTTAAAAGTAGTTTTTAATTTTTGCTTAGTAAAAGATTCTATCATAAATTCTGGATCATTCAATCAAGATCGTGACTGACTGCACACAAATCAGATCGATCATGTTATTAGAGTTACCCTCTAGAGACAACAGTAGCATAGCATTCAAGTATATACTCTGTGACATGTGACAATGATTAACCTTAAACTATGTTAATTGTCAGGATTGATCTTAATAGATGAGGTCAGAGGACAGGTTTGAGGAACATTCCAGGTGAGATGATGAAGGATTAAGGGGCTAATAAGTGTCATTATTATAGAATAATAATAATAATAAATGGAGTGGAAAGGAATCAATGAAATACAAAGAATCAAGACAATATCAAAATCTCTATCAATATATTTATTTATAGAGTCACACATGCTCTTAGTATGGACGTTTCTTTGAACCTGGAAACACATGCACGTCCTTGCCTCCCTCTCTGCCCCCTCACGTGTCTGCCATTTAAGCCCTCCCTGTTTCCAACGAATCCAAACAAAGTCTAATCGTAAACAGTGTCCTCCTTCACTTCCTTTTCCTTTTTCCCTTCACAATCACAAGATATCTATCTCTCCTCCCTCACTTTGCACCTAAAAAAAGTGATTTATTTCCCTTTTTCTTTCCCTCTCACAAGACTTCTCAACCCCAACATAACCGTTCCGTAACACTCAAACACACTTAGAAGAAGAAGAAAGAAGAAAGAAGAAAGAAGAAATAAGATTTTCATGACCCACTAGCACCATGCCCTCGTGTCAACAACAAATTCATAACAAGAACAACAAAATCAGGAAACGAAACTGTTCTTCATCATCTTCCTCGTCTTTGGCTAGAAGATACCGTTTTAAAAGAGCTATTTTGGTTGGAAAGAAAGGAGGGTCAACCACACCAGTACCTATGTGGAAAACTAATACAACATCTCCTTCTATGCCTACTACTACTGATCATCATCAACAACAACAACACTCTTTGTATTCCAAAGAGAAAGAGCTTTCTTTATCAGCTAGAAAACTTGCTGCTACCTTATGGGAAATCAATGATTTGCCTCCTTCAAGGGTAAAAAAGGAATTTGAGGTTGATCAAATGAGAAACTGCAGAGAAAAAGCTACCTTTGTCTAGATCGGGATTGTTGAAGCCACGTATGTCAGATCCATCGCATAGTCCTATTTCAGAGGTAATGAATGAATTCTTATTAAAGTTTTTCAATTTTCCTTTGTTTTTAAGCTAATTTGTGCTTGATTGTGCAGAGAATGAAAGGATTTGAAGGTGATGGATATAAAAGAAAAGGGTCAGGATTTTCTCATACACTTCATGAGGGTGATTACTACTCAGAGGGTGTGGATGCTCATAGCACTGCCAGTTTAATTGAGGTAGAGTGTGCCTAGTAAATTTTTCATACCACTTGGAAATGAAGTAGTAACTGCATTTTGGTTTCACTTTTAGTAACACCAAAAGCGATTCTACATACATAAAATTGATTTTGACATGTTTGGCTGTTTTCGAGTTGAATTGATTTTGTCTCTAGAATTGACTGTAATTTGAAATCAGTATTAGTAGCTAGCTTTGCTTCCAACCGTAATTTTTACACTAAATGATATCTTAATCTTACTCTTATTTTGGTGGTTGAGAAGGATGAAACTGAACTACATTAAAAAAAACTTGATAATGCAGAAAAACTGTGGCAAATGCACTGTTGGAGTTAAGAGCCGTTTGAAGGAAGCAAGAAGTGGCTTATCTACAACAAAGAAGCTTCTAAAGGTGTTAAATCAAATGTGTCTTAGAGAGAATCAATCATCAACCATGCCCCTTGTCTTAGCTCTAGGTAGTGAGCTTGATCGAGTTTGCCACCTAATTGATAAACTGATCCATGAAGAACGTTCAAACCAGAATAACATTGAGTATATCGTGAAGCGTTTCGCCGAAGAAAAGGCTTCATGGAAAAGAAGAGAACGAGAGAAGATACATGATGCAATTCAAAATGTAGCTGAAGAGCTTAAGGTAGAGAAGAAGTTAAGAAGCCAAACAGAAAGGTTGAATAAGAAGATTGCCAATGAAATGGCTAGTGTAAAAGCTTCTCATTTGAAAGCTTGTAAAGAGCTTGAAAGGGAGAAGCGTGCTAAAGAGATTTTAGAGCAAATTTGTGATGAACTAGCTAAAGGTGTTGGTGAGGACAGAGCAATGGTAGAGGAACTGAAAAGAGAATCCGATATAGCTCGAGAAGAGGTCGAAAAGGAGAGGGAAATGCTTCAGTTAGCAGATGTTTTCTTGCGAGGAGAGAGTTCAGATGAAGCTTTCAGAAGCCAAGTATCAATTTGAGGAGAAAAATGCTTTTCTGGAAAAGCTTAGAAATGAACTTGAGGACTATATGAGAATTAAAGATGAAGAAAATGGGGAGTGTAAAAAATTCAAGGAACTTGAGTCTTATTTCAATAACATTTGTGAAGGATTCCAAAATGCAGAAAAAGAGAGTAATTTGGATGTTGGAGATGATGTAGAGGAGCATGATGGAGATAATGACTCGGATGAAGACGAGGACGAGGATGGGAGTGATCTTCATTCAATTGAGTTGAACATGGATAATGAAAATAGAGGCTACAAGTGGAGCTATGCAAGTCAAAATGCTGCTCAAAATGTCTCAAAAAGAGTTTCAGTTGACAAAGAAAGTACTGGGAGGAAATCCTATGAGAGAATTCAATGGGGGAGTATTTGCTTCAACAAGGCAACTTCAAGTTTTAGGAAAAGAGATTTTGGTATAAATATTCAGGAAGGTTCGGATCATTCTGATCTCGAATCTTCAATTGAATCGATCGCATACGAGCTCGGATACTAGACGATAAGGATGAAACTCAGAGCAATAGGTCTATGAGTAATTTCAAAGAATCTATTTCATGTGCTAATCCTGTTCAGAGAAATGGTCAACAGTTAAGTTTGAAGTGTACTGATGAAGAAGCTGGAGAAAAGGGTCTTATTTCCTCAGAAGGTAATAATTTGAAGTAAGAAAGAAAATAATGATGTTAAAAGAGTTTTGATAGCGATAGTTAGCAACTTATTATCATTGGTAGTTCCTACTATTTCTGTTCTAAACTGTAAATGTTATCTTTCATGTATTGAATGTGTTTAAGATTTATCATTGGTATGCATAGAATTTGTTAAAGCTGTATAGCAAGAAACATGTAATGATGTACATATTTGAATAGATTCGCATACTTCTGGCTTTACTAGATCAAATACATCAATTGTTGTTTATATTTTGTTACGGAGAGAGTATGAGTATAACTATAACAAAGAGAAAAGAACAAAGGTATATTAATTTACACGAGTTATTTGTAACACATGGGATTTTTCTGTAGTATAGTTCCAATGAAATTATTAATGGAGCATTTTTGGTCCCATATTATACAAACGAAATAAGGACAAGGAGTAGCTATTATGAGGAGTCAATTATATTTGAGATATATAAAATGACCATGACAGCCTGACAGATAACATTATTACTAGAATAGTTCCAATTCCAACGATTCAAATATTTGAATTCTGTACTCTTATCTTATGTTGCCTCTCTTTGGATCTTTGGAAGAAACTAGTTGGTCTTTTCTTCTGTTTTAGTTGAAGATGAGGCATAAGTAACTGATTTTGCTGGCTTGTCCTGGACAACCAAGCTGAGCAATTCAGGTCTTGAATAGTGTCCAACCACATCAAAATCGAACTTAGCTCTTGCTATTTCTCTAAGATCTGTGCAAAAGTTTTTCAAGAATTAGACTGTACCATTCAATTTATAAAGGCAAACTCTTTTTGATACTGTAAAAAAGAATGTAATTTGTTAGATGATATTTTATCTAGCTAGTTTAGTTAGACTATTTTATTATAGTTAGGCTATTTTATTAATAGTTTTACTTAGTTAATATTGTTGGCTAGTAGCCCAGTTAAATTCATGCCATGTATATAAACAGTTTTGATCATCTAATACAATTGAGAGATTTCATTTCATCACTTGTAACATGGTATCAGTGAAGACTTCTTTCTCTCCAAACACCTCTCGTTCTTTCTCCTCTTCTAACCGCTTCTTCTTCCAATTGTAACCGTTTCCTTCTTCGAGCTCCTTCAATGGCAACCAACGATGATTCCTCTGGTTCCTCCTCCGATGGTTCTGCTCGCTCCACCCACTCATCGCAGCGTTCTTCTCGTCGGCGTAACTCCAAACCAAAGGATTACTCCGATCCATATTACATCCATCCAAATGAAAATCCTTCGCTCGTTCTAGTTTCTCCGGTACTTGATGGTTCGAACTACCACTGTTGGATCCAAGCCATGACTATGGCGTTGGAGATGAAGAACAAATTCCCCGCCGTCGATGGTTCGATTACTCGCCTCCCGCATCGGATCCAGAAATTCAATCTCGGAAGCGTTGCAATATGCTTACCCTATCATGGATTAATCATTCGGTTTTCACCGAGATCTCTTCAAGCATTCTATGGATTTCGATGCTTACAATGATATGCGGGCGAAGCCATGAATCGATTTTCGCAGAAGCGCGACAACACTCGGATCTCACACCTTCACTATGACATATTCTCGTTGAAGCGAGGTGAGATCTCTCAGAATCGCTTATTTCACAAAAATGAGGATTCTATGGGATGAACTCTCCAATTATCGGCCAATTCCATCGTGCCTCGCTCTAGCGGAACTCGTTGGCCGCAGCGTTGCGAAGATCGTGACCGATTATCGCGAGCGTGATTGTGATGTCGTTTTTGCAAGGATTGAACAATAATTTCATTTGCCAGTTAGGTCTCGGTCTGTTGATGGAGCCTCTTCCACCTCTTGCGAAGGCCTATGCTATGATTCTCCGGCCAGAGGCGCCAAATCGGAGTTCCCGCCGCCCCCGAGATATCGGTTCTTCTTTGTGCAAGCTTCGCTCCATCTTACATAAGCCGTGGCAGAGGAAAACCTTTCTTTCAACGCAACAATCGCCTCTGCACTCTCATGTAATCGAACCAATCATACCAGTGGATACATTTGGAAGAAGCACGGTTATCCTCCTAACTTCAATGCAAAAGCTCTGGCGAGACCAGTAAATAACATCTCTGTTGAAGAGACGGTTGCCGCTTCTACCGCTTCACCCGGTGAACATAGCTGAACCCGACTTCAAAGCCTTTTATCTCTCCTTCCAAAGAAGTTCTCCCACCGCCATTTGCATCGGCTAATATGGTCGGTGTGAACACGGTGCATTCTACTCCATCGGTAGTTCTCTTCTTGCTTGGTTTATTACTTGGCTTGTTGATAGTGGAGCCACCGATCACATTTGCTCGTGCCTTGAAGCTCTTCTCCACCTTCTTTGCTATCAAGCCTCTGTTGATCACTTTACCATCGGAGACACACGCTACACTCACTACTGAGGGCACAATTTCACCTCACTCCTTGATCACATTATATGATGTTTATTATGTTCTTGATTTCAACTCTAACATCATCTCGGTTGGTCAACTTGCGACACCATTCAATGCGAACTATTTTTGATGGTGATTTTCTTTGTATTGCGAGGATATCCTCGAAGAAAGTGATTGGCCATGCTAGAAGAGATGGAAAGCTTTACACGATGAAGATTTCCCCATATGCCGCTTACAATTAAGTCCAATCCAATACGTTGTAATTCAATTTCAGTTTCCTCTGTTAATATAGATGTATGGCATAATAGGTTAGGACACCCCTCCCCCACATGTTATCATCTCATACAGAAAACTCATTGTAACATGCCTCCATTGTCTAATGAAAGTTGTGATGCTTGCCACTTTGCTAAGCAAAAGAGACTTCCCTTTCCTACACACACCTCACCTTCCTTGCATATTTTTGACATGATACATGTTGACATTTGGGGACCTCTTGCCACTCCATCCATGCATGGTAACAAATATTTCTTGACCATAGTTGATGATAAGTCTAGGTTCACTTGGATTAAATTGATGAGAACCAAATCTGAAACTAGGAAACACTTGATACAATTTGTAGCTTATGTTCAAACACAATTCCATAAGTCTTGAATTTGCTATATCTGATTTTTATCTAGACAAAGGCATCATTCACCAAAAGTCTTGTGTAGAAACCCCACAACAAAATGGAACAGTTGAACGAAAGCATCAACACATTTTAAATGTGTCTCGTTCTTTAATGTTTCAATCACACTTACCTATCCAATTTTGGGACTTTCTTTCTCTCTCATGCCATCCACCTCATCAACCTAGGTTACCATCCACTACTTTACAATCCAAATCTCCTTACTTCATTCTCCACAACAAAATCACGACCTATCCACCGCCCGTGTCTTTGGTGCATTATGCTATGCCACTACCCTCACGGCTCATAGGACTAAATTATCGCATGATAGAGCACGAAAGTGCATCCATATTGGTCATTCTCACGGTGTAAAAGGATATCTTTTATTTGATCTTCATTCTCATGAAATTTTTCTTTCTAGAAATGTCTTGTTCTATGAGAACATCTTCCCTATCCACCCCCATCGACTTCCACCTCACCAATTACCTCATCCTCTACCACTCCTGCAGAGTCACCATGCCGACCTATTCACATATAACATTTCTTACGCACACAGTAATTCCTCACCGAGATAGGAATAGTAACCCATACGCGATGACTGCTACTTCACAAGCGGTGTTCAAAGATCCCGCCATTGCTACATCGGACCTTAATACCACTCCTACATCCGCTCTCGACCTCCCGAACCACCTCACCCACCTCCAGGTCCTGTTACTTCACTTAGAGTCTCATCAGAGTTAAAACCAAACCTACTTACCTCCAAGATTTTCATTGTGGCATGCTTTCCATTTCTTCAAGTGCTCAATCACCTTCGGTACTCATTATCCTTTGGCTAATTATCTTTCTTATGATGGTTTTATGCGCCTCCCATAGAATTTTCCTTGCACTCTTCTTAGCACTCACATTGAACCTAAAACCTTTGCTCAAGCATCAAAGCAGCAATGTTGGCTTGATGCCATGCAGCAAGAAATTCAAGCTCTTGAATTGAACTCCACTTGGATTCTCACTGATTTGCCTCATGGCAAACAACCCATAGGTTGCAAATGGGTTTATAAGATCAAACATAAAGCGGATGGTTCCATTGAGAGTCTGAGGCTCGTTTGGTTGCAAAAGGGTTCACTCGACTTGAAGGAGTGGACTACTCGAAACTTTCTCCCCGTGGTCAAGATGACCACTGTAAGACTTGTATTAGCCTTGGCTGCTACTCATAATTGGCATCTACACCAACTCGATGTCAATAATGCTTTTCTTCATGGTGATCTTCAAGAGGAGGTCTACATGAAGATTCCTCAAGGTATTCCAGCCTCTCCTAACAAAGTTTGCAAGCTTCAAAAGTCCTTATATGGTTTGAAGCAAGCAAGTAGACAATGGAATTCCAAACTTATCTCTTTTCTTCTTCCTTTGGGCTTCGTTCAATCTAAGCATGACTATTCTTTGTTGATTAATCACACAAAGATCATCTACTACTATTCTCCTCATTTATGTAGATGATGTTGTGCTCTCATCGGTGACAACCTATTTGAGATCCACAGAATTAAACATTTGCTTGACACTCGGTTTAAAATAAAGGACTTGGGAGTTCTCAAGTTCTTTCTTGGCTTTGAAGTAGCTCGTCTTTACCACTTGGCATCGTTGTTTCTCAAGCGAAAATATGCCACTGAATTGATTGAGGAGGCGGTCTTCTAGGTTGCAAGCTGCATCTACACCTATGGTTCCTAACTTGAAGTTGAGTGCACATGAGGTGCACCTTTACATGATCCTACTAAATGCAGCGCTGCTTGGCGATTGATATACTTGACTAATACTAGACACGATCTATGTTATGCGGTTAATAAGCTTAGTCAATTTTTAGCTAATCCACTTTGGTTCCACACATGGATGCCGCCACGCATATACTTAAATATCTCAAATCTTGTCACGGTCGTGGCCTATTTTTTGCAGTGAATTCGACGGAAACTCACGGCATTTAGTGATGCTGATTGGGGCTTGCCTTGATAGCCGTAGATCTACAAGCTGGTTTTTGTGTGTTCTATGGTTCATCTCTCGATTAGTTGGAAATCAAAGAAACAAAGCGTGGTTTTCGGTCTTCATCCGAGGTGAGAAAAGTGCGTGCCTTAGCCATTACCACCTCGGAGGTCCAATGGTTACTTTATATCTGCGGGACTTGCATCTTCCTCACACAGTCTTTGTCTCATATTACGTGACAATAAATCAGCCATACATATTGCACGAGAATCCGCTTTTTCATGAGCGTACCAAGCACATTGGTGGATTTGTCATGCAGTGCGAGACAAGGTTCAAGATGGCGTGGTTCATCTCATGCCTGTCCCCACTAAGGCTCAACTTGCTGATGTCTACACAAAGGCCCTGCACCCTTCTCAATTTGATTTTCTGATATCCAAGCTCAACATGAAAGATCTTCATAGTTTAGCTTGAGGGGGGGTGTTAGATGATATTTTATCTAGCTAGTTTAGTTAGACTATTTTATTATAGTTAGGCTATTTTATTAATAGTTTTACTTAGTTAATATTGTTGGCTAGTAGCCCAGTTAAATTCATGCCATGTATATAAACAGTTTTGATCATCTAATACAATTGAGAGATTTCATTTCATCACTTGTAACATAATTCATCATAGAAACATTTATCAAGAGGGCCCAAAAGACATTATTAGTCCTAGATGTGATAATAATGCTGATTGGTTAATTTCCTCTGGTCAATCGAATCGAATCGAATCGATCGAATAGCTATCTATACAAAACTATCACTTTTCAAATGTCAAATTTAGATATCTTAAACTTTTGACACCTAGACAAAAATATGGTAAATTTGTACTTTATTAAGCATCTCCCCCACATTCACTTTTCATTTCATCCCACTAATAATATACAAATATAATAATATACAAAAATATCATGTCTAAAATCTCAAAATTAGACATTTTCGATTTTTGACAACTAGACCAAAATGAGACTAAAATTGTATTTTCATAATAAAACAGAAAAATAATTTTATGTATGTGTCTGTTATTTAGACATATTTATTCACAATCTTGAGTCTTGAAAGAAAACATGCAAAGACTTAATATACATAATTTACATATATCTCAAGTTTATGAATATATTTATTATTCATAATGATATACACATAAAATTTCCAAATCATCAATAAAGACGCATAACAATCTTTATTGATTTTCTCAGTATTATTTATTTTTATTTGAACTATCAATTTTATACATGTGTGTTATTATTTACATATATCTATTCATAAACTTGAGATAATACTGAGATATATGTAAATAATAAACACATGTATAAATACAAGTCTAGCCATCCTAATAAAATCACAAACCTAAAATACTTAGAACCCATATCCTAATAGTGTTAAATTAACACCCAACTAAAAGCTAGTTTGGACATCATCAAAGAATGAATACAATTCAAGCAAAAAGTGTAAATATCGGGCAAGGAAGAAAGACATACCAAGGTCTGCTGTGATCAATGCCTCTCCCTCATAATTTGGTCCAGCCAAAACAGTCCCTGATGGTGATATAATGACACTACCCCCAGTGCATACCACAGAATCTGGTGTTACTTCTTTTTCTGCACCTTTATAAACATACTCTGGAGAAGGTGGAAAATCTTTCCTTGTACAAAATTGGCATGCCGACAAAACAAAACATCCACCTTCCATGGCAATATGGGTTACTGATGCTTGCCATACATCCCTGTCATCAGCTGTGGGTGCACAATATATTTCCACACCTATTAAAAACAAAGCCCCATAGATTTAGCTAATTAAATAAATTAAAAAGCAGCATAATCAACTAGAGCAAAGTCTAACCTTTAGAATACAATATTGTCCTTAATAGTGGCATTTTGTTTTCCCAACAAATGGCACCACCTATTTTTCCAATTTGAGTTTCATATACTGGAATGGTTGATGCATCCCCAAATCCCCAGATAATCTTTTCAAGTGCCGTTGGCATGAGTTTCCTGTGTTTTCCTAGGTAATGACCTTGAGAATCAAAGTAGAGAATGGTGCAATAAAGTGTATAGCCACCCCTCTCTATTACACCTACCACTAAATGAACTTTATACTTCCCTGCCATTGCTGCCAATCTATCCACTTCAGGACCTGCAACATTAAGTACAATATAGGTCATTGGAATGTATGTGCCACAACAAGTAGGACCTTTTAGAACAATAAATAAATGAAATTGATTTTAGTGTTAGTTCATATATGAAGGTAAAATTAAAGAATATTATAAAAGTGTATAAAAAGTATATTTTAAATTGTTTAAAGTCCCTTAACTTAATTTCAGGCAACATTTTAGTCATTTATTTTTTTTTTGTCCCAAATCAATCCTTTATGTTTTAAATTTTTAGCAACTAAATCATTTTTCGTACAACTCCGTTAGTAGTGCTGATGTGTCATAGTCCATGTCATTTTTAATTATTATTTTTTACTAAAATATCATTTTTAATTTATTTTTTTATTAAAAACAAAAAAAAAATATTAGTTTAGAGTTCCTATTCTTCATCTTCAACCTCTTATACAATTTTCACCTTAGTTTGTATAGGCTTAAGTATGGCTTTAATCCCTTAAGATATGTTAATGTTTGGATCATGTCTAAGAAAATCAGTCGACAATTATTCCCTCGTATTTGGAATACAGTAGTCTCTAAATTTACATATACTCTCTTCCTTAGTCAGTAATGTATATGAAAATAAAAATTGGTCCCTAGAGTTTTTGAGGCCCGTCAAATTACTTTCTAAAATGTCATTAGTAGTCCCTCTGAAAAACTAATGAGATAGAATTTTAAAAAAAATCTAGAGACTCATTGTGATTGTTTGAATTTAGCTTTTAATTACCGGACACATTGGCTGCGACACGATACTTTGTAAACTCTTCTCCACTCTTAGCTTTGGGGATTCCAATAGTAGAATCAAAATTGGCACCATGCGGATAGCCACCCACAAATGCTTCTCGAAACACGACAATCTGAGAACAATCGTGGGTGGTTATCCAAAAGCATTTGTGGGTAAAATGTAATTTGGAGATGTTCCGTAAAACAAAATTTTACTAAAGATTAAAGATCTTAGTTTTAAGAGTTAATATTAATACATTAAAATTGTGTTATGCATATAAAAATAGAACCCTTTCAAAAAAAAATATAAAAATAACAAATAGTGATAATGCCTTTACAACAATAGCTAACAATTTTGGTAAAAAAAAAAACAATAGTTAACAATTAACTAAATCCTTATGCAGAGAGTAATTATGGAGACAACAATTATTTAAAGTAGTTGAGTCATGATACAGAAGTCTTATAATTGGTTTGATTTTCAAAATATTCTAAAAAGCAAGCAGGTCTACCCAAGCCAAATTGAACAGCTCAAACCCGGATAAAATCACTGTGAAAGACTGATATAGCTGAATTAGGGTCAGTTCATGGCTTAGCCGATTTAACTAACCAGTCTATTTGATTTTTAAAACACTGGTTAAAAGAAAATTTTGTAAAACAAGATTAAACAACTGCGATTCTTTAGATTTAGCTTTTATTACCTGGAACATCAATGGCTGCGGCGTGATACTTCCTGAACTCTTCCCTACCTTTGGCTTCGGGGATTCCAATAAAAGTATCAAAACTGGAACCATGTGGGTAACCACCCACAAATGCTTCTGGAAATACCACAATCTGAGATCCATTCCCAGCAGCTTCAGCCAATAATTTCTCAGCCTTATCTAAAGTGGCTGGAGTATCGTAGAAGACAGTGCTGGCCTGAACAACTGTGGCTCTAACCGTGGACACATTGTTATCCTCGTTGCACACTCCTCCGTTGTTGATAGTTGGTGTTGCTGTAACGAATGCCATGTGTTTTTTTCACAATTCAAGTCTCTTCTTCCCACTCTCAAAAAATTCTCACTCTTATTCTCCACCAAGTAGACTATTATAGTCATAGACACTATGTTTATTATGCAAAGGGTTGTTCTCGTTACTTGTTACAAGCAGTCAAGTGCTATGTCTTGTCTATTCAGAATTGTTGTCTCTTCTTTCAAGTATCTTCTTGTTTGGGCTAATGAACAAAATATACCCATTGCCCCACTTCCTATTTTGGGCTAATGAAGAGAATGGCTCATACCCATTGCCCCACCAAGCTAGCAGTATACTCCGCACTACCATTATTTAAAGTTGATGACGAGTAAAACCAAGAAACCTAAGAGGTTGAGATCGAAACTGATTACTGATTCCGTCAATGTTTGGTTCACGTAATTTTAACCATTGTTAGTTCCGTGTAGGAATCCAATTACTCTTTAAAAATTATTCATTCATACAAGTAATGTTTGTCAGTTACTCAGTTCTTTCACGATCAGATAGATAGTGAAAGGGAATCTTTCCTCTCCCGTAGCATTAAACATCGTGTTCTTAATGTTGTTACCCATAATGCTCCAACATTCTGACATGATTATTGGATCGTTGTGCAGGACTTGTGGTCCTATCTATGAATGCGATGTATGCGGACCATAATTCTCTCTGTTGTTGAGAATCACCGCAATCCTGCATTAAGGCAAAATTACAGCACAAAGCAAGAGAGGGATATTTTAGGAAGAGGGATATTAGGTGTTGAAAAGACAAAAAGACCCTCTAAATTTGCCTAAATGCAGGAAATTTTGAAAACTCTAAATTCAGAGAATCCATTTCCGATGTATGCATGGCCCCCTAACTAGGGGTGCACACCGGTCGGGCTGGGTCGGTTTTGGGCCCAAAATAGCCCATCCGGCCCAATCCACAAATTGGTTTAGGAGACCTAATTTAGACCAATTGTCTACATGGTTTTTGGCGGGTACGGATTGGCAGGTTTCAATGGATGAACGGGTGGGTACAAACGGTTTGGGTCTTCACCGGTCCAATTTATGATTTTAAACTAGTTTTTTATTGATACTATTTTTTGATGTTTTAAAAAAATCTAAAGACTGTATTGGGCCTGAAAAACTTATTTTAACACCAAGTAGAATAGTAGGATAAGAGTCTCTTTATAAAAACTCTTCATTTCAGTGTTATCAAACCCGGACCGACCCGGTCGGTCGGACCGTGACCTGCGCCTGAGATCGGTTCGGTTCACATGTTGGATCGGACATGCAGTTGACTCGTGATGACGTCATCGACCCGCGCCTTTGACCCGGTCCAACTCGAGTCAACTCGACTTTGACTCGGTCAAATTAACTTGTTGACCGAAAATTATTTAGCAAAATGGCTTGCCTGGGTGTTGAAGCCAGTACCTGGTGCCTAAGATGCAAGTTGTAACTTGTAACCAATTGAGCTGCTTGATGTGTTGGTACATTGACAACATATATTATACTTAAGTCATTCATTTTTTCTCTGTTTTGTTTAAAAACCCTTTTAATCTATTAATTATATTTTTTTTTTTTTTTGAAACAAATTATATTTATTTATTATTTACTTTTATACTTACATACATGTGTTATTATATCTGTATTACGCTATATCTTATTTAATATCTAATAATTTGTATCATATTCCATAAATTTTAGATTTTATATATTATTGAGTATGAATAATTATTCATTTTAAAATTTATATCAATATTCATTTAATTCATATTGAAAATTGAAAATATTGACATACAATATAGATATTTCATCAGTTTTTAGTACGTCACGGGTCATGCAGGCCAACTAGTGACCCTTCGATCCGACCATTGACCCAATGACCCAGTGACCTGCTCGGGTTGATCACCGGTTCGGTTTTAATAACATTGCTTCATATTGTTTGTTTTATTTTTTGGATAAAACAAAAAATATAAATGGGCCTAAATTCATGGATCCGGATTGTCTCCGGTCAATAAATCTCTCTAGTCATCTTGTCACTTATATCTACACCATTGGATCCATCTAACGGTTAAGATTATTTCACCTCTACAAAAATTAAATCAATTAACTCCAAATCCCTAGAATATGAAATTGAGAACTGCAATAGCTCATCCCCGCGAAGCCTCATCTCACGGCCGCAACGCCGATCACATCACCATCGCAACGCTGATCGCACCGCCGCACACCACCGTGACAACGATTCTCACTGCTGCAATGTCTCCATCACAAGATATCTAGAGAAAAAATTGTGAGATTCTGGAAACGGTGTATAAAGCTTGTCTGAATAAATTACTATCCATAACTGTTTCAATCTCTGCAGATCCCTGTTGGCATAGAAAGTGAAACTATAGAACACAAATCCTGGGAACGAATCTAATTTTTCTAGTGAGACTTGGGAACTTTGAAGCCACTGAGATAAATGAGTTTTACTGTTTTAGAATGTTGATGAAAGTGGGAATGAAATGGGTGGTGTTGTTATTCCCGTCAAATAATAAAAGCATTTACTTTATTTTTAATTTTTTAGTTTTAACTTTGGTTTTAAATTAGGTGGCTGATTACCAAGCATTGGATTTAACCAATGATTTGGATTATCTTTGACAGGAGTGACCGGAGGCTAAATCAACAGGAGAGAAACCAAATCCTAAATTCATGGTCATTTTCATACCAGTCCTAGTAATAGTCATTCAATTTTTATCTATATTATAACACACAAGATTCATTGGACCAAAAAAAACACAACAAGATTCATAAATGATAACACATCACAACCACTACAAGATAAACACGTTTTTCCGGCAGAAAAAATCTACTTGAAATGCACCAAATCCGACGGAAAAGTGACGTTTCCGGCAGTAAAACGTTCGGAGGTAATGTTTTCTGGCGGATTTGTTTTTTAAAAAAATTGAAAATTCCGCCGAAAACGCACATTACTGGTGGATTTTTTTCGTCAGTAATTTTCGACAGGTTTTTTCTGCCAGTAACAGGCGTTTCCAGTAGATTTTTCTTAAAAAAAATTAAAAAAATCCACCGGAAATGCACACTACAGGCGGATTTTTTTAAAAAAAAATTATTTATTTAAATTATTCGACTTTGTTAATTTAATATGAAGTATGTAAAAAAGAAAATGAAGTAGAATATGAGAATAAGTGATATAGGAGAGAGTGCGAATGAAGAGGAATGAGAATGAATAGGAAGGAATAAAAATGAAAGAGAGTGTGAGAAGAAATAATATAGGAGAACATAAGAATTAATAAGTAATAATGAATAATAATGAATAAGAGTATGAGAAGTAATAATATAAGAGAGAATGAGAATGAAGAAGTAAGGAGGAATAAGAATGAATGAGTGAGAAGGAAGAAGAAAGGGAAAATGTAGAGAGAGATATGTAGAGAAATTTATGGAGATTGAAGAGTATGAGAAAGAAGAAGAAATATAAGATAGGGAAAATGTAGAAGAGAATGAGAGGAGTGAAATGAGAGAAAGAGAGGAGTGTAGGAGAAAGTTTTATTTATAGGCATTTTCGGCGGATTTACCGGCAGATTTTTTAAATTATTGGTGAATTTAAATTTTATTATTTTTAAAAAAAACTGCCGAAAATGTTAAAAATCCGTCGGTAACATTTCCGGTGGAGTTTTCGAATTACTGGCAGTTTTTTTTTAAAAAAATACACATTATTTTTAAAAATCTGACAATAATATTTCCGACGGATTTTAATATTTTATTTTTAAAAAAATCCGTCAGAAACTTGCGGACGGAAAAAAAATCCATCGGAAATACTATTATTTCCGCCGGAAATGCAAAATTTCCGCCTGAACCATACCGACAGATTTGACAATAGAAACTTGTGTGGGCAAAAGATCTCTAACTAAGGTAGATATCACAGAGCACCGATTGGAGTTTTGTTTCCACCAAGATAAAACGCTACTGTGGCTGATGCATCTATATTAGGCTAGTGCTTTCCCCACACCCCCCCTACTTATTCACACCCCATAATAATTTTATTTCCAAAATTACCCCCCTTTAAAAAAAACAAAATAACCACACCCTCCCCTTCTCTCTCTCTCTCCTCGTCTCTCATTCCCTCCCCTCCCCGAACCCTAAACCCTCTTTCTCTCTCACTCACCTTCTCTCAACTCACTCAATCTCACCCAATCTCTCACTCAATCTTCTCCACCAACACTCTCAAGAGGAGTTTTGGGTTATTTTCTACTCCCTCACGTCTCTCTAATCGTTCCATTTTCTTCAAGGTATGCCTCCTCCCCTACGCTCCATTCTCGGATTTTTTTTTTTCAAACCTTGAGAATTGTTCGGAGTGAGGTCCATCGAACACGTGAAAAGCGAAGGTGTTCGAATGAGGTTGTGCGAACACCGTTCGAGCAACCTCATTCGAACCGTTGTATTTTGTAAATCGAAATCGACTTGTTCGAGGTGGTTGCGCGAGCAGTTCGCACGACGCGTTTCTTCGAGCGATCGTTGACAACGATGAACTTTTCGGCTGATTCTGTTTGGTTATGTTAATTTGATTGAATCGGTTCGTTGATTGTTGTTTGAGATATGGTGAGAGTAGAGGTGGTCATGCAATGTGAACCTTACGAGCGAGCCGGTCGGCCACCTCCTACGGTTTCAAACCGCAAAAGGAGGAAGAAGCGGTGAACCCTCCCGAGCTAGGGTCGCGTTCGCGGGGTAGGGGTAGGGTTGATGTTCCTCCTCCCCACTTCCGGAGGATATTGGGCGGGATATTGAGCGTGATGCTCAATTTCAGAGGCTATGAGTTGGCCGGCCCTTCATCCGCTGGGCCTTCGTGCGCTGGGCCTTCGTCTGCCAGGCCTTCATCTGCTGCTGCAGGCCTTCATCTTCTAGGCCTTCATCTTCAGGCATCATGAGGAGGAGGCTCACGAGCCTCGTGAGGAGGAGGTTCTTTGAGCCTCGTGAGGTCTTCTTTGTTAGAGGCGACATTCCCATTTCTGGTGGACGGAAGATGGTTCTGTCTTGCCCACATCACGGGGCACATATCCTCACCGATTTTTATTACGGCGGGTAAGTTATTATTTTATAGTTGAGTGTTGTAAATTTGTTTATTAAGTTATTGAATGTTTTGGCTTATTGTGTCTTTTACGAATGCAGTGCGGCGGATTCTGACCAATCCCACATGGACTATTACGACGGTGTTTCATGTGCGATTAGGGACACTGACGGCCTTTGTGGTTGGTTCCCTTGGTTGGGCTTGGCTTCCCCATTCTCCACGAGAAGGGTGTGAACGCATTCATAGGCGTTGGCGGCCGGATACATCATCATTCCACCTTCCGTGGGTGAGATGAGCATCACCCTTGATGATGTATCCCGTGCTTTGCGACATCCCCACATCGGCCGGTTCTATGACATGCGGATGGACTTCATGGGAGGGGAGCATTCTTTGGTTGACTTTTTGGGTGCCACCGAGGGAGGATGCATTTGCCGGACTTGGTTTGGGCGTGCATGTCTGTTGGGCTTGTATGGGTGAGGATAGGAGGATCCCGGACCTCCTACAGGGCCGCGTCTGTACTCTCACCGAGTGTGATGAGAGGTGGACTCGGTTTGAGGACCACTTGGTGGCGCGGGGGCCTCGTGTGTGCCGTACTCGTTAAACACGGTCTTGGGCTACTTTCCATGGTACTCACAGGGTCTCACATCCCTTTCTCTTCCCCGAGCATTATCGCGACTTGCGAGATGAGCACGATGTCGGCGTGGTACGTGTCTTTTATGTTAATTGCATGATAATGTTTCTTAATATTCTATTTATTTAAGTAATAATGTTATGTTATTTGGTTGTGAGATGCTACAGAGGTGATTGATTTGGTTGATGACATTGATGGGGCCATCGATGATCATGTCCCGAGCGGTCAGGACCATGTTTGGCGCATCAAGAGGTGCTCAACCCCTTCCGTGGGTTTAGGAGGAGGTTTGGGAATGTGTATGAGAGAGAGGAGGAGGCGTATGACACCCAGTAGGATATGTCTTAGGAGGATATTTGTTTACTTTTTTGTATAATTTAACAACTTTGTTTCATTTGGTTTTTAATTTGAAATTCCTTTTACGTTGGCGCAAATTTATTGTCATTACGGTAACAATTACGGTAAAATAAAAAAGTTGAGCAGATTTAATATTGGATAAACGAGAAATTAAAAACACAAATTGCAAAAATACAAGGATAGGAAATTTAAAGCGAAGCGATTGGGAAAACAAAATACAATCTAATTTCTACGGCGGATTTCTTAGACAGATTCTCGTGTTTCAACGAACAATTCGAGATAAGGTTCAATGAAACCTTGGAATTCTTCATGTTTCTCAAACATTTGTGAACGTCTTCGTCATTCTTGATAGGCTTAAGGCACTTCCGAATACGATTACGTGGGTTCCAATTTCTTGCGGCGTAGGGGATTCACATTCGATTTTTTTAATTTCTTCTTTGAACACCATCTAGTTTCACATTTTTATCGCTTTTTCTTTCATTCTGCGAATGTGATGTTGTTCTTAAGCATGAAAGTTTTAGTTCTTGATTCACGACTATGAATCAGCGGACTGAATGGTCGCCCCAAGCACTGTTAGTCATCTCATACTCAACTTTACGAGTGCGTAAGTATGGGTTGTTGTGGTGCGGGTGGTGGTGGTTGAAGAAGATGCATCACCTCTTCTGCGAGTTCGTATTGTGTCCACGCACAACTCTAAGATCTGTCGCCCCATCGGAACGTTAGCTAGATGTTCCATCATTGCGCGGACGTCGTCGTCATTTCGGATCTCCATGGATCGAATCTTTGGGCGGTCCATCATCTCTACAATTGAACTTTTTGAAAGCGTATACGCTCCACGTCTTTACGCCACGCTCCTGCGGGCGAATCTTCCTCTCGGCCTTTTCCTTGGTTGGGCGAAGGTGATGTCCTTACTCATCCCGCAGAAGACATGGTTAGGACAACGAAACACAACACCATGTTCGCTTCGGTGGTACAAATCCCATTGTGGTGAAGAAGGTGTTAGGAATTTGTCGTTTAGTCTTGGGTTGAGCACAATTGCCATTCCATTTCAATTTGGGTTGGGAAGAAGGAGAGAAGGTTTTGGTGAAGAAGCGGTGGGTTGGGAAGAAGCGATTAGGGTTTGGTGAAGAAGCTCGAGGATGTGAACCCCTTTTATAATAGGCGTGGTGAAATGTTAGCCGTTGATTTCATTTTTAGATCACAAATCGGAGCCGTTTAAATTCTATCCGTTCGAGCACAATTTCCAAAAGGATTTACATCCACTCATTTATCGACACATTTGGTGATTGTAAACCGTTGATTAAAGCGTCGGTGGCATCCGAGGCGCCCAATACCGCTATCTTTGCAGCATTTCTGCGATAGCACTTGTTCAACGACATAATTCGAACATGTTCGCATGACCACCATCGAACTGCTTCGTATGACCACTATTCGAGCAGTGAAAAAACGCCGGGGTGTGTCGTCCATATTTAACACACTCGAGCGTCCTCGTTCGAAACTCGCTCAAGCCCCGTGTTGAGCGGTGAAAATTTCTGAAAAAAAATAGGTCTTTTGGTCTTTTCACACCCTTATGGGGTGTGTTTAGAGTAGGAGGGGGTGTGGGAAAAGCAACAGCCCTATATTATAGGTTGACCCAAAAACCTCTCCAGTTCATTTTTCCTATCAATAGAATCATTTTCCCACAAATGTTGCTTACATGCATTTATCCTTGCTTGTGCTAAAAGTATTTTAGAAACAACAGTTGTTTCACCACCTATCGGAGGATTAACAGCTTGCGGCCCAATATTATTTTTCTTTTCATATGTATCCTTGGGCTTGTTCGGCCTATGCTACCGCACAGGGCCCCAGCCTAATACCAATTTTTTAAGGCCCAAAATTAATTACGAAATATCTATTTTATGTATGTGGCTTGACATCTGCGCGCCATTGCAGTTTTTTTTTTCGTTCTCTTCATCTGGGCTTTGCGTGTTCCATTCTATAGGAAAGAAATCCCTAAAATGCACGACGTGTCTATTTGTGGTATTTTCTTTAAATGTTGATATCATGAAAAATGGTTTTGTTTCTTGATACGTGGCTGACAGGTACTCCCTCTGAATTCATATATAAGCAATAAATAACTTTTTAGATTCATTGAAAAAATGATGTATCTGAACTACATATAGTCCAAATACATCATTTTTTCAATAAATCTAAAAAGTGATTTGTTGCTTATATGAGTCCAGAGGGAGTATATATTTAGCAAATTCATATCATGATATGTAAGTAGTAAAAATATTACAACCAAACAATAGGATACAGCTTTTGCAACTTTCTTTAATTTTATGTTTTGAAAAAAGTGTGTAGAGTTATTCACTCTTTTTACCATGTCAGTTTATCGTAGCCGTCGGATACAATAACGTTTTGAATTTTTTTTGGTTTTTTTACTTAGTAATTTGACTAATTTCTACACTGACACACGGTATTTATTATCTCAAGGAATCATGAAATGATGTCAAAATATGTAATGTGATGCTAAACAGTATGTTTTGGTGCACTTGATGGTGAAAAAAATTATTTTGTACAAAATCCGTAAAGTGAAATGTTAAGTAGTATGTTTTGGGGGTACTTTAAGATTCATAAAAAAATTTAACTCTTCAAATATTAGAAATTTCTTCGAAAGTAAACGGTTTGGTAAAAAATAATAATAAGTTTGTGACAATATACGTAAAGTGATATGCTAAACGGTGTGCTTTGGTGTACTTGATGGTGAAAAAAATATATTTTGTATCAAAATGCGTATAGTGAAATGTCAAACAGTATGTTTTGGGGTACTTTAGGATCCATAAAAAAATTTAATTCTACAAATACCAAAAGTTTCTTCGTAAGTAAACTGTTCGGTAAAAAATAATGATAAGTTTGTGACAAAATACGTAAAGTGAGATGCTAAATAGTGTGTTTTAGTGTACTTGATGGTGAAAAAATTTATTTTGTACCAAAATGCGTAAACTGAAATGTTAAGCAGCATGTTTTGGGGTACTTTAGGATTCATAAAAACTTTAACTCTTCGAATACCATAAGTTTCTTCATAATAACTGGTTCGGTAAAAAATAATAATAAGTTTGTGATAAAATACATAAAGTGCGATGCTGACAGTGTATTTTGGGGTACTTTAGGGTACCAAATTTTTTTTAGATGTTCAAATACGCGAAGTTTGTTCCTCAATAATCTATTTGATGAATAAACAAAAAAAAGTGACAAAATAGGGTCCAGAAAAAAATTACATGTCCAAATTGGTGTTATCTTCTTTATTTTGATAATTTCGCAACAACGAGTATTAGAAGGATACTTAAATTGGTGTTTAGTTTTAAATCAGACTCTACATGATGCCTACATACATGTTCCACTTTTTATTTGTGGTGTCTTATTTTCATTTTAATTATGGTTAAGTTTATATTTCTGATAAATATAGATAACATTATTAAAACTTTTTATATTTTTTTCTTATTATTTGTGGATTTTCAATTCCAACGTCTTTGTTAAAGTTTATTTTTAATTCTATAATATTGTTAGTTAATTTATATTTATAACTTAACTTTTTTCGTGGGAACTTCGGCCTCATTTACAATAAAACTCCCCAATATTTTTTTTGAAATTTGTATAAGTGTTTTTATTTTAATTGTGGTTTTTATTCAACCCTGCATGATGTATTGATGTACTCACTCCGGACTTGATTATAAGCAAAAACAATTACTTTTACACATATTAAGAATAATAGTTTTATACATTTACTTTTCTTGGATTCAAGGAAAAAATAAATAGATTTACTAAACTATTTATAATTAATAATCAGCTTCTCACAATATTAATGAGTTTTTTTGGTAAAAAAATGAGTTGATTTAATATATTTACATCCATCAATGCTAGCTCACCCCGTGCATCGCACGGGTAATGAGGCTAGTTTACATATAATGTTGTCTTTCAGCTATTAGCATGAAATTCCTCTTGGTACAACGGTAAAGAACGCACAACACTAGCTTCTGAGTTTGAATCCTTGTGCCGTAATTTTTACAATTTAACGTTGTTTTTAGCGAAAATAATTGGGACACGAGAAGCTCAATTCTAGGATTCGATCCTATATACTTGTGTTTTATAAAATTCGGCAATACCACTAGACCACTGATTTACAATTCTATAGTGTTGCAAGTAATATATATATATATATATATATATATATATATATATATACTATAGTTAATACGAAAGTATATTTATATAACAATAGAAAAACAAATAAAAAATTGTAGTGCCCAATTAGGAGTCCAATTTTTAAAATTTGACAAGGTCTCTAAATTGTAATTGGGACAACCCTAAATTCTATTAAACATTGCAAGTTGAGAGATAGTACCTTGCCTTCCAATCTTTCTTGAGAGGTGGAGAGTGATGAACGAAGCTTGCTGGGTTTTCGCAAGGGAGAGAGACTTCGTTGGGTTTAGGGTTTTCGCAAGGGAGAGAGAGTTTGCTAGAGAAGAGAGACGTTAACGTTGCTAGCAGAGAAGAGAGGGTTTTTGCTTGTGGCCGCGTGTGAGTGAAAATAAGAAAAATAAATTTTTTTTGAGCAAAATTCTTTTGACAATAAGGAGCGCCTATTCCCTAAGCGCACCCTATAGTAACTCAGTGTTAAGCAAAAGGGAGCGCTTCTTTTCTAGGCACACACTATGGTTATTCCGTGTTAAGCAAAAGGGAGCGCTTCTCTTTTAGGCGCACCCTATGGTTATTCCGTGTTAAGCAAAGGGAGCGCTCGTCCCCAAAGCGCACCCTATGGTTGTTCCTGTTTCTAAATAAGGAGCGCTTTCAGCAAAAGCGCTACTAATTGGTGCGATCTTTTTTAACAAATCTGTTGTAGTGTGAGTTGTGTCTATGTTGATCTATTTGAGTGTCTTTTCCTTTGATGTTCTTGTTTGTCTTTTAAATTCATTAGTTTTGTCTTAGAAGTTTCTCTTGTCTTTGTTGGCTTCTTGAATGATAAATTAATTGGCTTCCACAAACTTGATTGAGACTTGTTTGGTTTGTTTTAAGAACTTGAAGAGTTGCACTAGGGAGTGGAAAAAGGCTAGAGTGAAACATTATAGAAAAAGTCATAATTTAGTGATATACACGAGTGATACATTTCTTGAATGAACATTCTTAAATTTAGCCCTACTAACACGAATGAATAGTAGAGTTATGTTTAGAGGCCTCGAGCTGTTACCGCTAATTTTAGTTTTACATTTTAGGTGCTTAAGTAAACATATAACTTAAATAAATTAATTAATTATTATACTAATAAAAAGAAAAAGTGACAATATATTGCTGGCTCAAATAAGCTAAAATATAGCTACTAGACTTCTGCAATATAATTCCATTGAAGAGTTTTTTTTTTGACAAACATTCCATTGAAGAGTTGCTTCTTTGTCATTCACCAAAAAAAAAAGTTACTTCTTTGCATGCAATATATAATATGCAACGGATGCTTTATCTATTTAGAAAAATACGCTTTAGCCAAACTCTTGCATCTACTATTAGGATTAAATACTCACTCTGTTCCATATCACTTGATATTCTAGGCAAAAAATATTGCCTCATATTACTCGACGTTTTACAATACTAATAAAACATTAATAGTTTTTTCTCTATTATACTCTTGAAATATTAATGTATTTTTTTTTCAATATTTGATCGTTAAGAGAGAGAGATATGAAATAACAAAAGATATATATAAAAAATATTATTTAATTATCATGAATTTTCGACTATTAATTTATTGTTTTTAAAATTTCGGTCAGAAATATAATCTTAAAAGTCAAATAAAACACTTTTAAAGTCAGATTTCCAACCGACTTTAAAACATACCTTTTAAGTCGTACTTTCAACCGACTTTAAATTCGCAACATACTAAGTCGCTCTAATAAAAGTCGTGCTGACACCCGACTTTAAAAGTATAATTTGTCTGACTTCAAATCCCTTTTCTGCAGTAGTGTGCTTATTGTACTAAATAAGCCAAAATATATAAACTGTAATCTTCTTGGACCCAAGATACAATTATTAAAATACAAGGAGGAAAGATAAGGATAAAACTTTGGACAGATCCAAAGCATGAGATTCAGAAATTGTTGACCATGAAAGGAAGAAACTACTTGGTGTTTTCTTCAATTTTTGTTGTCGTTGAGGCAAAAGTAACTGATTTTGTTGGGTGGTCCTTGACAACCAAGCTGAGCACTTCAGGTCTTGCATAGTGTCCAACCACATCAAAATCGAACTTAGCTCTTGCTATTTCTCCAAGATCTGCTCAAAGTTTTCAAGAATACCAATTAATTTTTAAAGGAAAACTTTTGATTATGGAAGAAGACAGACATATATAGGTGTTGAAATTATTTTGGCACATGTTACTAGCTTGAAATGTGAAGATATATATCATTAAAAAAAGGTAATAGTTTTTATAATGTAGTTTAAGCAACAAGTGTAAATATCTATATATCAGTCAAGGATATCATAAATACCTACCTAGTTCTGCTGAGATTAGTCCCTCCCCCTCATAATTTGGTCCAGCCAAAATAACCCCTGATGGTGATATAATTACACTACCCCCACGGCATACAACGGTATCAGGTGTAAGGTCCTCTTCTCCATCTACAAAAACATATTCTGGAGGGGCTGGATAATCTTTTCTCCTAAAGAATTGGTTTGCTGACAAAACAAAACATCCACCTTCAAGTGCAATATGGGTCATTGATGATTGCCAACTACTTGTGGAATCAGCAGTGGGTGCACAATATATTTCCACACCTATCGAAAACAAATCCACATTCAGGAAAACATAACAAAATACTAGTGTAAACAATAACTCTATACATTGTTACTAGCATAAGAAAAATCGGTCACTAAATCACGTTTTTTTGTTGAATGTAAAAATATTTCTGACCTTTAGCATACATTGCTGTCCTTAATAGTGGCATCCTATTCTCCCAACAAATGACAGCACCTATTTTTCCAATTTGAGTTTCAAACACTGGAATGGTTGATCCATCTCCATATCCCCAGAGAACCCGTTCCATTGTTGATGGCACGACTTTTCTGTGTTTCCCTAAGTAATTACCTTGAGGATCAAAGAAGAGAACAGTGCAATAAAGTGTGTAGCCATCTCTCTCTATCACTCCCATCACTAAATGCACTTTATATTTTCCTGCCATGGCTGCCAGTCTATCCACTTCAGGACCTACGAAAAATTTAAAAATTGTTTTTGGTTAAAATAAATAAACAATTTATTAATTAATATATAGTGTGTAGCCAAACAACTTAGACCTGTTAATACTAATGGGTCAATATTAAGGTGAAAAAACCATCCCTAGATTTTTGCTTTCCAGTTTGAAGGTTATATCAAATTGATTCTTAAGGTCAATTTGATTTGGAGACAAGAAGAATGAATAGATGTAAATTTATTAATTACAATTTTCCTAATTATTTTTAGTCTATTTGGTTCAGATTCCTAACCTTTCAAAGATACTAGGTTTAGGGATACTTTAGTTCAGGTTTATTACAAAGTTTTGAGTAGTAAAAATCCATTCAACATGTCTCTTATATGAACACTTAACCTATGATAGGAAGAGATGTTTCTTGACATTATAGATGATCATTAAAGGTTCACACGGTTATACCTACTTAGACATAAGTTAGAATTAGCTATTATAGTACTAGCTATCATCAACAAAAAAAACGCCTTTCCTACAATATGGTTAAGAAAACATCAAGATTTGTGAATGTGGTTAGCGCATTGTATTTTTTTATCAAGAATACTAATTAATTTTTGGGGAGAATTTCTTGTCAACAATTTTGGATGTCTATATTTTGCCGCCACTTTACCATCAACCAAAACCTAAGTTCACTCTTAAGGTTACTTTTGTTGTTTTTGTTGGTTACCCACGCAATTTCGAGGAACTTAGGCTTACTTAAATTTCAAGAAGTTTTTCATCTCAAGCGATAATACATTCATTAAATGTTGCTTGGTCGCCCATATGCCATTAGACATCTTGAGAGAGCTAGAGATAGAAGAGCGATGAGTGATAGATGTAGGGTTTAGGGTTTAGGTCAGTGGCGGACCTACATATATTTGAGGGGGTTCAAGTGAACTCCCTCAAATAATAAAATTAGCACTGATACTTTATGGAAAAATATTTTTGCATCCCCTGAAAAATATGTTTTGCACCCAAGTTCTTAGTTTTGCACCAAAGTTCCTAATTTTGCACCACTCTAATGTACCACACTCACACAATCACTCACACTCTTACTATATTTTATTTTTAAAAAAATTTGTCTCTCTATCTCCTTGGATCCATTCTTGTTCTTATTATCCTAATTTTTGAATCTATTAGTATTATTTAGTTTGTATTTTGTGTTAGTGCTATTTAATTTGAATTTTTTACCAACAACGATTGATTTGAGTGGTAACTTGGATCCCATCGCAATGTCTCGAGTTCGGATTTTGGGTGTGGCAAAAACTCGGTTGGAAGAGGAGCGCCAATATTGATTTTTTAGTGATATTTAATTTGTATTTAGGAACTAATTTGTGCTATTTAATTTGTATTGGTCTAGTGCAACACAAGTTGAACCTGATAAAGTCTTCTTTTGAAGCTGACACTAGTTTTGCCTGTTGCAACCGTACATGTAGAAATAACTTTCTCTGCTATGAATATTGTGAAGAAAGGTTGGTGATCGGATGTGGGATACATGGATGAGCGATTGTTTGGTGACGCATACATTGAGAGTGATCTATTCAATAAAATTGACTCGAGCTTATTATTCAACGATTTGAATATGAAATCACGTAGAGGAGAATTATGAAATGTATATTTTATTTATTTAAATATATTACAGTCTTTTTTAATTATATTTTTAGTAAATTGTGTATTTAAAAAATTTGACACCCCTGACCCCGGGGTCCTGGATCCGCCACTGGTTTAGGTGGATGATGTGATAAGAAGAGAGTGTTAGAAAGAATGATGGGTGTTGGATGTGTATTGTCTATATAACTATTCTCCAAATTCATACGCAAGTCGGTGTTATGGTACACATTCTCTCCACCTAGAAGGAGTATTAGAACTTAAGAGTATTTAGTTAAGTTGGTTATTTAATTAAAGTTAATAAAACATTTAGTTACAGGATTAATTATTCCTTCCTTCTATGTAATCATCATTTTGAGCTCCCAATATACACTACAAAAAACATTGGTTTAGCGAGGGAAATATCAGTGGCTAAAAGGCCCAATTCGGTCGCTAATTGCCATTAGCGAGGGAATTTGTGTCAGTCGCTAATTAGTGAGGGACAGTCCCTCGCTAATTCCCTCGCTAATGCTAACAGCACGCTTCCCAAATCTGACTGGCACGCTTCTCAATCTGATCAGTTTTTTTATTTATTTATTTATTATTATTATTAGTATTATTATTATTATTATTACTGTTGTTATTATTATTAGTATTATTATTATTGTTGTTATTATTATTATTATTATTAGTATTATTATTATTATAACCAATATATCCAGAGAGAGGAGTGAGAGTGGTGGTGGTGTGGTGGTGGTGGTGTCGTAGAGAGAGAAGGAGAAGGAGAAGAGTAAGGGAGAAAGAGAGTGAGATGTATGTGGTGGTGGTGGTGGTGGTGGTAGTGGTGGTCGTGAGATGTATGTGGTGGTGGTGGTGGTAGTGTGGTTGGTGGTGGTGGAAGAGAAGGAAAGAGAGTGGTGGTGGTGGTGGTGGGTGGTGGTGGTGTGGTGTGGTGGTGGAAGAGAAGAAAAGGGAAGAAGAGAGTCGAAGAGAAGAAGAGAGAAGAAGAGAGTAAATGAGAGAGAGTGGAGTGAAAAGAGAAGAATAGAGTGGTGGTTGTGGTGGTTGGTGGTGGTGGTGGTGGAAGAGAAGAAAAGAGAAGAAGATAGTGGAAGAGAAGAAGAGAGAAGAAGAGTGTAAATGAGAGAGAGAAGAGGTGGTTCGGATTATTATAAAAAATATATATGACAGTTTGCGAGGGAATTAGCGAGGGACTGTCCCTCGCTAATCCTCGCGTTTCCCAAGCCACTGCCAAATGTCAGAATCCTGCAAAAATGTCAGTCAATTAGTGAGGGACTTGAAATTTCCGTCGTTAACTGCCTAAAAAAACGTGCTACTCAGTCAAATCAGCCAGAACATCTCATTTCCGTCGCTAATTCCTCATTAATGGTCACATTAGCGGAGGACTTTCAATTCCGTCGCAAATGTGCATTTTTTGAGGACAAAATTTTCTCATTAATTAAAGTCATAAATCTCGCTTTTTTTTGTAGTGATAAGTTCCCTGTGATCCTTTATTAAGTAATGGAAATCATTTTTTCATCTCCTCAACTTAAATAGTTCTAAACATACAGTAATTGTAAATCTTTGTGTTTAACTCTTACCAGGAACATCAATGGCTGCAGAATGATACTTCCTAAACTCATCTTTACCCTTGTCTTCACGAACTCCAAGAGAGACACCTAAAACAAAACCACGCGGGTAGCCACCAACAAATGCTTCTGGAAACACCACAAGTTGGGAACCATAGGCTTCAGCTAGTAATCTTTCGGCCTTATCTGCAACCAAAATACTCAAAAATCAAAAATAAATAATCCAATGTTCTCATTTCATTTCACCTAAGAAGTAAATGTATAGCCCCAACTCAAACTAATAGATGATCACCCCAAACAATTAAGAGAGTGTTGCTAGCATTTCTCTTATAGTATTATGGGATCCCCTTTTACATAGTGTAACGTGGTTGTCACTAAAGAGTCGAAGCATTCTATATATATATATATATATATATATATATATATATATATATATATATATATATATATATATATTTTTTTTTGAAATTGTCGATGGATTTCACTATGGGATGGTGAAACCATTGTAATTTTGATGATTTTGTTGTCATTTTTTAAAATCACTAGGAAAAATGTGCGAAAGCCCTCGTGCTTCTGTATGAAGAGATCGTCCATATTGAATAAGCATTTTAGAACAATGTTTATTTAGTATTTTAATTTAATTATATAATTTAAAAAATGTGATCTAATGTTTTTTCTTATATTAAAATATGATGATGTTAGTGTAACACAAGATGACACTAATGATATACTCCCTCTCTCATATTAAGTGTTATGTTTGGAATATTTCTTTGTCTCAAATTAACTGCCACTTTAGAATTCCAATACAATATTTATTATTACTTTCCAACAATATCCTTACTTTAGAATATCAATAACTATGTCTTTGCTCCAATCGAGAAAAGTGTAAGGGTATTTTAGTCCTACCACATTTTTCCACCATAGAATTTAACATATCCAATCATTTTCTTAATACCCGCGCATAACATTAAACGATACTTAATATGAGACGGAGGGAGTACATATCCAGTAAATCCTAAATAATTTATATAAAAAGGGTTACAAAATAAGCAGACAATTATTTTTTTCGAACGAAAATTAACATGTTATCAAATGGATTCTGAAGGGAAAGTAAAATGAACCTAGAGTGGCGGGGGTGTCGTAGAAGACGGTGGAGGCCTGAACAACAGTGACCCGGACGGTGAGCGGGTTGAAATCAAAACCCATATCAATCTTCTTCGGTTTATAATTTTTTTTTATTATTAGTCTATCTTTTTTTGTTACAAAAAAATTTAGGTGAGTGTCTATCTTTCTTTTATTTCCACACAAAAGTAGACCATTTATACAAGGATAAAGTAAACACTGTAAAAAATTTATAGTATCAATCAATTACATATAGTAATATAAAAAAAACGATAAGTCTTTTTTTATGGCAAGATATGTTCTCTTAACTACCTCTAAAGTCATCAATATCATTTGTAATCGGTTGTTGGTAAAAAAAAGAATTATGCTCACACTCAAAAACTCTTATTTAATTAATTTTGTTTTTATTCTTTCATGAATAAATAACCCTTACTATGAATGGGGGTATATCTTGGCTATTCAACTTCTCATAGAATAACTGATATTTTTAAGGCAAGTGATATTTCTACACATTAGATTATATATAATACACGTGCCAAAGGTTAATTATCATTTTCATCATTTATTTATTACTATTACCTGATTTTTTTTGACTAAATTTCCGCTGCTTGTTAAAATATTATATATTTTTTGACTTTTTTTTTTTCCTTTGATGCCATATAATATAATTCTTGGTATGATCGAAAGAATTTTTTTGACATTTTCATCGTGTATTTTTCTCCTTAGTTTATGACTTGAATGAATTATTTTAAAGTTCACACATGATATTAGATTATACTTTTGACCAGCATTTATTTGTTACTTACAAATGTCATGTTTTTATTAATTGTGTATAATTCATAAAGAGATTCAATTCACAATTTGGTAACTAGGTATTTTTTTTTTTGGTTGACAAAGTTAGGTTTTCTTAGGTTTTCTTTGGTTACAAGGTAACTGGGTATTTCGATTCACGATAAGTATCACGATTTGATAGTTATGAAATAAAATATGATTCTGGGACGACCAACAGTGGCGGATCTATGACCCACATGGCTTACAAAATTGGTCTTGAAAAAACTTATGATCACAATAGCTGGGACTTTCTGAGACACTGCTTGATTGATTTTGGTTTCCCTACCAATATTATAAAGTTGATTATGTATTGTGTGACCTCATCTTCTCTCTCGTTGATTTGGAATGGGAAGCGCTTGCCGTCGTTCACCACATCGAGGGGGCTTACGCAAGGGGAACCCCTTTCTCCGTATCTTTTTGTGATTTGTATGAAGAAATTATCTCATGTGATTAGCCGAACAGTTGGTAATAATAGTTGGAAAGCCTATAAAGGTCTTTCAGAATGGCCCCCAATCTCTCTCATTTGTTCTTCGCTGATGATGTGTTGCTTTTTTCTAAGGCTACGCCCTACAAAGCCAAGTTAGTAGCTGATATTTTTACTAACTAAGTAACTACAATATACAGGTGCTATTGTACTAATCACAGCACCTGCACAATACACTGGTTCACTGTTATACAACACAGGTGCTATAACACTTCTCACAACACCTGCACTATATAAAACTATGATGCTGTCAAACAACTCACAGCATCATACAACACCTAATCAATACTAGTTTGAATTACATATTACAAACAATAGTTGGTACATATAAAAAGAATTATACTCACATTAAACTCAAAAAAAAAGGGACAAAACACTTTTATTTTGTTGTTATTCTTTATTTATTATTATTATTATTATTATTATTATTATTATTATTATTATTATTATTATTATTATTATTATTTCATGAGTACATAACTCTTAGTACTATGAATGAGGGTATATTTTGGCTATTCAACATTCTCGTAATTGATATTTTTAATATAAGAGACATTTACCAGAATAATACACGTACTGTGGAAGGTTAATTAATAATTATCGTTTTCATCATTTATTTATTACCATTGCCCTGGTTTTTTGGACTAAATTTTCATTCCTTGTTAAAAAATTATATATTTTTGACATTTATTTGCTTTCATGCCATGTAATTATTTGGACTGAAGGAAATATATATTAAAAATAAAGATGACAGGTGAATACTTATAATAAAACATTAATTCTTAACTTCTTGGGTTGGAACATGGTCAAGGTTGGAACATTAATAAAGATATGGCTTCATGGGTCATATTGGGACTTCAAATAACTTCCATGCTGAATTTCTTGGCTTGGAACATGGTCTTATGCTCGCTTGAGATAAAGGTTTCAGATCGCTTATCTGCTACTCTGACTCCTTAAATGTGATCCAACTAATTAACTCTCCCCTTAATGTCTAGAACCGATATGCGCCTACTATTTAATCTATAAGGATCTTCTTGGTAGAGACTGGTTGGTGTGTTTGACTCATACGCACTGTGATGAACGCAATTTCTGTGCAGACTATTTGGCAAAATTGGGAGCTGCTGGCACAATTTTCTGCAAGTATTTGGACGTCCCTCCTGTTGGTCTCACACCCCACCCCCTTGCAGATGTGACTGGGGTGGAGTTTGTGAGGGTGTAATAGTTTTTCGTTTTTGTGTTTTTTTCTTTTTGTTTTCTTTGGTGTCTTTTTTAGCAGTTTCTCTACCAAAAAAACATTAATTCTTATAACATTAGTCCATATCTATAGCAGATCATTAGGGTGGTCCAACACTTCAAGTGATTTATAGTAGTTAAATGCTTGAAAATCACCTCAACGTCCCATCTATGGCCACCATTGTCCCTCGTTAGTATGATTTTATGTTCATGCAAGCTTGCTCAATCCTTAACAATGGTTTGATCGTTTTTGGGTTGACGAAAAACAATAAAAAAATCGATCAAGTCAAAGTTCAGAAGTCCCCTACAGCCGCTTGTATTAGCAACTTTCAGCGACTTGCGAAAACCGCCTCTTGGATAGTGTGTGTGGTGTTTATTTACCATTTCGTCTAAACTGACACCCATTTTTGTTTTTTTACTTGTTTTTGGTTGAATTGACACCCCTTCTCCTTTGTTCTTCTCTATAATTTTCTCTCTGGTTGTGACTTGAATTATTATAAAGTTCATTATATGACATCAGACTATATTTTGGCTATCACTTGGTTTTACTTCCAAACGTCATATTTTTATTGATCATATATATCTTACAATGATCATAAGAAGATTTGATTCACAATTTGGAAAGTATAGGTATATATTCCAATTCACGAAATTATAGGTATCTCGATGTGACAACTATAAAATAAAATATGATCTTCCTGATCCAAAGATACAACTGTTACTTAAAATAAAAGATGGATACACACAAGACTAAAATTGTGGACAAGTCTAGAACTGAAGGTTCGAAATTTGCTGGCCATAAAAGGAAGAAACGAGTTGGTCTTGTCTTCAAATTTAGTTGATGACCATGAATGAAAGAAACTACTGGCTCTTGTCTTCCTTTTTTGTTGATGCTGAGGCAAAAGTAACTACATTTGTTGGATTGTCATTGACAATCAAGTTGAGCACTTCAGACCTTGAATAGTGTCCAACCACATCAAAATCGAACTTAGCTCTCGCTATTTCTCCAAGATCTGTGCAAAATTATCAAGAATAAGGGTGTAGAGTTCAATTTAAAGGAAAACTCTTTTTATAATGGAAGACAAAGACATCATTTAACTCATCATAGAAGGCACTCAAGAGTGCTGCCGAGAGAAATATTATTAACCCTAGGTGTGATAATAATACAGTTTTGTTTCCTGAAGTTCATTCAAATATAAACTCAACCCATGCTCATAAAGAGAAATGCGAGCAACACTCTCTTTTAAACATTTTCTTCAACACTCACTTTATAATTGGTTAAAATTTATATGGATGCCACCACTTTGGAATTGGGACTCATTAGTTTAGTGGGATTACATGAAATCTAACCAATTATATTAGAAAGTGTTTCTAGCACTTCTGGTTTCATAAATTCGCCTATGACATAGAAAACCCCATTACCCCCAATGATGTCGCTTTTTTTATCATGTTGTTTTCATATACGTTGTATTAGCTCTTTTAAAACGAGAAATAAGATCCAGGTTAACTTCCTAAAAATAATAGGCGATACTTTTTTTTATAATAATATAATAGGCAATACTTTTTTTTGACCAAAGACAATACTTAAAAATAATAGGTGATACTTTTTTTTATAATAATATAATAGGCAATACTTAATAATTGAAGGAAAATAATTTTGCCCATTGAATCGTTTATATCTTTATATTATAAAGTTTAATTAAGGTCTCGAGTTCAAATTTTGGGTGTGGCAAAAATTCTGTTGGGAGGGGAGAACCACACGGGTCGGTAAAGCCAAGTATTGTGGCCAGCCAGGTTTCCTAGCGTAGATTAATCATCGACAAAGTCGATGGATAATGCGCACCAATAACACAGTAACAAAAAACACTTAAAGAAACAAAGAAGACCACATTCAGTGCATTAAAATCGCATTTTAGCGGTAGTTTAGGGCAATTGTTAGCGGTGGCTAGTACAACCGCTGGTACATTTCATTTGCAGTGGTTGTGGCAACCTTAATGCAGCGGTTCTAACAACCATCTTGCAGAATTGCCACCACCCTTTTCTCACGCTATTGCGGTTTCAAACCGCCGCTAAATGAGCATTTTGTTTTTTATTTTTTCAATCACCACGGTTAAGAACCGCCGCTGAACGATTCCAAATTTTTTGTTTTTGAGTTGTGGCAGTTTTAACCGCCGCTAATAGTATTTTTTTTTTGAATTTTTTTGGTTATTATGTCCATTAGCTATTTTATGGTTTATATCGATTGGGTATCATAAAACATTACTCGTTGATATGTCACGGTGTTCTAACTCATTTTAAATCTTTTTCATAGTTATTAGTATAATCAGATAGATTGACTCAACTATTGATCAAAACCAGAAGCAAAGAATTAGATATGATGAAGAGTGGATGAAATCGAAGGGAACAAGGAATAAATGATGAACTTCAATAGAAAAACCCTCACAAATAAAAGGGAGATTTGCTACCTGGTGTATCGTAGAACATATGAAACCTAATGAGAACATATGAAACCTAATAAAAGCCCGTCTTTGATCATTTGGACGTTTTGATATGATGAAGAAAAGATGAAATCACGGTTGACTGGATATGATGAAGAAAAGAAATTCAAAAAAGGAAAAATGAAGGGATGGGCTATGAATTTCTATGAAGAAATCGAACAAAAAAATACATAAGGTTTATTCAAGCACGACATCGAACTCCCTTCAAATCAGAAGAAGCTATGAAGAAATCAAAAGGAATGGAGTGAAGAAATCGAACAAAAAAGTTTCACCGGGACAAAGTGAAAAATTGAGATTCTAGGGTTCCACCTCATGCACCAATTTGTAGAAATTTCATTTCTTCTTAAATTGGAGACTCATGCACCGATTTGCAGAATTCCACTTCTTCTCTAGGGTTTTTTTAGAGTTCCAAGAGGTGAGTGAATGAAAATTGCGCGTAGTAGTGAATTATGAGTGCGGGGAAGTTTTTATTTCAGAATCGCGCAACATTGAAAATGAATTGCCACGGGTATTCAATGTTAGTGGCGGGTAACAATGACCTCCATGGAGAACCAAGTTCCTTTCAAGCGACGATAGTGAAGGGCAAATGTTGCAATGTGTCTCCCGCAAATAAACAAAATGACATAGTGATTGTATAAAAAAGCCACAACATTCGCACCGATCCCAAAGGAGACCACATTGTATAAAAAAAAAGCCACAACCTTCGCATTGAACCCTAAATACTTCCCAAATATTTTTCATTTTTCACATAACTTTTCTAACATAGAGGGGGAAATATAAAAATTTGGTTTAGTGGGATCAAATACTTAAAAATAGAGGTAGTAATAAATATAAAAATGTAAGATTTTTAGCTATAATTTCCTCTTAACAAAAAGGTTTTACTTGGTGTTTTTAAAAATAAAATAAAAATAAGAGCATATATATACCCCTCACTATGGTATAGGTCAGGCACCACTAGGGTTGTTAATTGAAACAAAAATTGAATCGCCAAGCTAAACCGAATTGAACCAAAATTAACTGAACTTCTATTAATAGTTTAGAATTGAACCGTTCAAACAGTTCGACTGAATCGAATCGAACCGAACTGTATTAGCAGTTCGACCAAACCAAACTGAATAGTCTTAATAGTTTGGTTTGGTAGTTCGAGTTTGAACCAAACTGTTTAAATGTTGAACCTTTTTTTTCCGAACTGTTGAGCTTGAATTGTTAAGCCCAAACTGTTCCAAACTACCCAAAAAACTGTTGTGTTCCTGTTTAAATTCACTGGTATTTTTGTACCTATTGAAAGTAGGAAACTTTCAATTATTCCTTTCTATGTTTTGGATATTAATTGTTGAAGAAACAATCCTACTACACACTTGCTTTAAAATTTAGATAGTTTGGATAGTTTTTTTGGGGATTGAGCAGTTTACAATTTAGTTGGATGTGTGCAACTTTGAATTTTGCAGGACTTGTTTGCATTAAAACAGCTAGAAATTGTACCAATTACTAACTAGTTGAGTGAATAAGAGAGACTTCACAATAAATTGCAGACTCCACTATTACCAATGAAGGTTTTAAGCAGGGTGCATATGCTTTATTAAGGTCTGGTTGATATCCAAGAGACTTGAAATTGTCCAATTCAATAACCTGTTGACTATAGAGTATAGATTAGTAGTGCATACTAGTTCTTTCAGTTTAGTTCAGATATTCACTTAAATTGACATATTTCAATTACAGGAAATACTGATCTCAAAGTCTTTTTTCAATTATAATAAATGAAAACATATGCATCATTTCTGCTTCTGTATATTCTTTTGATATCAAAAGTTGATATCTCTCTTTTGATCTCTTGTTAACAAACTTGTTCTGCCTTAAGTTCCGAAATCAATTTATGAGGCATTGTCCACTTCAGAACAATGTCAGACCCATATTGCTTGGTTAGTTTGGATAACAGTTTTTTTGGGTAGTTTGGATAACAGTTGGGCAGTTCAGACTCAACAGTTCGAAAAAAATTCAAAATGTAAATATTTCGGTTCGAACTCAAATTGCTGAACCTAACTATTAAGACAATTCAGTTTGGCCGAACTGCTAAGACAGTTCGGTTCGGTCAAACTGTTTGAATAGAACAGTTTGGCTCAATTTGTGTGGTTCTCCTTTAGAACTGAACCATGAACAGAGCCTAGACCACTGCCTAAAGGGTTAGATGAAAATGGATGGAGATCAGGAAAAGAAACTATTTTTTGTCTATAGAATGAGAGGTAAATGCCACTTGAAACTCACACACACATGGGGTAGACTTACATATTATTCGGGGTGTGCAACTCCACACCCTCAAATTTAAAAATTTGTATCAATACTCCGATGAAAAATATATTTTGACACCCTTAGTTTTGTTTTTTGCACACACTATCCTATTCTTCTCTTTGTAGTTTTGGCTACCTCAAAAACAATATATATATATATATTTGAATAATTAGGTATATTTTACATTTAGTTACACTAATAACATGTTATTTAGCCACCCCAACTAAGTTTATTTGTATAAGGAGATAAAAGAACAATAACAAATTCATTAGTTTAAATCCTATTAGTCAATTATTATCACAAACAAATATGGTATTTATTTTTGTTAACTTGGTGATTTTGGTCCTTCTATTTTACTTTGACAATTTTGATCCTCATTTTTCTTAATTTCGCGATTTTATCCTCAAATTCATGGATTATTTTCACTTTTGGTCCTCACAAATCTGAAATTTTGGAAAATGGGAGACTAAAATTGCACAATTCAATATTTTTAGCGACCAAAAGCGTAATGAAAAAATCACAGGGACCAAAATTAGCAAATTAGAATAGCAAAATATGTTTAATTGATATACACCATCGTTGTAAAAACTTGTAAGGTAGGTGAGATAAAGTAAAACATTTTTTATAATGTGTTGTTTTGTAATTGACTGACGTTGTAAAAAAAATTTCTACAGCAACAATGTTTATAAATAAAATCACACACACAGATAATATATATATATATATATATATATATATATATATATATATATATATATATATATATATATATATATATATATATAATATATATATAATAATATTATTAATATTATAATTTTAAAAATTATTAAATTAAATCGACTGGACCTGGACTGGATCCTACATACGCCACTGCACACCCACAACCGTGAAGTTCCTGGTTTGAACTCGAGACATGATTTTCAGCCTAATAGTCTACATTAAATATTAGTGTTGTCCTACTATTATAAGTTTAGTCATCCTAATAAGATCACAAACCTAAAATACTAAGAATACTACATACTAATATCCTTAACAGCAAGCAGAGTCGAAACTAGTCTAGACCAACTTACCAGAAATGTGCTATATAAGTCTCATTAATAAAAGTAAAGTATTTATAATGCAATTTAAGCAACAAGTGTAAATATCTGCCAAGGATACCAGACATACCTAGTTCTGCTGAGATTAGTCCCTCCCCCTCATAATTTGGTCCAGCCAAAACAACCCCCGACGGTGATATAATGACACTACCCCCAGCGCATACAACAGAATCAGGTGTTAGGTCCTTTTCTCCATCTGAAAAAATATACTCTGGAGGAGATGGATAATCCCTTCTCCTACAGAACTGGTTTGCTGACAAAACGAAACATCCACCTTCAAGCGCAATATGAGTCATTGATGATTGCCAATGATTTGTGGAATCGGCATTGGGTGCACAATATATTTCCACACCTGTTGAAAACAAATCCACGTAGATTTAGCAAAACATAACAAAACACTGGTATATAAACAACCAACCCTAGTACAAGCATAAGCAGTTCATAATGTTGTCATAAAATGTTGGTGATTCAAAATAGTATGTGTAATTGAAAGCTATGTAGCACAGACACCTCTGGTTGAAGACGTGTCCTAATGTCCGACCTTAGAGTGATTCAAAATTCTGACCTTTAGCATACATTGCAGTCCTTAATAGTGGCATTCTGTTCTCCCAACAAATGACAGCACCTATTTTTCCAATTTGAGTTTCAAACACTGGAATAGTTGATCCATCTCCATATCCCCAAAGAACTCGCTCTAGTGTTGTTGGCACGAGTTTCCTGTGCTTCCCTAAGTAATTACCTTGAGAATCAAAGAAGAGAACAGTGCAATAGAGTGTGTATCCATCTCTCTCTATCACTCCCATCACTAAATGCACTTTATATTTTTCTGCCATTGCTGCCAATCTATCCACTTCAGGGCCTGTAACAATAAATAAATAATTTATTAATGAAAAGTGTGGACCCGCACCAACTTGGAATTGTTAATACCAATGGGTCAATTTTAAGGTGAAAAAAATCATCCCTAGATTTTTGCTTTCCAGTTTTAAGGTTACATCAAGTTGATTTCTTAGAGTTATAATTTCATTTGGAAATAAAGAAATAAAGATTTCAAGAATTTTTTTTTTGACCAAAAGATTTCAAGAATAATAGATATAAACTTTGTGTCAAAAAAAATATAAACTTAATTATTTATCTTAAAAGTAAAAACTCGTTCATAAAATTTTCACCTCATTAATTTATATCATCAATTTTCTATCATAATCAACATTGTACAACTTAGGTCTTATTAATTACCAATTTTCTTCTTAATAATTTCAACTATGCTATTTTTCTTTAGCTTGTTTGGTTCAGAATCCTAACCTAGGTTTGGGGATATTTTAGATAAAGTTCACAAAATTGAGTGATAAAACTCCCTTCAAAATGTCTCTTAGACTCTTATGAACATTTAACCTATAATAAGAAGAGATGTTTCCTTACATTGGTGAACATTTTAGATAAGATTCTTACCACAACAACTTTTATCATCAATAGATTTCCATTAAAATATTATTTATACAACTATTCGTCATATGCATGTCATGGATATGATACACATTCTCTCCACCTAGAAGGTGTATTAGAACTTAAATTTATGTAGTTAAGTTCGTTATTTAACTAAACTTAATAAGACTTTTAGTAACATGATTAATTATTCCTTCCTTCTATTTAATCATCATTTTGAGCTCTTTATATAAGCTCCTTTTAATCCTGTATTAAGTAATGGACATCATTTTTTCATCTCCTCTGTTTAAATAGTTCTAAACATACAGTAATTACAATTCTTCGAGTTTAACTCTTACCAGGAACATCAATGGCCGCAGAATGATACTTCCTAAATTCATCTTTACCCTTGTCTTCACGAACCCCAAGAGAGACACCCAAAACAAAACCATGCGGGTAGCCACCCACAAATGCTTCTGGAAACACTACAAGCTGGGAACCATTCCCAGCGGCTTCGGCTAGTAATCTCTCAGCCTTATCTGCAAAAAAGGCTGATTTTCATTCTAAATACCTCACGTGTTTGTCAACTCTGGATAATAATACGGCATTTTCATACATTTCATTCAAATAACAGTCGTACTAAATAGCACTACTGTTTTTTATATGAAAATTGACAAAATATCATATGGATTCTTAAGGGGGAGTAAAATGTACCTAAAGTTGCGGGAGTGTCGTAGAAGATCGTGGAGGCCTGAACAATAGTGGCCCGAACCCTGAGCGAGTTGAAAGAAGAACCCATGCCGATCACGGTTAACCAAGTTTGTCGTCGATAATTGGAACGGTTGTTACAAGTGCTGGGAATTCAATTCAATTCTTCTGTCTATCGGTCTTTTATTTCCACACAAAGTAAACCATTTATATAATAAGTAGAGTCATTGTAAAAAAATTAAACTACCAATCAATTACATATAGTCATCTCATTAAAAAAATGAAAAGTCCTTTTTTATGATATCTTCTCTTAGCTACCTTTATAGTCATCATCAATATCACAATTTGTAATTGGCTCTTGATGTAAAAATTTATACTCACACAAGACTAAAAAAAGGGACAAAATACTTTTATTTTATTTTTATTCTTTCATGAGAAAATAACCCTTACTTTGAGTGAGGGTATATTTTGGCTATTCAACGTTCTTGTAGAATAATTAATATTTTTGATGTGAGATATTTCTACACACTAAAATAATACCCGTGGGAAAGGTTAATTTTAATTTTCATTATTTATTTATTTACTTGGTTTTATGGACTAAATTTCTATTGTTTGTTAATAAAATTATATATTTCGACCTTTATCTCCTTTGATGCTATATGACTCTTTGGTGTGAGTGATATATGTGTGTGAGTTTACAGGTAGTACTTGTCACTCCCTCTGATATGTCATAGAATATTAGTAACTAAAAGAAATGTGACACAAATAGAGTAAGAGTTGTAATTGATAAGGTGTTGTTAGGGTGTTGTAGCACCGACAACAGAGAATAGCAAACATGGAGCTATTGTTTTTGCAGAAAAACAACTCAGAGGCTACTGCAATTAGGGCACAGAAACGTATGAGAGATGTAAGAGAATATTTCTGAATTGATGCCTTTCTCATTAATGATTGGCCTATAAATAGGCTAATGATTGTACAATGATTCCTAGGCATATATATTTTCTACTATGACAACTAGCATGACAGCTACTACTATTTTAGAAACATCCCAAATAAGACCAAATAACAGCTAGAAAAAGGACACTGCACTAAGTGCTTGATATAAAACAGCAAAAACAGTAAAATGCGAATTTTAACTGTCACCAGTAGAAATTACTGTGACAATACCCTCGGTTTGGAGAACACACGTGTCCTCATGGGTGAAAATCTGGGAATTGATGAAGGAGTTGATGATAAAACTCCCAAGAAGCTTGTTCAATTGGCTTGTTCTTCCACTTGACAGGGACCTTAGTGGCATGGCTATGACCATGTTTCACCATTTTCCTTTCAATAATAGCTTCAGGAATGCCTTTTAGAATTAACGAGGCAGTTGGTAAAGCTTGAGCAGCAACAACAGTAGGATTAGGACAATACGTTAGTAGTGACACATGAAAGTATTGTGGATAGCAGCTTCATTAGGTAGACTCAACTGATATGCAATAGATCTCACATTGGCAGTAACTTCATATGGACCATAGTATTTAGGTAGCAACTTGTGATGACTGTGTTGTTTGAGAGTAGATTGCATGTAAGGTTGAAAGCTTGAGATACACATAGTCACCCACAGCAAAATGTCTAGCACTCCTCTTGTTATTGGCATGCTGGCTCATGCGGTTTTGGGCCCTAGTTAGACGAAACTTGAGCAACTTAATAGCTTCCTCTCTAGCTACCAAAGACCTGTCAACCATAGCAGACACAGATTCACCATCCAAATAAGGCAAATGAATAGGAGGTGGTTGACCATACACCACTTCATAAGGTGTAGCTTGGATGGAAGAGTGAAAGTTAGTGTTGTACCACCACTCAGCCAAACTAATCCACTAGGACCATGATGAAGGTTTAGAAGAGCACATACACCTTAAATAAGTTTCCAAGGCCTTGTTAACAATTTTGCATGTCGACCATCGGTTTGTGGATGGTAGCGATGGACTTGTTAAATTCGCGCTCCTTGTTAACAATTTCTGTCTGACCATCGGACTGTGGACAATCACTAGTGATACTTCTTGGCATACCATGCAACTTAAAGACATGATCCACGAATAAACGAGCCACCTCAATAGCAGTGTAAGGGTGGGAGAGAGGGATGAAATGAGCATAATTGCTCAATCGATCTACAACAACAAAGATAACTTGTTTACCTTGGGAATTAGGCAATCCTTCAATGAAATCCAGGCTAATATCGTGCCATATACGCTCAAGAATAAACAAAGGCTGGAGTAAACCAGGTGAAGCAGCCTGATCTGGTTTGCTGGTTTAGCATATGCCATAGTTTCTGATATAGGATTGGATGTCTCTGTTAAGTCCTTTCCAATAGAATAATGTCTCAATTCGAGCTGCAGTTGTGTCACGGCCAGAGTGTCCACCTATGGGAGAATCATGGAGCCATTTCAAAATGAGATTCCTTAGGTTAGGATTAGAAGAAATCACCAACTTGCCTTTCCTGCAAAGTTTATTCCTCTGCCAATAGTAGTGAGGATGAGTAGATGGATTTTCAGTAATTTCTGTTATCAACCTCTGCAGTGTTGCATCAGTAGCCCATCCTTGTTGTATGAGACCAAACAGATCCAGTTGAGCATTGTCTAAAAGCATAGGAAACAATTCTCACTCTGCACCTTGCTTTCTTGAGAGAGCATATGCAGCTACATTGCTAGCCCCCACCTTGTATTGAATATCAAATTCATAGCCCATTAATTTGGAAATCCACACTTGTTGAAAAGGAGTGCCCAATCTTTGCTCCAAAATGTGCTTGATGCTCTTTTGATCCGTTTTGATGGTAAAAGAAGCACAGGCTAGATAAGTACTCCACTTTTGAATAGCATAGATAATAGCCAATAATTCCCTCTCGTAAATTGATAAATCTTGCTGCTTAGGGCCCAAAGATTTGCTAATATAATCAATTGGGTGGTTCTATTGCATCAAAACAGCTCCAATGCCCTTGCCACTAGCATCGGTCTCCAAGGTAAACTTCTTGGAGAAATTAGGTAGCTTTAACACTGGAGAAGTGATAAGAGCTTGTTTCAGCAGCTCAAATGCAATAGTGGATTCCCCAGTCCATTTGAAAGCATCATTCCTTAACATATCCGGACGAGCAATAGAGCCAAAACCTTTGACAAATCTACGGTAGTATCCAGCCAACCCAAGAACCACGTAGCTACTTGAAATTAGAAGGTAGAGGCCAGGATTGCACCGCTTGCAGTTTAGCAGGATTTGTTGAAATACCTTGTGGTGTGATGAAATGCCATAAATACTCAACTTTGCTAGTAGCAAATTGGCATTTAGCTTTGTTGAGAAACAAATTTTCCTGTCTAATAATGTCAAACACCATGGACAAATGCTCCACATGACTTGTTAGTGTTTTACTATAGACAAGGACATCATCAAAGAAAATAATTACAAATTTCCTAAGAAAAGTAGTAAATACATGATTCGTCAAAGCTTGAAAAGTAGCAGGGGCATTAGCTAATCCAAAAGGCATATATAAGTATTCAAAATGCCCCCATGAGTTTTAAAAGTTGTTTTGTATTCCTCACCCAAGTCCATCCTCACTTGATGGTATCCACTCTTTAAATCAAGTTTAGAAAAGATGGCAACACCTCCAAGTTCATCCATTAAGTCCTCAATTAATGGAATAGGAAACCGATCTTTAATTGTACTAGAGTTGAGTCTCCTAAAATTCACACAAAGTCTCCATGATCCATCTTTCTCTTTTACTAACACAGTTGGGGAAGCAAATGGACTAGTGCTATGTTGTATGATTCCTTGATCAAGCATTTCATTGACTAGCTTATCAACAACATTTTTCTGAATAGTGGAATACCTATAAGGTCTTAAATTAAAAGGTTGAGTACATTCTTTAAGAGAAATACGATGATCAAATCCAGGCCTTGGAGGAGGTAGTTGTGAAGGTTCCTTGAACACATCAGCATAGGTGTCTAATAACTCTGCTACAACAGAAGGCAATTAGAACTCTTATGCAGCTTCCAGCAATTGACATGTAGGAATTGAAAGCTTCAAGTCAGTATCATCTACATTAAGAAAGCAAAGTTCTGCTCCTTGTTGCAAAGCCTGAGCAAAGCTTTTGTTGTTAGCCATTTTGAAGGAAGGAGTCTTAGCCCCTCTCAATATGAACTTGTGCCCTAAAGTGTTGAACTCCATTTGGAGCTTCTCAAAATCCCATAAAATTGGCCCCAAAGACTTCAACCATTGGATCCCAAAATTACATCATAACTACCAAGAGGTAAGACAATCATATCAGCAGTGAATGATGCTTGTTGCAGCAAATTAACAAGTGAAACCTTTGCACACATAAGGTGCATGAAGTTTGTGGCCTCCCCCAGTTGTGATAGGTTGCATTTCTACAGCCTCTAGCTTCAACCAAGCTTCTTTGCTAGTTCTAGATCCAAGAAATTATGAGTACTACCACTATCAAGCAACATGTGTAGTAATTTCTTATCAAACATGTCTGTCACACACTGGGTTTGATGGCTGGAAGTTCCAGTCATGGCATGGAGAGATAACAGAGGTGCATCTAGGTTAGCTGGTGTTTTTGTGGTAAGTATAGTTTCTGCAGTGTCTGGGGTGGTTTCTGTAGAGTCATCTTCATCAATTTCCAACACCATTAATTTATATTTTCTGTGTTTTAAGTGATGGCCTGGTGTAAATGGCTCATCACAAAACATACATAGCCCCTTGGCTCTCCTCTCAGCCATATCAGAAGGGGAATAAGTACAGTCAGTTTGTTTGTAGATAGGTTTGGATAGGGAAGGGTCATCTGGTGTAGCAGAAGAAACAGGTTTAGTGTAAGAGGAAGATGGTTTAGCAGGCCAGTTGGTGTATCTGTTTAAGGGTTTCTGTGAGGTAGGTTTGAATGATTCATGAAGTCTAGCCAGTTGTGCAGCATGATGTAGAATTAAACATACGAACATGCATTTGTGTGGAGTGATCTAAACCAGCTAAAAATATGCTTAAAGAGTGCTCCAGAATGATGCTAACTTGTGTCAAAGAAAGTTCAAATGAATCAACATAGTCTTGGACCTTACCTTGTTGTCTAATTTGAACAAGAGATGCTAGGGATCTTCATAAGGGTCTCCAAAACATGTTGTAACATCCATCACGTATTGTGGCCATAGAGGGTAGACATCAAACTTTTGTCTCATGTAGTTAAGATGCCATTGTAGGGCAAAACCTTCTAAGTGAATGGAAGCTAATCTCACTTTAGAAGTGGCTGGAGTATTATCAAGAAGAAAGAATTGGTCACATTTGTATAACCAATCTCTCACATTTTTGCCATCAAAACATGGGAAATCTTATAACTCTTTTTATATAGAGTATTTCATATGTTTAAACTTAGTAAATTGTTCTCTTTCAAGTAAAGATAAGGAGTTTATATAGTATTTTATGTGATATATGATAATTTGAGTGATTGACATGGTTATAGTTGTTAATAGGCCATTTTGGATATATTGTGGTATGTTTGATGTTTTTGCTCAGTGCAGTCTACAGATCCTGCATCAATGCTCCTCCATTGATCCTGCACTAAATCTGCACTACTTGGTGAGTGAGCAGCTAGCTACTTGCACATCCACTTGCAATGCTGACCTCCTGCTTGGTCCCCTAAAGCAAGACCACTTTATATAGCAGACGCCTACCATTCACACATAGCCATAGGGATAGCTTTGAAGAGTCATCAACATAGGGACACATGTTCATACATTATTGGACCTCCCTATACACTTGATCAAAGATCTCACCTTGGGGATCAACCTCTGAAAAGCAACTACAGCTCAATCCTCTCAAGATTACTTCAACATGAAGGAATGAAACACCTCTATTGAAGACTATAAAAGGACCTCACATCTTCATTTGGAAATATATCACAATCCATAAGTTAGATCAAAATTTCAATATACATAGTTAGTTTCTATTTTGTAAGAGGGAAAGGAAGGAATTAACAAATCCTCCTTACTTCGATTTCATAGTGTTTGTATAGTGCTAAGGAGTAATGTTAGTGCATTACAAGGAGAATTCATGCAAAGGGCTTCAACTTGTGTAATCTCTATCTTGTTGTTTCTCTTTTGTGATTTCAATTATATAAACATGTTTCATTCAGTTTATATTTACCTTGCAATGTCTATTATTAGCTAAATCTCTCTTAGTTGGAATGTTCTAATCATTTAATGAGCTTTTAAGTAAGTATGATGCATGTATGTAATGTTTGCATTTTAGTTCTTGTTTGATAATATTTTCAACACTTATTTTGGGGATTGATAAACTTAGAATAAGTAGATTTGTAAGAGCAGACATGACTTACAATTAAGAACTCAAGAACTAATATGGGTAAGTGTTTTACATAAAGGAAACTTTGTGAAAACCATGCTAAGACCTAGACATAGGATAGTATAGTCCATAGGTGATAGTGTGGGTACTTAAGATACAAGAGTGAACTTATTTAAACATGCCTAGACATAGGAAGTTTGTAATGAAACTCTGAAGAAAGTGACTGAAAGACACATAGCTAATGCAACAACATTCAGTGCAGCTGCATCACATACTGCATCAAACACTTAAAAGTAAATTACTTGATGAAGGCATTCCAACTAGCTTCTCTCAATTGCACAACAAATACTTGCACTTTTAGTTTTTACTAACTTGATTGTGATCACACCAACTCCACTTTAAATTGTTATTTGGTTACCTTACACTTTATTACTTTGTATTAAATTTTAAAAGAGAGTTTTTCAATCTCTGTAGGTTCGATCTTTTATACTACTTGTTTTGGACTGTGTATACTTGCACATGCTTTTTTCCAACACCAAAATCAACCTTTGAAATTCTGGTAGCATAGTGATGAGGTGGGTTTGGAACTGTTGAAGGAGGAGGAGGTGGCGGAGGAGGTGGAGGAGGGTCGTTCTCAGGTCTAACTTGGTGTAGGAGCTGTCGTATCTCTTCCATGCCTTCATCCATGCGAGTTGCAAGCTGCTCTACACGAGCACCCAGTTCCTCGGTTCTTTCGATAAATCGTTGTTCCACTTTTGTTAAAGAGCGAGTCATGGCGCAGGATCACTGAAATTGATACCAATTATCACAGAATATTAGTAACTAGAAGAAAAACAGAGAATAGCAGACCTGGAGCTGTTGTTTTTGCAGAAAAACAACTCGGAGGCTAATGGAATTAGGGCACAAAAATGTATGAGATGTAAGAGAATATTTCTGAATTGATTGATGCCTCTCACTAATGATTGGCCTATAAATAGGCTAATGATTGTACAATGATTCCTAGACATATTCTCTGCTATGACAGCTACTACTATTCTAGAAACATCCCAAATAGGACAAAATAACAGCTAGAAAAAGGACACTGCACTAAGTGCTTGATTTAAAACAGCAAAAACAATAAAATGCAAATTTTAACGGTCACCAATAGAAATTACTGTGACAAGATCCAGAAAAAGCAATCGCTAGGTTGTCCAATACTTCAAGTGATTTATAGTGGTTAAATGTTTGAAAATCACCTCAAACTCCATCGACAACAGCCATCACCACCCGTTAATAGAATTTTACTTTCCTCCAAGTCTACATGATCCTTAACGATGATTTGACTAGTGTTGGTTTGATGAAAAACAAGAAAAAATTGCTCAAGCCAAAGTTTAAACACACATTTATTTTTCTCTCGTTTTTGGCTAAATCGACACCCCTCATCCTTTGTTCTTCACTGTAATTTTCTCCCTGGTCTCTGTTGCTTGAACTATTTTAAAGTTCATATATGATATCAAATTATATTTTTTGGCTATCACTTATTTTTACTTACAAATGTCATATTTTTACTGACCATGTATCTTATAATTGATAAAAAGATTCTATTAACTATATGGAAAGTATGTATTCCAATTCACAGTAAGCATGTTGAATTAGAACCATGAAATAAGATACGATCTTCCTGGACTCAAGATATAACTGTTAAAATAAAAGGAGGATACACAAGGCTATAATAACAGTGGACAGATCGAGAACCGAAGGTTCGAAATTTGCTGGCCATGAAAGGAAGAAACTACTTGGTCTTGTCTTCAATTTTAGATGTTGATCATGAATGAAAGAAACTACTTGCTCTTGTCTTCAATTTTTGTTGATGTTGAGGCAAAAGTAACTGGATTTGTTGGATGGTCCTTGACAATCAAGCTCAGCACTTCCGGCCTTGCATAGTGTCCAACCACATCAAAATCGAACTTAGCTCTTGCTATTTCTCCAAGATCTGTGTAGGTTCAATTTATAAAGGCAAACTTATTTTATAATGAAAGACAAAGAAAGTAATTAACTCATCATAAGAGTGCCCAAAAAGACATTTTATTAGTCCTAGGTGTGATGATAATGCAGTTTCGTTTCTTCAAGTTCAAATAGAAATTTTAACCCCGTTGTTTCATAAATTCTAACCTCATCACCTCAATGAGGTCGATTAGTTTATGTGGCTGTTTCCATACGTTATATTAGCTCTGTTGATATGGGATATAAGATCCATGAAAATTTCCCAAAAATAATAATCAATGCTAAATAACAAAAGGAAAATAATTTCACCCATTAAATTGTATATTCAGTGGATGTATCAGATTGGATGAGAACATCTATGGGTTGGTCCTCTCACTACCTCATTCACACAAGTTTTCTACTCAAGTTATTAGAGAGTTATCCATTATTGTAAGTGGGAAGAAGGAAGAGAAGACAATTTTAAGTCTCTATAAAAGCTTGAGATCGTGTCTTCTTAGTCTAATCCGGGTATGTGAAAATCACAACTTACATTATCCTATATGTTTATGAATGTTTCTGCTAAAGTTGTGAATGACCACAAGTATAGTTTTGGTACTAATACAAGTCCAACCATCATAATAATAAGATTACAAACCTAAAACTTTCAGAATCCTATATCATAATACTCTCAACAGTACACTAAACTACTAAAGCTAGTTTTGGACATCATCAAAGAATGTAATAGTCCTTGTAAGGCTATAACACAGTTCAAGAAGCAAGGTAAATATCAGTCAAGGATGACATACCTAGGTCTGCTGTGATCAGAGCCTCCCCTTCATAATTTGGTCCGGCCAAAACACTCCCTGACGGTGACATAATCACACTACCCCCAGTGCATACAACAGAATCTGGTGTTAGATCCTCTTCTGAACCTTCAAAAACATACTCGGGAGGGGGTGGGTAATCCTTTCTCCTACAGAACTGGTTTGCAGACAAAACAAAACATCCACCTTCAAGAGCAATGTGAGTCATTGATGCTTGCCAGACATCCCTACCATCAGCAGTTGGTGCACAATATATTTCCACACCTATTAAAAACAAAGCACCGTAGAATTAGCGATGTAAACAACCAGCTCCGGTAGAGGCATAACCAATTTCTGATGCTTTTACGCAACAACAGTGATTCCAAATAGTATGTGTAATTGAGCATAAAAATTCAGTATAAAAAGTGCAAACCTTTAGCATACATTGCTGTCCTTAATAGTGGCATCTTATTCTCCCAACATATGGCAGCACCTATTTTTCCAATTTGAGTATCAAACACCGGAATGGTTGATCCATCCCCAAATCCCCATATAACTCGTTCCAATGCTGTGGGCATGAGTTTCCGGTGCTTTCCGAGGTAATGACCATGAGAATCAAAGAAGAGAACAGTGCAGTAAAGTGTGTAGCCATCCCTCTCTATCACACCTATCACTAAATGTACTTTATACTTTCCTGCCATTGCTGCCAATCTATCCACTTCAGGACCTATAGCAATAAGTACAATATTTGTTAATGGAATAGGCTGCCAATAGAAACTAGGATATGCTAGAATCAATGGGTCAAAATTTTAGGGATGAAATTTTCACATGAAAAACTCCCTGGATTTCCCCCTCCAAAAGTTGACACTGACATCAAACTGATTCTAGGGTCTGATATGAACTATGAAACACCGACATAGACATAGACATAGACATAGACTTAGACACCGGACACCAATACGCAAACACCGGTTTTAATTTGAAAAATACAAATAGCTGTAGTGTCGGACACCGCATACGGATACATCATGAAACCGGAAGTATAGGTGATATATGAAGATAAAAAAGTGAAAGTAAAGACTTAGGAAATAAATGTTTACAATCAAAGTGGCCAAACTTTTACAATTACCTAAAATGCAACAAGGGGAGTTGACCTGTAAAACAAAACTTTAACACTGAATGGAAATAATAGTCTTTAAACTCTTACTTACCAGGGACATCAATGGCTGAGGAATGATACTTTCTGAAGTCTTCTCTACCCTTAGCTGTGCGGTTTCCAATAGAAACACCAAAAAGGGAACCACGCGGGTAGCCACCCACAAAAGCTTCTGGAAACACCACAAGCTGGGACCCATAGCCAGCAGCTTCAGCCAGTAATCTCTCAGCCTTATCTGCAACCAAAATACTCAAGAATAAGAAATCGATTCAACACCGAGAAGCAAGAACCCAATGTACTCATTTCACCCCAAAAAAAAACAGTAATTGGATAAAGGTAACGGAAGAAAAGGGCAAAAGTGGAATTTTATGAAAGATAAAGAACAGTTATAGGATGAATTACAGAGGGGGGAGTAAAAGTACCTAAAGTGGCGGGAGTGTCGTAGAAGATGGTGGAAGCCTGAACAACTGTGGCTCGGACGGTGGGAGAGTTGAAATCGGAACCCATGTCGACTTCGGCGATCACTGGGCCGTCGTTCATAGTTGGAGTTGTTGTTGTTACCAGTGCCATGTGTTTACTTTTTCTGAATTCGACTCTCTTCTTCCCACTCTATCTATCGTTCACTTCGACAAAGTAGACTTTGTATTTGTAGGTTTAAACACGAGTTTCCTCGCTGCAAATATAGTGATTTTTCAAAGGGAGTGTTTGTTCTCGGTTAGAAATTACATTTCAAGAAATCACATGTTTAGGAATTCAATAACTAGGAATGTGATTGTTGAGTATTTCTTAAACATGTTTGGTTAGTTACAAGTTTAGGAATCCAATTCTTTGGAACAATTTATAAACTTGTTTGGTTGGTATCATACATTTCTGGGAATAAATATTATCATTATCAAAATACCATTGTTTATATAGCATATTATTTTAACATTCTAAGTTATTACCAAATACCGAGTTTGGCACTATTTTACTATATTTTCGTAACAGTTTACTTTATTTCCCTAGCTTTAAGGTTAGTTATATCCGGAGACAAGCGAATCTTGTTGCTCATACGTTAGCACATGCATCAAGATCATATGCTAGTTCCCACACTTTTGATTTGAATCCAACCTGTATTGAGACAATTCCGATTAATGAAATGAATTAAGTTTGTTCTTGTAAAAAAAAAGGTAAAATAAAAGTATAAAATTAAAGTGATCATTCGCTTATAATTTTTTCTAATAATGTATTTTGTAAGGAAATTATATATATACATGCTAGGAATAATAAAAATTGGGTGTCTTTTGCTCGCAATTATAGAGACTAATCCCTTGAATCGCGTAGGACCATAATGGACGACAAAACTCTCTCTTTTTTGGTATAAACCGGGCAACCTCTGCACGCAATTGTAGAGCGGGTATGACCACTATTTCCGGTAAAACTCTCCCTCAACAAATTTTAACTGCTGCATATTCAAGGCTAGATTTAATCTCAATACATTGGTTAAACTGGAAGAGACCCCAAATACATCGGGGATGAGAAAATGGATATTAATATTAACTAACACTATGTTTGGGAGTAGAAGAAAAAGATAAAAGAAAGGGAGAGAAGGAAAAGGAAAGGAGAAAAAGAGAAAGGGAATAGAAAATAAGATTATTATTTAGTTGTTTGGTTCGAGCAAAAATGAAAAGAAAAATATGAGAGAAAGAAAAAAGTAGCTTTTAAGTTTACATAAACTAGTGCGGTGACCCGTCCGTTGGACGGGACCAATGCTTCAGGTTCTATGGAATGAGGGGACAGTGTTTTAGGTTATATTAAAGACAAAACTTAAGTTATGTAGCATGATTATTCTGAAATAAAAATCAAAATTTCAAATGGCATACATTTAAAAATAGTTGTAGACTATAAAGATTGTAATAGTTTTGTTATTTTATGGAAAATTTTAGAATGAGAATAGAAGTTATTGAGATGTTTATGTCGGATTGTACAACAAAATATGAGCATATATTTGTTGAATAATGGTTTAAGACATCAATATTGCAAAGATGAAAGTGTTTCATAATAGGAAAAAAAACATGTGCATATAGGAAGCAAAACAACTTGAGCAATCAATATGAAGTAATCCACATAGTGTTTAGTAGATTGAAAAGGCTAGAAACTAAAGAAAAGGGACAATAATTCTAGAAATGTTAGTTATTACATAATAATTGGGTTTTCAGGAGCTAAATACCTACAAATAAAAATACCAACAACAACAAAGATTAAATAAAAGGGACAAACGAAGAAATTTAAGAAGCAAATATAAACTAATGATGTTTATTGAAAATTGGTTTCTTTTAGTGACCAAGTGTAAATTTGCCTTTACATTTTACATTTGATGCTTCATGATTCACATTGCCCACTTTCTGCTTGCTACCACCACCATCAAGGTGAGACTTATGCTCATTTTGACATTCCACCTCAACATGGGTTTTACTTATGACTACAATGAGCTTCATCAAAAACTATAGCGCCACTAAATGAAAAGGCAGACTTCTCCACCAATTTCTTTGGTAGTTTTTGAGAATCCCCAAATCTTAAAGATTTGTCCCTAATTTGGTCTAGCAAGGCTTCTAGTCTTTCGAGAATTACACACCCAAATCAAGTGATTTGGGGCTTTTGATAGCCTCAATGGGATGCTACCTTCCTACAAAAGTCAAATGAATAAAATGGAAATGATTATGAAAAATACCTATGTAAATAATTTTACATAATGGGGATCCAATTAAACAACCCCTTTACTCCCAAGTTTTCTAATTGCATCAAACACGTGACTAATAGAAAAAACCACTTCATGTCCGCATGCCATCATAACACCAAATGTCTTCGTAGCTTAATCACCAATGAAGCTAAATTATATAAATGGTAAAGAATTAAAATATTGTTTCTAAAACTATGGAGACACAAATTAAAAGTCACACGGACTATTTTTAAGAGTTGACAAAAAGTTCATGAGAGAATTAATGAGTTCTATATAGACAATGCAAAATAATTATTAAGCATTAATCAAAGTCAATCGGTATATATCCCAATGAAGCTTTCTTTAGTTTAAGCGGATATTCAAAATGTTAAACATAATTTGATTGATCAAAGAGCAAGAATGGAATTGGCTAACACCTGGCTTAGTTGCAACAATCTCATCTTCACTGAAGTTGAATGGACCATATAATAGATGGACAATCAAACAATAAAATGATAATCACTATAGCTTCATGAATTTACAAACCAGTGGACCTGGAAGCTGCAAATTGCTATGTTCAATCATTTCCCTCCCCTTTGAACTTCACATGACCGACTCTCTCGAGAAAATAAATATGGCAAAGTAGATTATTGTAAATCTTAGATATCAATAGGCATGTCTTTGAAAACTACAAAATTGCATATAAAAATCAAAAGAGGTATACCTGCCAGAAGGTAAAGCAACTTATTCTAAATCTAAGATATAAATAGGAATCAATTCAACACTTGAAAATAATAACAAAAAAAAAGAGTTAGGATCCTCAGTTACTCTGTACAAAAAAAAGGCTACATAGTAGTATTTCTTGGTAATGGGTAAGTTTCTTAGAAGAGACAAATCAAAAGAATGGAAAAATGTGAAAGAACTCGCTACTATGTACATTTCATGTTTCATGATTTTGGTAAAGTTGTTTTTAAAGAGCCTCAACAAAGACATAAACCAATAGATCTCGCCTTTAATTAGCCAAGTAGTGTTGTCTGCAAAGATCTTATCACATTGCACCTAGGTGAATCTTGTCTTCGCCAACTCTCCAAGTTACATATTTATCAATGCATCAAGTCAATCATATCGGCTATTTGACAATTAGCAATGTAGATTATTTGCATAATTTGCCTGAATTCAAAAAAATTGGTCCTAATAAAGTAAGTGTCCATAGATATAGAAAATGCAGAATTTTAAAGATGATTAAAGACCATATAAATGTTTTTAAATAAGGAGCACATGGTCATTGATTTTTCAAAGGCAGGAAGCACATGGTTATATAAGGTACATAGTAGTATAACACATATTTGATAAGACAATAAAACAATTGGCACAAAAAGAATAATAGAAATAGAACCATCCACCATCAACCATCCGTTGATGTTTTAAACTTTAATGGAAACATACACACCACAACAGCAGTGATTTGCTTATTCATTTAAAGACTTGTGCATATGACCCTACCATATTACAATTTTACTAACCAAACCAACAAATCGGCACAATTTATAAACAAACCAAAATAGCAGAATCTCATGATACATTAATACTACTATCTTACCCACCTTATGAGTACATTATGCTATTCAACCCAACAAATCAACACAATACTATTGTTTGTGCACCTGACATTATACAAAAGATCAAGCTTGATCATAAAAAATACTAAAGATCGACACAAAGAAATTTTAATCATCAAAGAAATGATAAACTAACCATGAATTTTGGGAGAACAACAAAGAGTATGTTATAGACAGAATCCCTTTGTTCAAATGATGTAATTCAAAACTGCTTGCTGAACCTTATGCAGAAATGCTAAACCTGTTCATTTCTGTCATGCAATTGGTTTAGTGTCAGCCACTTGCCATTATTTTAACATGGTTTCTTGCATACTTATCAGCTTTACAATACATTCCCTTCTTCTTTCATATTACCAGTAGCATCAATCTTCTCTTGGAAGCACTTAGCATATTGCTGCATATTAAAGAGCATTTTGTTCTAATAGATATATATCAAGTAGTGTTGACTCAAGTCAAATACAAAACTTGTATTAATTGTACACTAAAATGTATACACTGCACACATAGTCACAGTAGGTAGATAAGTCAGCTTGTATACTTTACCTTGAGGTATATATACCAAAATGCACAAATGTAATTGATCAAGAAATTCATTCAATGATAATATCTTCTCTGAACTGTTTCTGTTAGTTTGTTATGCTCTGGTTTTCTTTCTAGCATGGTATCAATCGCACCATAGATTCTGGAACCCTCTCTCGCTTCCGTTCCTTGATTTTTCCTTCATTTTCTCGCCAGAATCCATGGCTTCCACACCAGAAGATATCGTGTCCACTCCCACTCCATCGGCGACGCCCTCAATATTTCAACAATCCAACAATTCCACCGCTTCGAACTTTGTCGCCGGTCCAAAACTGAGTATCAAACTTGACGAAAAGAATTTTCTGATTTGGAATCAACAGGTAGAAGGCGTAATTGCATCGCATCGTCTTCACCGATTCGTTGTCAATCCGGAAATTCCAAATCAATTTGACTCGGTTGATGATCGCAAGATGAACAAAGTATCTGAAGCTTACGATCGCTGGTTTGTACAGGATCAGGCACTCTACACTTGGCTGCTCTCCACCTTCTCTGAATCGATGCTTCCACGAGTGCTTGAATGTCGTCACGCGTTCCAGGTATGGGACACTATACATAAACACTTCACTGCTCACCTTCGTGCGAAGAATCGCCAATTGCGATCTGAATTAAAATCCACGAAGAAAGGAAATCGAAGCATTACTGAATTCATATCTCGAATTCGAGCTCTCGCAAGCTCTCTTGCTGCTAGTGGTGATAGCATCTCTGAACATGATTTGGTTGACGTTGTGCTTGACGGTTTGCCTGAGGAGTACAACTCTCTCGTTTTGTTTGCGTTTTCAAAACCTGATTCACTTGATTTGACGGAATTGGAGTCACTTCTACTTGTGCAAGAAGCACAACTTGATAAATTTAGGCAAGAGCTTGCCACTCCTGCGGTTTCTGCAAATCTAGTTCACACTAGCAACAGAGGTGGCTATTCTGGTGGTGGTCGCTCCAATCGTGGTCGCTTTGGTCGTGGCAGGGGGCGTGGCCGTGGCCGTGGTCCTCCGTCAACCAATCGCCCTATCTGTCAAGTGTGCAATAAACCAGGTCATGTTGCTCTTAACTGCTGGTACAGGTATGATGAAAACTATGTCCCTCGTCAAGCTGCTAACAATGATCAGAATGATCAAGGTCCTTCGTCATCCAATGAAGCATCAAAGAAAGACACAGCTACAGATGAAGTCACTCCACAAGCTCTGGCTGCTTATACTTCATATGATCCGAGTGCAGATGAGGTGTTCACTGTTCCTGCAGATGTAACACAAGGTTGGCATGCTGATACTTGTGCATCTCAAAATTTTACTGCTATTGAAAATAATTTACATGATATCACTGATTACAAAGGCAACAAACAGGTCTATATGGGAGATGGACACCCTGTTTCTATCAAATCCATTGGAAAAGGAAAATTATACTCTAAACACAACCCTAACTTAACCTTTACTCTCAAAAACCTGCTGTTTGTGCCTAAACTTACACGAAATTTGCTCTCAGTTGGCCAATTTACACTTGATAATAATGTTTTCTTTGAGTTTCACCCATTTACTTGTGTTGTAAAATCTCAGGGGTCTAATCAAGTCTTACTCAAAGGATATAGAAGTCTTGATGGCTCTGCTTTTCTCGCCATCACTAGCTGCCGTTCAAAGAGTTCCTGTTTCTGCTAAGATTTCTGCTTATGTGTCTTCCATTCCTAAGTCTGTAAGTGATATACCATCTACTAATACCATTAATAGTAATGTTTCTAGTTATCATGTGTGGCACCATAGGCTGGGCCATGCTAATAGTAGAGCTGTTCAAGCTGTCCTAAAGCATTGTAACATTGATACTTCCATTAATAATACTACATTTGAACTATGCAAATCTTGTGCCATTGGAAAATCTCATAGAACTCATTCACCACCTTCCACCACACAATATCACACACCATTTGAACTTGTACACGTTGATCTTTGGGGACCCTCACCATCTCCATCTAGCTGTGGTTATTTATATTATATTGCCTTTGTTGACGCTTGTACAAAATTTTCGTGGTTGTACCTCCTTAAACACAAATCTGGTGCACTTAAGGCTCTCACACAATTCCTCCAGCTAGTTAAAACTCAACACAATACCACTGTTAAAGCCCTGCAAACAGACTCTGGGGGAGAGTTTTTACCATTCACACAGCATCTCACCTCACTTGGTATTCAACATAGGTTCACTTGCCCTTATACTTCACACCAAAATGGAACCGTAGAAAGAAAACACAGACAAATCACTGAGATGGGACTTACACTCTTAGCTCATGCTTCCATGCCTGTTACCTATTGGGATCATAGCTTCACCACAACAACTTACCTCATTAATAGGCTCCCCACCTCAGCTTTACCAACCTTCATATCACCTTTTGAAGCTCTCTATAAAACCAAACCTGACTACTCATCAATTAGGTCCTTTGGCTGCACTTGCTTTCCCCTACTCACCCCATATAACAAAAATAAGCTTCAACTTCACAGCCAAGAATGTATTAACTTAGGTCCCTCACCTCACCACAAAGGTTTCAAATGCTTAAGTCCTACCGGTCGTATTTTCATCTCCAAAGATGTCACATTTCATGAAAATTCCTTCAACTATCCTACTCTTTTCAATTCTGTCTCTTCTTCAAGTTCCTCATCTAGCAGAAAGTCCTCTTCGGTCACTGTCCCCTCTATCCCTTTCACTCATTCTGCTTCACCAAATACCACTAAAGCTCATCCTGCAGCTACTTGTGCAGTGTTGACTCAAGTCAAATACAAAACTTGTATTAATTGTACACTAAAATGTATACACTGCACACATAGTCACAGTAGGTAGATAAGTCAGCTTGTATACTTTACCTTGAGGTATATATACCAAAATGCACAAATGTAATTGATCAAGAAATTCATTCAATGATAATATCTTCTCTGAACTGTTTATGTTAGTTTGTTATGCTCTGGTTTTCTTTCTAGCATGTTCAATAGATTAATAGTTGGAAACAATACATTAATCATAATGAGGAAATATAGAAAATGACACCTGATAGAAAATGATCAAAGAAACATACTTCAACCGAAAACCGCGAGGGTTTCCAACAAAGAAAGATACGGTGTAGTTGTTATGTCACTATCATTAAGCTGTCCATCTTTACAACCAGATAGATCCTCCATTCATTTGTATGGAAAAAGCATGGGCTCCTTTGGTCAGTATTTTGAACTTCCCCACTTCGTTTCAATGTGTTTTAGATGCGAAGAGATTTTCTTTCGACCACTAAATTTGAGTTCTAAGTATGGATTATGCCCATCCCGAAAAAGAAAATCGATTAAGCATCCGGACTTAAGAACATGCGATCTAGGGCGGATATAAAGTAAACAAATTTGTCCAATTGCTTCATGTATCACCATGCAACCTTTTCGAGTTCTTCATTGATTGGAAAAGATGTAATTTGATCTTTGCGAGAAGAAGTGAGTTTATTTTACGGATGAAGTTCGATCTCTAGTGCTTCTCTCTTTTCATAAGAAACACATCTTCCCCGGGAAGTCTTTGGGACACTCCACGGGTTCCTTCAATAGAAAGGTGATTCTCTTTTATCAGTCAATGATTTCTTCATTTGCATCCAAAATAGAAAAAGGTTTAACAATAATCCCTAAAACATATAAAATAATGGCAAATGAATATTTATGTAAATCTCAATAGGGTTGTCTCATCCAAGAAAATAAAAACATTCAATTCTTAAGCAAAAATTGTCACCAACAGACTAATTGAACCTATAAACACTACAAGAATTACTTGCATTACTGGCTAAACATTTCTGGCGGAATCGATCGGCCACCAAGAAATTTTCAGTGTAATTTGGCGACATGGCGGATTTAGTATGCCGAAGACGATTTCTCGCAGATACCATAGCATTTCAAGTGATTTAAATAAACGATATGTTTCTTGGCGGATTATTATTCATTTCTGGCGGAATTTCTGGCGGAATTTAATTAGGAAATAAAAAAAATTATCAATAAATATATCCGCCCGATAATTGCGATTCTTGGCGGAATATTCTACCGATGAATTCCGGGTGAAATTCGCCAAGAACGTTAATTTCGCCCGATAATCGGGTGAAATTCGCCCGATAACGTTAATTTCCGCCAGAAATGGACATGATTATCCGCGCCAGCTTTCACGCGTCTCAAGCCAGCGACATGTCCGCCAGTAAATGACCGGTTCCGCCAGTAATGTATCGATTCGCCCGAATGCAAAGAGACGCTCGACACGAGTTCCGCCAGTAATGTTTCAATTCCGCCAGTAATTCGCGCCACATTTTAAATCAACCCAGCTTTCCCATTTATATCCTTTACCAAACACACTCTCTCTCATTTACTCTCTTCTTCTCTCTTCTTCTCTTCCACTCTCTTCTTCTCTTTTCTTCTCTTCCACCACCACACCACCACCACCACCCAACACCACCACCACCACCACTCTCTCTTCTTCTCTTTTCACTCCACTCTCTCTCATTTACTCTCTTCTTCTCTTCCACTCTCTTCTTCTCTTTTCTTCTCTTCCACCACCACACCACCACCACCACCCAACACCACCACCACCACTCTCTTCTTCTCTTTTCACTCCACTCTCTCTCATTTACTCTCTTCTTCTCTCTTCTTCTCTTCCACTCTCTTCTTCTCTTTTCTTCTCTTCCACCACCACACCACCACCACCACCCAACACCACCACCACCACCACTCTCTTCTTCTCTTTTCACTCCACTCTCTCTCATTTACTCTCTTCTTCTCTTCCACTCTCTTCTTCTCTTTTCTTCTCTTCCACCACCACACCACCACCACCAACCACCACCACCACCAACACTCTCTTTTCTTCTCTTCCACCACCACACCACCACCAACCACACTACCACCACCACCACCACCACATAGAGGATTAAAATATTAAATATAAAAAAGTATTTTTAAAATATTTTTAAATAAAAAACGCATTTTTAAATATTAAGAATTAGTTTTTAAAAAAATTAAATAAAAAAACGCATTTTATAAAAAAAAAATAAATATAAAAAAGCATTTTTAAAATATTTTTTTTAAAAAATATATATAATAGATTCTTGGCGGAATATCACCAAGAACTCATCAATGATTTCTTGGCGAATTTTGCTTGATAATTATCGGCGAATTTCGCCAATAAATCCGCCGAGAATTATCTTGGTGAAAATCACCACTAACCGCTACTGCGGCGTTTTTCGGGTGATTCTTGGCGGACTAAATCCATGAAGAAAGTGCAATTCTGGTGATTTATACCATTCTTTGGGGATTGAGTCGCCAAGAATACAATGAATTCTTGTAGTGAAAGTTGAATCCAAACTAAAGCATTTCTTCTAAGATACAAACACAGCAAATCCTTTACATCAAGAGAAGGGACAATAAGAAACAAACAATTATGAAAATCAATACAAACGGAAGATTGGCAAAAATATACCTCTGCATCCAATGCACAATTCCTCCGAGATGTAAGGAATCTTCAATGCAAATTTAACCACAATACACAATCTATCTATAATCACACATAATCACTCACTAATCAAAATTAAGACACATAATTTGCATCAAAATGAAATTCCTAAAAAATTTAATCTCTAATAATTATAGTGTAGTATGTAAATTACCAATATAATAACCTGTTTAATACATAAGCATCCCCAAACCCATTTTGTAAAATGCCAAATTTCCAATCATAATCCCAATTAACTTCGACCTTGAGCTATTGTTACCGGTACAAAATGGGTGAAAAGGAACTGCACAAAATCTTCTCTTCAATCTCCATTCACCCCCTACAATCTGTAAAGAAACAAAAGCTAGGGGAAAACAAAAGATGATGAAGGAAAGATAAAAATAAAGAAAGGAACTTGTATTACAGTTCTTGGATCAGGGAGTAGTGGCAAGCGGAAGGTGTGGCAGTCGCGACATACACGTCGAGCTCCACGACCACCGCTTAGAGGCTTCCTTTGGAAGCGCAACAATGATTCTGCAATGGAGCTAGGAAAGTAGGGTGTCACCGAAAGGCAAAGCATTGCAGGGAGGGACGACGCTGCCGCGCACATAGTCGTTGAGAAGGCTTCAACGTCACAGCGAGAAGGTCGCTACTGCGATGATGCTCTCTCTCTCTCTCTCACCAAAATCCATGTTTGCCACTCTCTCTCTCCACCCTTGACTTTAACCCCTCAGCCTCTAAACTCTCTCCTTCGTCCCTCGTTTGCTTTGCTATGTGCTGAAACCATCAAACCTTGTAGCCAACAGTTTGTTTTGCGTGTCTGAATTTCCAAATTCTGGTTTGCTACTTGAAAACGCAAAGAGTGCAGAAAAATGAACACACGTGGCTGGAAGGATCTGCTATTGAATCTTGGATGACGTCAAGACCAGATTTGATCCATTATTTTCCTGACAAGTCACATGTGTAGTAGGAAGTTTAGTGGGAGAGCTAGGTGGGATGACGTGGAGCCAACGTGGAACACATGGCGGTGATTGACTGGCGGCAAAATTGGAGGGAAATGGAGGGTTTTGGCGGGAAGATGAGCTGGCAGCGCTGACGTGGAGACTACCTCCGGATGTAAATATAGAGATATCCCTAAAATAAAAATAAGTCAAAAAGAAAGGTAGAGATATTTTGGTACTCTTACCTATAGTATTTGTCTTTTTGAATGGTTTCCTTTCAATTTGTTAGTTTTCTTTTTATTTTAGTAGAAACAAAATTGATTGTGAACCCACCTTTCATTCCAAAGGATGGAAAGTCTCTTGATTTTTATGTCTTCCTCTCATATTATTTTTTTTCTCGAGAATAAACAACTATTTTTGAGTCTTTGAAAATGTAACTTGTTGTCACTTTAGTTCCCAACTTCAAAGAAACTATAAACTAATCAATGTCTCATATTAAATCAATTTGTTAACTCTGCTTGTTTCGCTTATGTGACACGTTTTCTGACAAACTGAATGTTTATGTGGTGCACTTACTCAAAACAAACTGCTGACTTGCTTAGTGTTATTTTAAAATAAAAAAAATGCTTAGGGTTAGCTTGGAATAAAGTTTCACATCTCCAAACTCACTCTTCAAACTTGATTCAAGCATGTTTGGTATTTTGACTCTCCATTGATAAAGTGATTTTGCCTTCTAAAATTAGTTCTAGTTGAAGCAACTATTTGCACTTTTGCTAGAATTGTTTGTATGTGAATTAGTGGAGTAATTTTGCTTTGCCACATTTGCCCTTGTTGTTGAATAGTCCCCAAACTATATGAAAATAATAAGTGCTCTCTAAAATTTGAGAAATTTGTCTCATTCATCCTTTATATATTGAGACTAACTATCGAATTTCACAAACTTAATTCTATTTATTATTTCCATACAATTTACGAACTAAATAAGAAATTTAGTACTTCAATTTAATAAAACAACAAAAATCAAAACAATCAAAAGATATATGTATGTTTTCGTATCCATTGTATCTATCTTTTTAAAGCCTAATTGGCTATTCCCCCATATTTGGCGGGGCTACATATGTGTTTCCACTCTATTTTACTTTTAATAATCACCTAACCAACAACATTTATTTATGAAGCTAACCAACAATATTTATTTACAAGTCCAATCTTCCACCGTCCAAATTAAAAACAATAAACACATGTATATAATATAAAATTGAATGCAATGTACAGGGAGAGGGAGAGAGAGAGAGAGAAATATTTGAGAAATGAAAAAGAGAGGGAGAGAAAATAGAGAAGAAACAGATCCAGAGAAAGGTCAAACTGAAAACCCGCCACAAACCAACTCCAGAGACCACTGCACCACCACTAATCAACCACCACCATCTCTCTCGGCCATCCCCTCACAACTGCCCTCCTCGTCACCCATTTTTCTACGAAAAGAGGAAGTTAAGAAATGAGAGAAGATAAATTGAAATACTGAGAGAAGGAAAGCACAAGTTCTTCCTACAGTATCAATCACAAAAAAAAAAAAATTAGTCACCAGATTTTGTTTTTTCTAAAAGAATAGTGGAACATGAGTTTTTTTTAAGGAGCAAAACACCATAAAAATAGAAAACAAAATGGAACATGAGTTTTTGACATAAATCCGAAATGTATTTTCTTAATTCTTGGATTTATGTCAAACATAAATCCGGAATTAAAAAAATACATTTTGGATTTATCTCAAAACATAAATCCGTAGGTCTTTTAATTGTGTTTCACCACTTTTAATGACGATTTCTGTCTGTAGGTAAAAGTCAATTTTTTAAAGCACCAGTTAGGAAAATTTCTAAAAATAAGCTTCCAAAATTATGTTTTGAGATAAATCTGGAAAAGTCATCAAAATACGTTCGAATTCATCTAATAGGAGATAAATCCGGAAGTTGCTTTGAGGAATCAATCGTAAAATTGGAAGTTTAGCGTATGTTTGGTTTAGCGGTAGGCGGGCATGGAAACGCTTCGGCCTTGTCTTTCGTGGTTTGAGATCTTAAAAACATGTTTGCCTGTTCGATTTGAAAATTGATTCGGCTTTGAAAATCGATTCTAGCGAAGCATCTTTTGTAACTTCTGCGTTTTGCTAAATCGATTCGGCTTTGTTTCATTCACCGCAAAAATAAATTTCCAACTTTATACTTCTGGTTTGCACTCTCGTTTTCCCCTATGTTGGCCACTTTCATTGTCTTTGTTTTGTTTGCAGCAACATTCCACAAAACTCTTGTGTTTTTTTGAGTAGAACTTTCTTGTGGAGATAAGATAAAAAGAAGAAAGAAGGAAGAATGATGAAGCGCATGAAAGTAATGGAGGAGAAAGTGGTTGTTTTTTTGACAGCAGGAGATAGAGGGGTTGGTTGCGGCTGAGAGTAACTAGTAGAAGATAAGAAGAAATCATGTTTTTAGGGTTTGGTATAATGGACCTTTTTTTGACAAAACAATGGGTCTTTTTGGTAACATCATTTTTTTAGTACAATAAAATTGGTTCACTCTCAGCCAACTTTAGTTTTTTTTTGTCTATTTTAGTTCTTCAAAATCACCTATTTGAATCACTAATGATCCAAAAAAATAAATAAAGAAACACTAATTTATTGTTTTGTATATAAATATTCAAACCATTTTGGTAATTATACCCTCAAAGAAATTTTATTCAAGAACATAAACTGAACTTTAAATTACATTTTTCAATTGTATTTTAATTTAGATTTAGATACTATATAAGTTAATTTGGTATTTTAGTTGTATATTTTATCAAATTATAAGTTTCTAATATAATTATAAACTGAAACCTATTTTGGTAATTTCTCACTCAAAAGCAATTTTGATCTAATCTATCCAAACACCAATGATTGACAAAAATCACTTTTCAGTAAATGTATCCAAACAAAAATCACGTTATGTTCAACTCAATTTTAACTAAAATCAATTACAGCGAAAATCAATTTTAGCGCGCAACCAACCACACACACTTAATCCAATTAAGGGGTATAAGGTCCTATGAAAGTTTGGTCCATCGTGAATATTGAATATCTTGCCCCCTTTTATTGTCAAAAAAAATCTGTACCTACGTACGTAACTATGGGTGTTCGCGGTGCGGTTTGGTTCGGTTTTGAGACAAAAAGTGAACCGCCATGAGTAATATTACATGCGGTTTGGTTTGGTTCGGTTGGCTTCCTAAAATAAAACCGAACCAAACCAAACCAAACAAATGCGGTTTGGATTGGTTCGGTTAGTTCGGTTTTTTCCAAGACAAAAATAATTTTTAAATATAGCATAACAATATGGATTGTTTGTAAGTAAGTCAAAGAATTAATTGGATTTGGACTAGTAAGTGAGTGAGAGTTGGGTTGTAGTTGCATGTGGGTTAGTAAGTTAGTAAGGAAAGTTGTAATTCAACAAGCCTTAGTGTTACTTGCGGTTTGGTTTGGTTTGGTTCGGTTTCGGAAATCAAAACCGCATGAACCGAACCAAGCGCGTCTGCAATGAAAAAGAACCGAACAAAACCGATCAAAAGCGGTTTTTTGCGGTTTTCGGTTTGGTTTGGTTCGGTTTGCGGTTTCCCTATTGGTTTGGTTCGGTTTTGAACACCCCTATACGTAACACACACACACACCCTCTTTCCCTCAAAAAGTGAATTAAACAGATGGCGTGCTTTTGTTTGTTGTCCAAATTTGAAAATGCAAATGTTAAAGAACCAAATATTAGTGTCCAAATCTATAGCAAATGTTTCATATTAGTCTCTTATACTTTGATCTTTTATTTTATATCAGTGAATAACAAGTTGTTTCATATAGCAAAATTCGACGATAGTGTTAATGGTAGAACTGCACGGGTAAGAGTTCTAGTATAGTTAATTATAAGGTGAAAAGCAATTTTGATCCCATAAAAACTAAAATAAAAAAGTAAGGAAGGATAGAATTTTAAATTTGGTTCCATTCTGGCAATTATACAAACAAAATCGACTTAGATAATTTATATTTAGTATTGTTATGGTAATTTAGCTTTACTTTTAAATTTTATTTATTCTTTTGCAAATTAACTCACCAAATTCTAAGTTTAATATAATATTAAGTTGAGACATATTTGGTAATTCCAAGTTCAAAAGCAATTTTGGTCCAATATATTTAAACAACAAAAAATGATAAAATAACTTTTTCTGGAAATGTATCTAAACCCGCATATTTGGGTCGAGACCCAATGCAACATGAGTTCGCCCTGGTCGGCCTTATCAGTCACTCGGCCTGCTAGATGAATCCGAGGAGAGAAGTTACATCTTGCAGCACGAACACGAGGGAGGTTACCAGAAAAGGGGATTGCAAGAGACTGAGATAGGAGGTTATATGAGATTTCTTTACTCATACACAGACACATAGATAGAGACAAAAACTGCTTTGCGATCTTTTTGGTCATTAGAGTCCACTCTATCACATTCGAGTACTGTATTTCATTCAAGTACAGATCCAAACAAAAGTCACGTTAAATTAAACTCACTTTTAACTAAATTGATGACGCAAAACTAATTCTCTCAAAATTCATTTTGGTCACAGCATAACCAAACACTTGGTTAAGCTTGTGTGTGTGTGTGATAGGAGGTGTATTATTGACTTGTAGAAGCTATACGTGCTCTTTGACTAGACTTGATTTTTGTTTCTATTTATTGTTTTATGTATAGTACTATTATAGAGAAAAATAGAGACAAAGATAAGAGATAGAGATTTCTTAAATGTTTGGTACACGTTGCTTTTAGTCCTTGGGAAGAAAAACGTGTGGACAAACTCTCTCAAACTATGAGAGAGTGTGATAAGACGTCTGAACTAATTAATTGGATGGTGACTGTATAAATTTTTTTATTCAGAGACTAACGCTAACGCTTGATCATCAGATAGGGAAGTGGAAGGATACTGCGTGAAAACCTCACCAACATGGCAAATGTTTCTTCGCTCTCAGCTGCTGTCCTAAGAAGGTACATATTAAGTTATTAACTGAATATGTAACGATTACATTTAAATATATATAAATAATTCTGATTCAATTAATATCTATGCGATGCTGAATTAATTTACAAGGCTTGAAGGGAAGGTAGCACTGATCACCGGAGGTGCAAGCGGCATCGGTGAAGCCACAGCAAGACTCTTCTCCAAGCATGGAGCTAAAGTAGTGATAGCTGATATCCAAGATGATTTGGGTAACTCCGTTTGCAAAGACTTAACGGAATCCGGTTTCTACGTCCACTGCGACGTCACAAAAGAAAAAGACGTTGAAAACGCCGTCAACACAGCAGTTACCAAGTACGGTAAACTAGACATCATGTTCAACAACGCTGGAATAACAGGTGTGACTAAACCCAGCATACTAGAAAACACAAAGTCAGAATTCGAGCAAGTGATTAACGTAAACTTAGTTGGTATGTTTCTTGGAACAAAGCACGCTGCAAGAGTAATGATCCCAGCTGGAATTAGGGGAAGCATAATCAACACATCTAGTATATGTGGAAGCACAGGTGGTGTGGCTTCACATGGGTACACGAGTTCAAAGCACGCCGTGGTGGGGCTAATGAGAAACACGGCGGTGGAGCTAGGACCATTTGGTATTCGGGTGAATTGTGTGTCACCTTATGTTGTTGCGACGAAGATGGCTAGGGATTTCTTCAAGCTTCGTGAGGACGAGGTTATTGATTTTTATTCTAATCTGAAGGGTGCTAATATTGTGCCCAATGATGTGGCTGAAGCTGTTGTTTACTTGGGAAGTGATGAGTCTAAGTGTGTTAGTGGTCACAATCTTATCATAGATGGAGGTTTCACTGTCCACAACGATGGATTTTGTACCAGTGGGTCATCTGTCCGAAAATAATTTGTACGCACACATTATTGTACTTGTTTCTAGTGTCTGTTTTGCTACTACGAATAAGTTGTTTCTTGTGTCTTGTATCAGGCTTGCCTTTGCCGGTTTTTATTCTTCATATATATATATATATGGTCTACGGAATATGACGATTTACCATGAATCAAATTTTCCATTAACATGTTCACAAGTTTTGGCCCCAACTTCTCACAACCCTCTTCTACTCATTCGACACTCCCCAAACTAGCGAAAAAACCAAATTGTTATTAATGATTTACGTGTGTTCCTTTTTTTTTCCTGGTTACGAAGGTTCTGAAGTTTGGATCCGAACCGATTTGGAACCAAAGTATCGAGTCTTATGTATTTACAAACAGCCCCCAATTTTTGAATTTTTAAAGGTTCGGAAGTTTGGAACTGTACCGGTTCGGAACCAAACTTTCAAACCATTCTTCCATCTACTGATTGTGCTTGTTACTTCCTCTGCTTCCCCATTCATCAATGGCCTCCTATGCAGAATTGCAACAAATGACCACAAAAAGGGAAACAAGAGGAAAATAGTTATTTGCTTGGTCTCTATCCTCAATGAGAGATTACTCATTCATTAATTAGCTCTCCTCTCCATACGCATCATCTAATCTACATGATGGACTTCTTTGTTTATAACATCCAATGAAGACTAATACTGCAAAGTTGAAGGAAACAATCTTTATTACCAAAAAACAAGGATAAAAAGGGACACCGACTATCCTTCCACAAAAGTCAAAACTTCTGCAAGGAATCAATATACGCTTCATCCATCTCATTACAGGAAATGAGAAAATTCGCACCAAGTTTGGTCGTTGGTGTAAGATTCGATCGTCAGCATAGTGAAGAATGGTTCGGATCAGATCAACATTTTCCATGGTGAAGAATGGTTCAGAAGTTTGGTTCCGAACCGGTACAGTTCCAAACTTCTGAACCTTTAATAATTCAGAAACTGAGGGGTTTGTAGTGCGTTTCGCGTGAGAGTATTTCGGGGATATTGAGGGGTTAGGGTGTCCATTGAGTAGATGGTGAGTTGTAAGAAGTATATGTGTAAGTGGGCTTTAAGCCCAACTAACTGGGATAGACCCAACGACAGAAACAACAACAACAAAGTGTGAAACTGTTACGCTCACATTAGATAAAAAAAGCATTTCATATGAATTGAACAAAAAATTATTTCATATAAATTAAACTAATGAGTAAGATATGAAAGTGAAATATATTGAAATTTGAAAATAATTGTCTATGATTGTTTTAAGTAATACTGTTAATTTTGATCAAAGAATACTGTTAATTTAAGGCTTTGTTTTTTTATACCCCCACCCCATCCCCATCCCCTCCCACCCCCACCCATTATTGTTATTCCAATTATACCCCTGTCATTAATCAGTTTTTGACTTTCATTTATTTCACTCTGATTGGGACCCACAAGATAACGCATCGTATATACCTCGATGGAAGGTATATACGATTACATTAATTAATGAACGGCGCGAAAAAATGCTGCGTCGTATATATGTCATTCAAGACATATATACGATTGCATTATTAAATGCTTCGTTGATTACTCATCGTATATATGTCCTTCAAGGCATATATACGATTGCATTATTAAATGCTTGCGTTGACTACCCATCGTATATAGGTTATATACGAGTGGGCTATGAAGATCTAATCGTATATACATACGGGCCATGTATATACGATGTGAAAAAATACCCATCGTATATACATGGTTGAGGAGGTATATACGGTGGCTATTTTTTTCGCTTTTTCTTGAGTTGCTATCTGTTTTGTTGGAGCAGATATTGACCCGCTCTGACACGGTAGAATCTGGAGCTCTCGGTTGGCGCTGTTGATATTGATACTACATTAACTTTCACGACGGATACGGTATAATTTTGTTACTCAAGTTTGGTAAATGGAATTAATTTACTTAAGTACTTAGTAAGTTATATATTTTGTAGATATTTTCTACGACCCAATTTGTGGAGGAGTGGGCAGAAAAGTCATTGGTAGAACTATCGGTGTAGTTGTTGTTATTGTGAGATCCGAGAAAGCAGCTGGAAAGAGTGGAAGGCGAGATAAGATTGTTTTTGGCTGTGAGAAACAAGGCGGGTTTACTAATGATTCAAGGGTTTTCGGTTCTAAAAGGAGAGGCTGTCCTTTTAGATTGAAAGCTACTTGCACTCTTCGTCGTGGGGGTTGGTGTGTGAGAGTTAAATGTGGTAGACACACGCACGAGTTGCTCAAAACTTCCATTGGTACTTGTTTATTCGGGGCGTCTGTCTAAGGCGCAAAGGATCTGTTAACGAGCATGCGGATCTTGATGTCGGACCAGAAAGGTACTATTACTTCGCTTTGAAGAAGCTAGATCAGGAGAATGTGACTAGTCTTCGTCAAGTTTATAAGCGCACACAAACAGGTCTACAAAGAGGGGTCTAGAGCGGACATTCGGGAGGTGTTGAGATTGATTGAATCCCATAATTATCTATGTTGGTCTAGAAAGATTCCGCAACTCGATGTCGTCGGTGATATCATGTGGGCTCATCCCACTTCTATAAAGTTGCTCGGGTTGTTTCCCAAAGTTCTCATTCTTGACTCAACCTACAAGACCAACAGATATAATTTGCCTCTTCTACAGTTGTGGGAGTCACAAACACCGAGATAAGCTTCCACGTTGCATTTGCTTATATTGGGCGAGGAGCTTGCTATTCATTTTTCTTGGGTATTGGAGCATTTGCGAGGTATATGTGAGTTGCATTCTATTCATCCTCTGGTTTTCTTGTGACAGAGATCTACATTGTATATGTCCGCTATTCTTGATGTCTTTTCTGCTTTGCTACAAATTTATTGTGTCATTGGCATGTTACAAAAATGTCAAAGCCAAGATTAAGGAGTTGGTTCACAAGGATAGAGCGGGAGGAGGTCGAATCTCTCTGGCTATGTATTATTGATTTTGTTGATGAGTCGGAGTATCTATCTAATCGAAGTTTTTGAAATTTGTTTGCTCACGATAAACTGCTCTCATTAAATATGTGCACGACACATGGTTGACCACGCACAAGGAGCGATTTATCTCGGCATGGACTAACCGGATCCCACAATTGGGAATTCCACAACCAACGTGTATTTCTATCCGTTAATCGATTTTTTTTTGACACGTGAACATATTTTTATTGTCGATTAAATTTCGTTGACACTTGTTTATTATTTCTATCCGTTACTCGATTTTTTGACACGTGGACATATTTTTTAAATCGATTAAAATTCTTTGACACTTGTTTATTATTTCTATCCGTTACTCGATTTTTTGACACGTGGACATATTTTTTTCGTCGATTAAAATTCTTTGACACTTGTTTATTATTTCTATCCGTTACTCGTTTTTTTTGACACGTGGACATATTTTTTTATCGTCAATTAAAATTCTTTGACACTTGTTTATTATTTCTATCCGTTACTCGATTTTTTTGACACGTGGACATATTTGAGCGGAATCCTTGCATTGGTCTTTGAAAAGGCGGTTGAAGACTTGAAGGGTGATCTATCAAAATGTTTGATATCTATTGATGACATGCTGGCAATACATTTTGATCAAATTATCGGGTCTTTTCAACGAAGCATCAGCAGAATTGAAGTCAAGTCCAATATTCCACTGTTTAAAAATCTTCAAGGACTTGTTTCTTTATACGCCTTTGAGACACATGGTTAAGGAGTTTGAAAGGTCGAAATCGGGGTTGGATACGACAAAAGGCGGCTTAGGTGCATTCAAAGGAAGACACATCTACTTCCTTGTGCTTGTGAGATAGGTATTTTTCATGCTTCCGGCAATTCTATTCCGCTTACTGTTGTTGATGATCACTGGAAACAGTTGAGTTTGGATGCAATAGATGATAAATCCACTCAGGATAAATCATCTGGATGCGATATTTCTTACCAGTTTGATGCTATCTTGGCAAGATTTAATAAAGTGAGTGAGGAGGAGAAGTTTCTTATTAAGAGGCAGCTGAATGAGATAGCTTTCCCTTCTACTTCTTCTATGGTTGCACCTAAATCAAAAGTTAGAACGAAAGGTGCACCAAAAAGAAGAAAAAGGGAAATTTTTGATGCTAAGCGTGATCATACGGGTGGGACCACGTGGATGAGAGGGTAAAAGCAGTGAAGAATCAGGGGCTTCCAAAATTCCTACACACGGTCAACCAAATTATCTCGGGGTGCTTACAGAGTATTATCACGCACGGTGAGACTAAAATCCACTTACCGTTTCTTCCACCACGCGTGCGCAACTATGTTGAAAAAATTGTTGATGTTGAAGGTGACGATAGCTGCGGTTCAGATAAGCGATCGGGGTTGGACTTGACATGGGTGAGGACTCACGGCCTCACGATTAGGCAAGCTTTGATTCAGAAACAAAGGGCAGGAAACCTTGTATTACGACATGTTTGGGAAGAACCGATCGTTGAGAGCTTCGCAAAGCTTTTTAATCGTTGAGTCATACGGACGTCGGTAGGAGTCAAAGTGGTTTGATTTACGAGATGGGGTATATGGTTGCAACCGGTATAATGTTGCATTGGTTGATTTTCTTTACCTATGAATTTCAACTTATCTCGCCTTTGAGAGGCACTTACAGTTCATCTAAGTTGAAAATCATATTTGTTCTTAACGAGCAAAATGTACCTTTGGTTGAATCTTTCAATCTCTCCCACTTGTCTGTTGCCTCCTATTGCCCAGCGGTGGTACCGGCACTACGTGCGAGTCTGCTTCATGGTTGCATCCGTATCTTTGGACGTTTTACCCTATGGCGATCTATGTGTCTCCCGTGCGGCCTCCCACTCCACGGTGATGCGTCTAGATGTATAGATTTAGCCGATGATTCTATTGACGGCTTGTAGATAGATTCACACATATTTTGTATTACACGTGTATATATACTATATCGCGTTTTTGTAATTATCTGGCGTTTACTTTATCCAATAGCACTACGTCACAGTTGATGTTAATCAAATCGCGAGACTTCAAATTATAGCGGTAATAAAATCAAAGCGCTAACAAAAACAAAGCCCATCGTATATATCTCTTTTGGGACATATATACGATGTCATATTTTTACCCATCGTATATAAGTTCATTTTGCGTATATACGATTGACTTAAAACGCATCAATCGTATATACTCACACTGAACATATATACGATGTCAAATTTTTACCCATCGTATATAGGCCACAAAAAAGATATATACGATTCGTGTAATTTAGTGAAAAAAAAGATTTTTTGAAGGGCATTTTGGGAATTTCAGCGTGGGTGGGGGTTTAAGGGGAGAGGGTGGGGGTAAAAAAAAAAAAACCCTTAATTTAATTGTTAAAATCAATTTCCTCATGTTATGGGACTCTTACACCGTGTTTATTTTTGGTGATTGTCCGTTGAAAGATGGAGAGAGGAAAGAAATGGAAAGTTGCATCTGGACCCCACACGATTTTGGCTTCCCTCCAATAGTGAGAGGAAAGTAGAATCTTTCCTTTTAATCCTAAGCAGTTTGGTGCTGGATTTGGCGCCAAACTTGCACCTGTTGATGTGGCTTTATTTGATTGGTTGTGTCCATATAATGCTTATGTTGTGACTTGTGATTGGTTGGTTCTTTAATTCCTTCTCTTCTATTGGTCTGACTACTTTCATCCATTTGTCCTGATATGTCTTTTTTTTTTTGGACCTTCTTCTTTCTCTCTTCTTCCGGACTGATTTCTTCCATCCATTTGTCATCGTTTCTCTCTGTTTCTCAACGCCCCCATGAACACTCTTCTTGTTTTCTTCTTCATTTTGATTTTTTTTTGCCCAATGCTTTTCTTTTCTTTTTGCTCATTTTGCCACACTCGAGTGCTTCCTCTCTCTCTCTTTCTTCTTCTCTTCTTCTCGTCATTTTCAGTTTTTTTAACTCAATAGTTTTCTTCATTTCCACTTGAGGTAAGTCTTGGGAAGAGGAAAGAACAATTGTGAAGGAAGATCGGAGACAAGCGAGACAGAGAGAGAGAGGAGCCATGACGGCGACGGTGCTGCCATATGGCTCGCAGGAAGAAGGGCACCTCAACAAGCTCAACGAAAATCGCCTATATACAGCGGAAACGAGAAGGTATGCTTTTTTTTTCACTCCCAATCCCTCTCTTTTATGTTTGATATCCTTCTCTACCATCTTTTCATGTTACGCCGCCATAGTGCGAGGAAGAGGTGTTGAAATAATTTTAGGGATTTGCACCATCTAAACAGCAATACAACAGTGGTTGCGACGGGAAGTGGCGGTTTGGTGGTTTCGACGAAACTGGTGGTATGCGGCGCCCATGGTGGTTTGTGGTGGTGTTCAGCGGTGAGGGGTTCTTTTGAGAGTGATGATGTGAAGGAATTGTGAGAGATCGACAGTGGCCTAGAAAGCTCGACAATAATTTGTTCATACTTGAGGATTGTAAGATCTAGGGGCTCTTTACGGTGATTCATATGTCCTTCTCTCTCGGATTGCATCTCATTTCAAGCTTCCCGTGTTTTTTCGATTTAACATTTATTTTTATTTTTTCTTTCTGTGTTTCTCAATGTCTTACAAAGAAAGATTAAGCGAATCCAGATATTTGGTGTCGTTTGGTAGGAGAGGGTTGCGATCGCTGTCATGGTGGAGAGAGGAGAAAGGAGAGATACTAATAAAGAAAGGAAGCAGACCCTATGAGTGCAGCGGAGCAGCCATCCGTGCTCACGTTGGGGTTTTAAGGTTGACAGATAGCTAGAGACGTCGGTGACAGAGTTCACATCTTGCGACGGTTAGAGTGGAGCTCCGATAACAAGGGTAAGATTCAATCCATTTGTTAATTGATTCCATAAGATGGGAAGAGGAAATTGGCCACTGAACTTCATCATTTGCTGCATGAGGTTACTCTTAAGTCGTAAACAAAATGTCTTGGATAAATGGTATTGGGATCATGACAAACTTAGTGTTTTCTAGATGAGAAGTTTTTCAATGATTAGTAATCGGTGTGTTCTTTTGTTGGAATTATTGCTCATTATTTTCTGAGGTGGTTTGGATGCATTGTCTGCGTGATGTTTTTGTCTTCAAAAAGTAAAGGATACTTTTGGCTCATTATTTACATATCACTACAAAAAAAACGCGAATTAGCGACGGAATTAGCGAGGGAATTTTTGTCCCTCGCAAAAAACTGACATTAGCGACGGAATTGTAGGTCCCTCGCTAATGGTCACATTAGCGAGGAATTAGCGGCGGAATTGCACGTCTGGCTGATTTGGCAGTGCGATGCGCTCGACTATGCAGATCGACGATTAGCAGCGGAATTGGCACGTCCTCGCTAATTGGCGAGTCTTTTGACCGAATACCCCATTATCTCACTCTTCTCTCACTCTTCTCTCATTCTTTCACAATACCCACTCCTCTCCTCTTCCTCTTCCTCTTCCTCTTCCTCTACTCTCTCTCACCTACAAACTAACCCACCACCACCACCACCACCACCACTCACAATACCCATTCTTTCACAATACCCACTCCTCTTCCTCTTCCTCTTCCTCTACTCTCTCTCTTTCTTCACAAACCACCACCACCACCACCACCACCACCACCACGCCCCCACCACACCACAACCACTCTCACTCCTCTCTCTCCTCAACCACACAACCTGACCTCTCTCTCTCTCTCTCTCACTCTCTTTCTTCCACACCACCACCACACCACCTGACCACATACCTCTTTCTCTCTCTTGTCTTTCTTCCACCACCACCACCACCACCACCACCACCACCACCTCTTTCTCCCTTTACTCTTCTCCTTCTTCTTCTCTCTTTACACCACCACCACCACCACCACACCACCACCACCACCACCACCACACCACATCCAAACAACAACAACAACAATAATAATAATAATAATAATAATAATAATAATAATAATAATACTAATAATAATAATAACAGTAGTAGTAATAATAATAATAATAATAATAATAATAATAATAATAATAATAATAATAATACTACTACTACTAATAATAATAATAATAATAATAATAATAAATTCAAATTGATAAGCGTGCCAATCAGACTGGGGTTGCGTGCTGTCAGCATTAGCGACCGAAATGGGCCTGTTAGCGACGGATATTTCACTCGCTAATCCCCGTGTTTCTTGTAGTGTATATACCATAAGTTTTAGCTTTCATCTTTTCATGCAGAATGGTAAGCACATTTTTTACCTATAAGTATTACATTGACATAAGTTGCCTGAAATCTTATGCTATATAAGATGTAATGTCGTTGATAGTGAATTGGTTTTGGTTTTCAAATTTCGTGATGACTTTTATTGTCAATATTTAAACTATGTGACAACTCTAAATTGAAATGGAATATATTCTTATTTGCTAGCTCTTCTTACTTGAGAAGTTTATTTGCTCTTCTCAAGAATGCTAGAACTTTATATTTGATATCACATTTTGTCTAATATCTCCCAACAAAAATTTGAATAATTTCTATTTGGCTTTATGGAAAATGAGAATCAGTGGTGGACTTGTGTGTAGGAAGCCTTGATATTGGAGGTATGTTATATATTATTGGAGGCATGTTATATAGTTATCATTTTCTTTGTTTTTCTTTGATTTAAAAGTATATAAAAAGATATAATACTATAAGAACACTTAAATGTAACAAGAGAAATATCCGCTAAAAAGTCTTAAGTTTGGCAGTATACAAATTAATCAAGAGGTAAAAGCGATGCGACCTTCTAATTCAACTTTGCGGATGAGTTGGAGATGAGTTTTGAGGGTTCAATTGCATTCTCATTTCTTTATTTATGCCAACACTTCCTACCTTTCAAAAGTGTGTTTTGGCATTGAAGCGATTCGGTTCCTTTCCATTTAGTTATGCCGATTCCTCAGGTTTGCTCTTTTGCTGTTTCTTTTTGATCAGTTTTGAAAATTGTTCTTTTGTATTTTAATTTGTTCTTCTTGAGTTCAATAGTCAACTTATTTTTCATTTCATTTATTTTAATTGCATGTTCCTCTTGTATTCTTTGATGTCAATTACTATGATTTTGTTTTTGCTATCTCTGTGTACTAATAGTTTCATGTTTTGATATGGAAAAAATATGCATTCAATCAATCCAAGTATATCTAGTGTTTTGAGTTTGGTTTATTATTTCTTAGATTTGCTTGAGTTTTCATTTTGCTTATTTAAATTGCATGTTCCTCTTTTATTCTTTGGTATGCAGTACTATGATTTTTTTTTGCTGTATGTGTGTCTTGATAGTTTACTATTTTGGTATGGAACATGAGTGCATTCAATGAATCCAACTATATGTTTTGTTTACTCTTTTGTTTTCATACTTTAATTTCTTTTATCAGGGTTCTCCTGATTTGAACCATGTGCTTCTTCATCAAAGGCAAGGAAGGCGCAAAACGTCTTTATGTTCTTATGATTATGAAATGGTATGTGTGTTCTTCAATGGTCATCTTCTTTGTTTTTGTACCTTATTTTATGTTCAATTATTTTCATGTTTGTGTTTTTGTAGGGCTATGGGCTGATCCTTTTTGTTGACACTATTTTTGAACTTTGCGTTCCTGACTCTGTCTTGCTTCTTGATCGTGCTGGAAACTCTTTTGAGGTTGTTACTAGGCGTGGTGATGGATTTGTGTTCCTTTGTCAAGGTTGGGGTGCTTTGGGAGTGATTTATGGTCTTGTAGATGGTGGATGGATTCAGACTTTCCTAGCGTGGAAATTGCGTGTTTAACATTCGTGTGTTTGATAAAAATATTGATGAAGTGCGATATCAACACCTCCTTCACGTTGCAGACCTTGGCCCGACCTTCTCCTTTTCTTCTAAGCGATCTTTGGTATTCCTATTGAGCAGATTTGTCCTCATCCAATGACTTGCTTTTCTCGTGGATGCAACAAGCGTTTGGAACCATCGATGCTTTCCAATTGGTTAGTTGTTCATTCTTTTGTTGTTTAGTATTCTTTCATGTGGTTTTGTATATTCACTTTCATGATTTTCCATATATCTTTCTTTTTGGTTTGAAGTTTAATGTGATATTTGTATATTAGTTTTCATTCTTTTCCTTTTCCATATATATTGCCTTTTCATGTGGTCTTTTATGTTAGCTTTCATGTTTTTAAATATCTCTTGCTTGCGAGGGTCTTTCTCCTTCCTTTTGTTTTGCTATTGTTCCTCAACATCTTAAGGCAGTTGTGGTGGTTGATGAGTGGATTCGTCTTATGACTATCAATAAGAGTCGGGGACAATCTTTAAACAAAGTTGGTATTTATCTTCAAGACCGATTTTCTCTCATGGTCAACTATATGTTGCGATTTCAAGAGTTACTTGTTGGGCGGCCTTAAATTGCTTATTCTTGATGCTAATGAAAATTATACCAACATTACTTCTAATGTTGTGTATAGAGAAGTTTTTCAAAATTTACATTAGGTTAGATCTTTATTATTTGATATTTCTTCTTTTCTATTTTTGCTATTTGATGTTACTTATTTAAGCGATTGTTGTCTCTTTATGTGTCTAGGTTTTTCCTTCCACACATAAGGTCATGGAGCTTTTGAAGTTGATGGTCTCATACTACTTGCCATGTGGAATTGGAGTGATCATCCTCTAATATAATGTTTTAGTTGTTGCTTTGTACTAAAAGGTGTTTTCAAAATGTGGCTTTAATAACTATTGTCTTTCAATAACTTCTGTCTATTTTTCTTACCTTGTGGGTTGTTCCTTGTATTTTTTATCTTTTGTTTCGTTATTAGTTTTGCTAATACTGGCGCCTCCGTGCATCGCACGGGTGTGAGGCTAGTAAGCACAAAATTTTGTGTCAAATAGACAAAAATATCACTTTCTTTCTTCTTACTTTCTTTTGCAACCCAAGCATAGTGTTAGAGTGAGAAATGTCGATCATGATAAGAAATAAAAGAGGAAGGATCAAACTCCTCTAGAAGTAGCTCTATTAAGAGTTACTCTACTTAATAATTCTGCAAAATGTGTTTACAGCAACAAGACATTATGTCTCGTGTTACAAATATGTGAATCTTCTCTATCATAAGGTTCGGGTTACATGAAAATTTAAGCTTAGTTTTATTAAACCCAACTCATAAGTATTTGATTGGATTGAGTTTTTAAATGCATCAAAACTCACCCAACCCAACTCACCCCACGCCCACCCCTACTCACTAGCCAAGCCCATCACCCCTTTCCTTCCTACAGGATGACACTACGCCAGAATTGTAAAAAGAGATCGCCACCTTTAGTAGCGTTTATAAAAAAACGCTAGCCATTTTAATAACACGCTACACCATTAGTAGCGTTTTAAAGTAAAACACTACCTATTAGGTAACACGCTAGACAGATCCCTAGCGCTTTTACTCAAAACGCTAGCAAATTAGAAAACACGCTAGACAGATCCCTAGCGCTTTTATTCAAAACGCTAGCCAATTAGAAAACACGCTAGGCGGATCCACTAGCGCTTTTATTCAAAAGCGCTAGCCAATTAGAAAACACGCTAGAGCGGATCCTAGCGCTTTTATTCAAAGCGCTAGCCAATTAGAAAACACGCTAGATAGATCCCTAGCGTTGTTTAGAAAACGCTAGCTATTTAGAAAACACGCTAGACGGATCCTAGCGCTTTTATTCAAAACGCTAGCCAATTAGAAAACACGCTAGATAGATCCTAGCGTTTTTATAAAGCGCTAGGTATTTAGTAAACACTCTAGACATATCCTAGCGCTTTTACTCAAAAAACGCTAGGTATTTAGAAAACACGCTAGATAGATCCTAGCGGTTTTAGAAAAGCGCTAGGTATGGTTAAATAATTTTTTTGTTTCCCGTTGAGCTACTTCCTCTTTCATTAACTAACACTCTTACCCGGAAACACAAAATCACTCACCCGAAGCATAAAACCCTAACACCCTAACTCAAATTAACATCATCTCTCTCAACAAAAATCATCTCTCTCGGTGAACATCATCTCTCTCACTCGGACAACATTGGTGAGTTTTACATTTCCTTTCTCTGTTTCTTGTTAGATATTAATTGTGGGTTCTAGTTTAGAAATATATTAGTTTTGTCACTTGTGCACACTAGACTCTTCTTCTTTTTTTTTCACCACTAGCCTCTTCTTGTTACACATAAATTAATTGTTTGGAAGACTAGACTATATGGTTCCTTTGTCTTGACCAAAGGGCCGAGAATAGAAATAGAATATGATATAGATATAGCTTGGGAAAATAAGGAGTGGAATTGAAAAAAAATTAAAAGAGGAAATTTTGTTTGTTTTTATATGAATTGATTCTTCATTATATTCGAATTGCTTGATGGGTCATATGTTAAAGTTCTCTTCTCGAGGATTTTATTATAAATATTTGGCAATTATGGATAGAAATTGGATGTACGCGATAAATGCATCCAAGGAGTATATGCATTTGGAGTGGATTATTTTGTGAAATTTGTCTTTGTTGAGCGTTTAGGGACTTCTAGTGGTATGAAATGTCCTTGTTTAAGGTGTTGTTATGTAAAATCGATTCTTTGCGGAGGAGTTGACCACGACATTTAAAAGCGAATGGAATTGATCAAAGTTACACTTGTTGGATAATGCACGTGAGAAAAAGGTGAATCTTCAAATATGAATGATATTAGTAAGAGATATGCGTGGCCGGTTGACACCGGAACACATTCATTTGATCGCGACGAATTTGAAGAGATGGCAAAGGTGGTTGAAGAGGATCTTAATGATTGTCTGAAATGTTTGAGAAGTTGATAAGCGATGCGAGAGACACCATTGTATGCGGGTTGTAATGAATTCACAAAATTATTGGGTGTGATCAAGTTGTATAACTTGAAAACTTCATACGGATGGACGGATAAGAGCTTTCTGGGATTTACTCTCTTACGAAAGAAATGTTGCGAATGATAATGTGCTTCCTTCTCGGACGTATGATGCAAAGCAAATGTTGGGGTCTATTGGCTTGAACTATGAGAAGATACACGCTTGTCAGAATGATTGCATTTTATTTCGGAATGAACATGCGTTGTTAAAGTCGTGTCCTAAATGTAATGCTGCGCGGTATAAGAAGAAAAAGTCTGCTCCACAAAAGGTGTTGTGGTATTTTCCTATAATTCCTCGATTTAGGCGCATGTATCGTAGTTCGGAAGATGCAAAACACTTGACATGGCATGAGGATGAAAGGATTAAAGATGGTATGCTACGACACGTGATTCTCATGATGGAAAAAATCAATATTGAGTATCCTAATTTCGGGGATGACCGAGAAACCTCGCCTTGCATTGTCTGTGATGGATTTAACCATACGGTATCGAGTAGCTCCCACTGATACATGGCGTGATTTTGGCGATTTATAACTTACTGCCGTGGCTTTGCATGAAGCGCAAATATATGATCTTTGTCTTTGTTAATTTCAGGCCCAAACAACCGAGGAAATGATATTGATGTATACTTGGCTCCTTTAATTGAAGACTTGAAGCAAATGTGGGAGATTGGGGTAGAGGTGTATGATGGGTTCGAGAGAAGAAAGTTTCACCACGAGGGCTATGATCTTTGGCACATTGCGACTTTCCTGCATACGGCAATCTATGCAGTGCGATAACAAAGGGCGTGTGCATGCACTATATGTGAAGATAACACAGATTGGATGTGGTTGGAACATGGTAAGAAGAATATCTATCTTGGTCATCGTAGATTTTTGCCATCAACTCATCACTTTATCGATTGTGGAGAAAGGCATTTGATGGGAATCTGAGAAACACGTAGAGCTCCCCGCCTTTGTGGCGAGCAGTATTTGAAAAGGTGGAAGATTTGAACATTAAATTTGGGAAGCCTTTTGCGGGAGAGATTGCCCAAGCGGGGTGGAAGAAAAGTCGATTTTCTTTGAGTTGCCATCTTTTGGAAGTCATTATATGTAAGGCATTTCATTGATGTGATGCATGTTGAAAGAATGTCTTGAAAGTGTCATTGGTACCTTACTCGATATGCTTGGGTAAGACTAAAGATACCATCAACTCGAGGTTGGATTTGGTTAGTATGGGTTTGAGACTGAATTGGGTCCGGTAAAGAAGGGTACACGTACATATCTACCCCTTACAAAAAAAACCGTCATTAGCGAGGAATATCCGTCGCTAAAGTGACCAATTCCGTCGCTAATTGCCATTAGCGAGGAATTAGCGCGAGAGACGATTTGGTCGCTAATTCCTCTCGCTAATGCAATTAGCGAGAAATCTGATTCGGTCGCTAATTACCCACGGCCACGTCCTCGCTAATTCCTCGCTAATTAGCGAGGACACATCAATTCCTCGCTAAGCGACACGCTGAACACCCAATTTGGTGAGCGCCACGTGTATACATTCCTCGCTAATTCCTCGCTAATTCACTCGCTAAAGTCCAAAAATTAATTTTTTTAAAACACTGCTTATTTATTAATAATAACTAATTAAACATAAAATACCTAAATCAATATATAAATACAAAATTTCTAAAATGTTTCATTCAAAATCCAAAGTCAATACAACACAAAATACTCAAATGTAAAAAAATAATACAAAGAGTACTAAAAAGACCCGTCATCGGACTCCTCGGATGGCTCAAAACTGAAACTCGGACTCATCGGACTCACCAAGTTTGCAGCGGTGAGGCGTACTCTCTTGAGGCCCGATAAAGCTCCATCATCCTCCTCATGTCATTCTCCATCTTTTGCTCCCACTCTCGCTTTTGCATCTCCATCATTTCTTTGCCACTCCGACTTTTGCTCTCTCACTCTCTTCCGACACATTTGCGTAGCATGCGGCTCCTCCTCCATCTTCCTAAATCGCTCTCTCTCCGAATCGATTGAGTAGAAAATGGTGGTCGTCTTCTAGAAGCTCTAGTGGGGTCAAACCAGACGGGCTCATTAATGGAGCCAAGGGCCCCGTACCATCTGAGCGACCACTTGTTCCGACCCGCTACTTTCTCCCAATGTGCATTCGAGAGAGCTATCAAATCGGGAGTAAGTTGACCCGGTGTTTGGGGTTCAGTTCCACGAGTGTTGAACCCATCTCTTGAGAATGGGCCTCTGTTTTGTATAACCACAAAACATAGCATAATTAGTGCTCCATTCATTTTAACAAAGCAACATATATGTATATATAATACAATTCAAGATGTGTATTTACGAGTAACCTCGCATGCGCTCCTCTCGACAAAGTGATCTTGAGTACCGCTTCCTTACATGGGTAAACACTGTGAAGGCAGCGGTGGGGGCGTCCCAACTTCTTAGCTTTGTAAAATGAAAAACATTTTCAACATTTGCTAACTAATTAAGTAATGTAAAAAACACGAGATATTTAAAATAATTTACCAATCGAATAGCATGTTGAGCACGGCTTATGGACCCAACACACGTTAAGCGAGCGCCGCACTACGAGTTTCTATTCGCGCCCGCCTTTTTGAATTATGTTTGAACTTCTCTGTTTCCCAATGTTCCTTGAAGGCATTCCAAACATTTTCACCCATGTAAGGAGGCCTCACATTTCCACGCCTCAACTTGTACAACAAATCAGACAATTGTTGACCAAACCTCGAGAGAAAACACCTCGGACCTCTTCATCATACTCTTGGTGCCATGTCACTCTATTACGTATTAAGCATAATGAAAGTATGTATTAGTAATAATATTAAACATTACCAAACATTAAATTAAAACTAACAATATATATAGGTACATAATGACATAATTAATAGACACTTACTCTAAAAAAGCCAACAACTCATCCTTCACTTTGTCATCAACTTTACTCCACTTTTTATGGTAAGTTTGAAAATATTTCTTACGGATGACATATGTGATCTTTGGATGAAAGCTGCCTTCAATGGAACAAGTCTACATATATACGATAAAAATATATCAAACAATCATAATATATATATATATATATATATATATATATATATATATATATATATATATATAAGTTGTTGCATAATTAACTTAAATTAAAAAAATCCAACAAATATAATACTTACGTGTTACCATATGGATAAATGATGTAGAGCTTTTTGTTGTTGATATAAACCACCTCCACTCTCTCGTCATCAACCACCTCCACTCCGGCTCATTAGCACCATCACCACCAACATGATCATCCTCAGATGTACTCACATGCTCGGTCGATGTACTCACATGCTCGGTCGATGTGCCTATATGCTCGGTGGCGTATGCCCGGTGTATGCCCAGGAGGTGGGGAAGAGTCATTTGTATCTGAATTTGTATATACCAGTGGCATATCGGGGTGTATACGAGAAGGTGGCATATGCCCGGTGTATAGGAAGTGGCATATGCCCGGTGTATACCCAAGAGGTGGCATATGTCCATGTGAGGGAATATGAAACCAATTGGGGCCAGATGGAGAATGGGGTGGTGGGACATCAGGGTGGTAGTCATGGGCGGACCAACCAATGTACTCGACCTCATATTTCCAAGATTAATTACCACCTCATTATTAGCACTACGATTACGCCTCCTCTTGGGCTCCCCTCTTGCTATTCCCTTCCACTTTATCTTGTCTCGGTGGGTGAGCCTCCTCACGAATCCATTTCTATGAAAAAAGGGAACCCACAACAATATATAATATTACCAACATTAATAATACAAAATGTGATACTAACACCATTAATGATACAAAATGTGATACTAAAACAATTAATGATACAAATGTGATACTAACGACATTAATGATATATTCATTAACAAGTTTCATCAAAAGACAAAGGTAATACACAAGAACAATAATGATAATAACAACATAAGACTAATCTAATTATTCATCTTCTTCATCTTGATTCTCTTCTTCATCTTGATTCTCTTCTTCATCTTGCTCATCTAATTCATTTTCTCTTATCACTTCTAATCTTTGCTTCAACTTCTTCAACATCGATGCGATCATCACGTAAAGGGTGAACTGTTCAACTTCAATTACCTCATTTACTCGGACATTTCATCCACGATAAGGAACATCATCCTCCACATCATCGGCTTCAATGCGACCCAGTGGTTTTGTCTTAATTGCAACACACCATCCTTTACGAGTTGATGGATATGGAACATAGTACACTTGTCTCACATTTTACGCCATAATAAATGGATCATAGAGTTGATACCTTCTATTCATTTGAATGTCCACCGTATTACATTTTGGATTCAACTTTGTTCCTCTAAGCAGATGGATCAAACCATACAATAAAACATGACTATTTTCTTTTCATAGTCCAAGAATGGGTATTCAAGTTGATATATGTGTTGGATCACACAGTAGTAGTCATTTTCACCTCCTCCTGTTTCCCCTTTAACATATACCCCACTATTAATTGTTCTTTTCCTCACTCCGAGTTGAGTGTCAAATTTGTGCAGATTAACTAGGTGCGTGTGCCTGCTCGGTGACCTCAAGAAAAGGACCATCGGCTAAGTTCCTCAAGTGTTGGATTAGGGAGTTGGTTGTGCTTCATAAACCTAAGTAACCATATATGGGAAAAATAAGTCATGTCTCATATCTACTTTAAACATTTGACATTAACACATTATTTGATTTACTTACTCTAGCCTTAAAGCAGTTGGAAAAACTTTCATGTATCTGAGCGAGAAGATTCTTGGTGGGTATACCCTCGATTCGTAAGAATGCTTTGAAATGGTGTAATTGAAAGTTGATCAAACCATGATTTAACTTTATACTTTAAGCGTCTATAATATAAAGACTAAATTGGAGCATACTTACTCGACATATGGTTTAACCGATTGCAATTGATCAAGACATGAACATGTCTTTGATAGATGTTCTTTATCGATAAGTATTTGGTTGACTTCTTTCAGAGAGGCGACCGGGTTTGCTAAAGGCACAGATAAAGTGAGCGCATGTCTTTCTTCTTCAACCTCCCTTTCATTTCTATTATTTCTTGACAACATAAAATTGTTGAAATAATGTGAGCAGAAATAGATGGTTTCACGGTGTAAGTAAGGCTGCGCAAATCGATCCTTGACTCTAGCTTTATTCTTCAGCGATCGTTTATAATCACCCATTAATCTACATATGAACAATTAGTCATACTAATTAATTAAAATAGTCGTACTAATAATTTTTTAATTCAAATGTTGAAATAGATAATTACCTCTCAAATGGATACATCCACCTATAATGAAGCTAGTCATGAGTCTTGCTTCATATGCTAGGTGGTGGTAGATGCTCCATGGAATCAAAGAAAGCGGGAGGAAATATTCTCTCCAACTTACGGATGATGAAAGGAATATTACTGCTCCATCTTAATGAGATCATCCATTCTCAATGTTGAAGAGCACAAATTCTTAAAAAATTGACTCACTTCGATAAGTGGTTCCAAAACACACTTTGGTAGTGAACTAAAAGCAATTGGAAGCAAACACTCCATGAATACATGGCAATCATGACTTTTCATTGCATACATCTTCCCGGTGTTCACATCGGTACATCTTGCAAGGTTAGAAGAATAACCATCTGGCATCCTCAATCCTTTCAACCATCGACAAACATCTTTCACTTCATCAGGTGTTAGACAATATTTGGCTTTTGGTTTTAACATCTTCCCATTAGCCATTTCCACCAAATTCAAATCGGATCGATATTTGCTACAGTTAAAAAGAGAATCCAATCTAGCCTTATTATTGTCTTTAGTTTTATCTTTCACATTCATCACGATCATAAATATGTTATCAAAGAAATTCTTCTCAATGTGCATAACATCGAGATTGTGCCTCAACAGATTGTCTTTCCAATATGGGAGATTCCAAAATATGCTTCTTTTTGTCCAGTTATGCACTTGTCCATAACCATGCAGTCTCTCAAGTTCGCCTACCTCAGTGACTTGTGGCAAGTCCATAACTCTGCTCCATATTTCACTGGTGTCACCAAAGCGGTGGTCCATCTTCTTCAACTACCTTGTTCTTGAAGCCCTAGCATTCTTTCTAAATTTATGATCGGCGGTAAGAATCTCGATGTGAGTCAAACCAAGAAGTCTTGCCCCGTATTTTTAGCGAAAAGCGCCTTTGTGTGTTCCATGCAATGAGGACATGCCAATTTACAGTGAGTCCCTGACGGACAACATACCATAAGCGGGAAAGTCGTTAATTGTCCACATCAGCGCCGCTCTCATCTTAAAATTCTCTTTCCGTCTTTGCATCATATGTCAAAACACCCCCACAATCTCTTGAGATCATCAATTAGAGGTTCCAAAAGATATCAATGTTAGCTTTTGGATTATTTGGACCAGTGTCAGACAAGTCAAAAACATAAGCGGTTTAGTCATGCACATCTCGGGAGGAAGATTGTAAGGGGTAACAATGGTAGCCAACAAGAGTAGGGAGAAGATGATGCTTGGATATATGGAGTAAATCCATCGAGCACAATCCAAGTCGAACATTTCGTGGAGTGCGAGGCAAAATCTGAATGCACTAAATCAAAGTGTTTCCATGCTTCACCGTCGGATGGGTGGCGCAAAATGCGAGAGTACCCTATTATCATAATGCCAAGTCATTTTCTGCGCAACTTGATCGATGCAAACATTCTTTGCAACCTTGGAATTATAGGCAAATAGAACATCGACTTCACGGGAATGGGTTTATAATTACGTTTTGCCCTTTACGAACATGATACCTCGTAGTCCACGAGAATTTGCATTCAAGTAGCTCACCGTCATTTTACCAAACTCGTTGTTGTAATACAACATGTGTCCTTTCTCACAACAATCAATCTTCTTAAAAATCAATCCCGACTTGAAACTAACATCTTTGCTTCATAATAATTGTTTGGCAAATTATCCTTATAAGGTGTTGCATCCATCATCATTTTAGTCACATAGTCTAAACCCACTTGAAATACTACTCATGGACTTGAGAGCTAAAAGCTTAACACACATAGATAATTTTGAATCTGGCGAGCCTTGAACAGCGGTTTGTTTGAATCGATAACAAATTATAAAATCTACGTGCTTCTTCATTTGGAAGTTCTTCATGATTGTCATCACGAGGCTCATCAAATGGCACATTCACCCCAAGACCATCACAAATCATGTTATTCATCCACTCAATATTTTCATTCGTGAAACACCAACACGAGAATTGCTTGAAGCTCAACTTCAAAATTTGGAAGTTGTTCTCCATGGTCGATCAAATCCTATAATTAGGCCTAAACCCCCCATTGATACAAGTGGCATCGATTTCCTCATCGGTCTAATAGGTACACCGTCGCATTTTAAACATGGACATCTAACCCCATTTTCCTCTCTAGCCAAATCATGTTGCCACGCTACCACAAGAAATTGTTCAACCCCAACAACAAAAGATTCTTTCAAACCCGCTCTTCTCGAATATAACCGATCATACCCGATCACGATTAAATTGATACGAATTCATCTACACACATTTTAAAAAGCGTGTTACATTCCCATAACATTGCCAATAACATATATCAAGTTAGTGGCATCGATATCATCGGTGGAGATGATTTCGGGCGAATATGAAGTCGAGGACGACCACAAAACCCTTTTCCATCCAAGTAGTGAAGGAAGTTATTTTGAACTCCCAACCTTACCGTTGTTAGTATTGTCTCGCAATTATCTCAATGGAGATGATTTCGAGCAAAATATGGGGGTGAGTGAAACAGCACCTCACCCTTTTCCATCAGCAACACACAGTCAACTAACCTAGGGTTCATCCAAAAACACTTAAACACTTTTCACACTCAATTCAACTAACATTTCACAATAACAATTAATCCTAATATTCAATTATAACTTACAATTCACACTCAATCCTTAATTATAACTCACAACAATACTCAATTCTAATACATAACAACAAATTTAATTTAAAAACTAACCGATATTAGATTTACGTCCGGTGCGGTGGTTCGGTGACGGTGCGCACTCCGGTGCGGTGGTGAAACTTCAAACACCAAAATCCAATCCTAACCAATTTCAATTTCAAGGAAAAATAAATTAAAACAAATTCAATAAAAAATTAAAATTAAAACAATATCATAAACAATTGAAAATCAAAACTTACAATAAGAGGTGGTTGTGGTGGTGGTGGTGGTTGTGTGGTGGTGTGGTGGAAGAAGATGGAGAGAGTAAAAGGGAAATGAGAAATAGTAAGAGAGAGAGCTAGAGAGGAGATAAATAGGAGGAGCTTTGGTGGTGGTGGTGGTGGTTTCGTGGTGGTGGTTTAGTGGGTGGTGGTGGTGGTGGTTTAGAGTGGGTGGTGGTGGTGGTGGTTTTTGGGTGGTGGTGGAAATGAGGTGAAGAGAAGAAGAGTGAAAGGAGAGAGAGAGAGAGAGAGAGGAGAAGAATTGGGGAGGGTGGGTGGTGGGGCGTGGGTGGTGGTGGTTGTATGGTGGTGGAGAGGGTTTTGGTTTGAGAAGAATTGAGAGAAGAGTGAAAGAGAAGCAGTTAGAGTGAGAGAAAGTGAGAGGCGAGCGTCGCTCGGTTGTAGTCAAAAATGTGCCGCGTAGCAGCCAGTTTAGCGACGGAAAATCGGTCGCTAATCGTAGCGTGCAGAGAGAGACTTGCAGCGATCGAGAAATTTAGCGAGGACCCATTAAATCCGTCGCTAAGCGTCTTGAATTGCGTGCAAGCGCAATTTGAAATTAGCGCGTGCATTTAGCGACGGCGATCCGTCGCTCTTGGCCTTATTTCCGTCGCTAATTACCTAATTTGCGAGGACTGTTTCCCTCGCTATGTCGTCGCTAATTTACGAGTTTGCGAGGGACCTAATATTCCTCATAGCGTCCCTCGCTAAATGGCGTTTTTTTGTAGTGTGTACCTCCGCGGCTCATACTCTATCTAGAAAAGGAAAATGTCTTTTGTGAGTTTCTTCATGGAGTTAAAGTTCGGAGGATACTCTTCAAATGTGGCGACTCTTGTATCGATTAAAGACCTCGAGTTAAAGTCTCTAAAGTCCCACGATTGTCATGTTCTCATGGAGAATTTGCTACCCATTGGTATACGATCCATTTTGCCTAAGAAAGTGCGTCGGACCTTAACCAAACTTTGTTTATTCTTTAAGGAGATTTGTAGTAGAGTGATTGACCACTGGAAAGTTGCCAACATTGCAAAAAGAGAAATTCTTGTCACTTTGTGTGAGCTTGAGATGTATTTCCCACCTTCCTTTTTCGACATAATGATTCATCTAATAGTTCATGCGGTTAGAGAGACACAATTGTGTGGCCCGTGTTACATGAGATGGATGTATCCGTTTGAGCGTTACATGAAGATATTAAAAGGATATGTGAAAAATCGATCACGACACGAGGTTGTATTGTTGGAGCTACATAGTTGAAGAGGCTATTGAGTTTTTGCGGGCTATCTATCTAGTCTTGAATATTACGTGGGATTTGCGAGGTCTCGTCATGCGGGAAGGATTAGTAAAGGGATAGCGGGAACTAAATTAGTGATGGTATCAAGGAAAGAACTAGAAGCAAGCACACTTATACGTTCTTCACAATGATAGTGAGGTTGATTCATATGTTTCCAAGCACAAGGAGATTCTTAAGAGTCAATTCGGGAAAGAAGCAAGTTTGGTTAGCAAAAAGAACACAATAGGAGTTTCATAGTGTGGCTAAAACATCACATTGATGGTGAGTGTGTTTGAATCCTACTTGATTTCAAAAAGATTGAGATGGTTAGCAAAAGGTCCAAATATACATGTCTTCTCTTACAATGACTATCTAATGAGCGAGTGCACTTTCTATACAAAAGAACAAGATGATCGAGTAAAATGCAAAATAGTGGGGTGACTCTTGTAGCTCATTCTATGCATGCATCGATTGCAAAGATAGAAATCCCATATATGCAAATATGTCTTACTTTGGCTTCATTGAACACATATGGGAGTTGGATTACAATATGTTTGAGAGCTGTGTTCAAATGTGAATGGGTTGACAATATCTTGGTTTCTGATTGATGAATTAGGGTTCATGCGAGTGAATTTCAACAAGTTAGGATATAAAGATGAACCTTTTATTTTAGCATCATAAGCTCGACAAGTGTTTTATGCCCCTTCGATCCGATTAATATCAATTGGTCTATTGTTCTATTGGTGACAAAAAATTTGTGTATAACAACGATGATGATGAAGCACCGATGATGTTGGTGTTGAGGGCGACCCTTTCTTGAGAACATCGGAACCAATAATAGGGAAAATACTTCTATAGAGGATGTTGTATATTTTAGAAAAGATCATAATGATGGAATTATTATTAAATCGGAAAAAAATACCAAGGCGAATTGCAAACAAAATTTTATCTAGGAAAAGGAAAAGGTAATATAGACTTAATGATTTCTCGTTATTTTTATTAATAGATAATATTTATATTGTTTTTGTAAATTTAACAATAACATGGATTATATATGTTATATTGCAGTCGGATGGCATCAACTTAGTGATCATGAGATCTAGTGGTCAAGGCAGTAGTCATTGAGGTTGTCTTTATTATATATGTTTCTAGCTTTAATTTGTAGCTACTTTTGAGTTTCATAATCTAAGTTACTTATTATGTTGTATGATTTGGATATATATTAATTATGTTGTAAGTAATTGTTAGTTTAATATGGTCTTTTGGTGATATGTACATATGTGTGTATCTATATATTGGTTTGTAATGATATATTGGCTGAATTTTGTTGGAATGTATTTTCTGAATTTTGTTGGAAGGAATGAATTTATAGGTTGTAATTAAAATGGAGAACAAACCAAAATAAAAAAATATTTAAAAAAATTCAGTCGATAGGTATCGTTTTAGAGTGAAAAGCGCTAGAAATGAAGTTAAAAAATTCATTCAATACCTAGCGTTTTAAAATTAAAGCGCTAGGAATTTGTAAAGAGGAGCTAGAGGATCCTAGCGTTTTTCTGAAAACGCTAGGAATGGTAGTAAAAGGTGCTATAGCATCCTAGCGTTTTTACATAAAGCGCTAGGAATGTTAGTAAAAAGGTGCTATAGCATCCTAAGCGTTTTTACATAAAGCGCTAGGAATGTTAGTAAAAAGGTGCTATAGCATCCCTGGCGTTTCTGACGCTAGGAATGTTAGTAAAAAGGTGCTATAGCATCCCTGGCGTTTCTGACGCTAGGAATTGTAAAAAGCGCTATAGCATCCTAGCGTTTTTACATAAAGCGCTAGGAATGGTAGTAAAAATTTTAATAGCATCCTGGCGTTTCTGAAACGCTAGGAATTGTAGTAAAAATTTTAATAGCATCCCTAGCGTTTCTTGAAAGCTAGGAATGGTAAACTGGCAGCTAGATGATCTCTAGCGTTTTATGTAAAAAGCGCTAGGGATGCTATTAAAATTTTTACAAGCGCGCTCTCTCATCTCCCTCACACACTCACGTAGGCGTCTCTTCATCTACCTAACTTCTCTCCACGACCGGAAACCCTCCACGAACAACCCGAACCCGGAAAAACCCGGAACACACTCACGTAGGCGTCTCGTTCATCTACCCTCTTCGTTCATCGTGCCGTTTGCGAACCTCCACGACCCGGGGAAACCCTCTTACGTTCATCTCCACGCCATACCGGCTCTCCTCTCTCTCCTTGGTGCTACGACCCATTTGTCTCCTTTTTCTCTTCACTCTCTCCCTTTCAAAGGTATTTACGCACTCACGTACTCTCCACCTCTCTCTTTGCAATGACTATTTGTTATGGTTTTTATGGTTTGTTATGTATCTTTTGTATGGCTTTCTCTGTTATTTAGCTCAATGTTGTATCTAATTAGTTGTTAGATTAGTCTAGCTTAGATAGCATTATTAACTTGACTAGTGCATGGCTTTCCTAGTGCATGGCTTTCTCTGTTTACTCTAGGTTCTTAGTGCATGGCTTTCCTATATATGTTTACTCTAGGTTATATACTTAGTGCATGGCTTTCCTATGTATGTTTACTCTAGGTTACTTAGTGCATGGCTTTCTCTTTTTAGTGCATGGCTTTCATATATATGTTTACTCTAGGTTATATACTTAGTGCATGTCTTTCCTATGTATGTTTACTCTAGGTTACTTAGTGCATGGCTTTCACTGTTACTTAGTGCATGGCTTCTTCTATATTTTGTTAAGTGTTTGTTGGTTCTAAACAATTAGAAAGCTAAAACTCTTTGAGTCTATTTCATTTGGGTCATTGCAAGTCGGATGGCATCACATAGTGATCACGAGTAGTCGTCGAGGTGGTGATGGGGGTGATAGAAACACAAAGAAGTTCACTCCCAGAGGAATTACATCGAAAAAGAATATCGTCCATCGGATAAGTAAAGGACACGAGAAATATAAGGTAAGTTAATTACTAATTATTAATGTTGTTCTCTACCTTTCCAAGTTATCTAATTATTTAATGATTTAATTATTTAAGGTCAGATGGAGTGTTAAAGGTTTGCCAATTGGAGACAACGGCACAAATTTAATTAGCTTTATTGGTACTAAGGTGAAACAAATCTTTCCAATTTCAATAAAAAGTTGGAATGAGAAAGATAATCTGATTTTGCCTAAAGCGAAAGATGATTTTTGGTCCTTAACACGGTATATAATTTTAGACCTCTTTAATAATCTTATTTAGTGAATTTTTAGTTGTATTTATTTAATCCATTTTTATGTATAAGTAGAAACACTTTGATGTCGATGATGCCGAAGAGATTGGATACTCAAGGAAGCGGGAAGGTTGCATCGGGCATATAGAGCGATGTGGGAAAAAGTATACGAAAGCGGCTTTGATGGGACCATCGAGAGAGGAGCCTCAAGACCTTGTATCTAGGAATTATAACTAAGGAGGATTGGACCAAATTTGTAGATATACGCTTTTCTGAGATCCGGATTTCTGGTTAGTATATTAATTATTTAATATATATATATATATATATATATATATATATATATATATATATATATTATATAACAAGATATCATTCATTAATGTATACTTATGTTTTTAAATAGAAAAAAGCAAAGCCAATAAAGTGAGAGCTTCTAATCCCAAAGTACCCTTATAGAGGAGGTTCAAGTGGATATCAAATTCTTGAAGAAAGATTGGTAAGACACAATTAGTTTAATTTATTATGATTTAATGAATCTCTTAATTTCTGAGTTGATTAACAATTATTAAACTTAAATAGTTCTTGCAAGAGGGGAAAGATCCAACTCAAGAATCCTTGATCGTTGTCTTTATGCGGTTAGAGGCCCGACAAAACAAGGATGGGGAGATTGTGGATCCGAAAACTAAGGAGGTCAAGGACAAAATTGTAAGTATTCCAAAATTCATGTATTGTAATTTTAATTTTATGATTCTTAGCAAGTTGGAATTTGTGTCGACTATTTTTTTAATCAGTTACTCGATTTTTTTGACACGTGAACATATTTTTATTGTCGATTAAATTTCTTTGACACTTGTTTATTATTTTTATCCGTTACTCGATTTTTTTGACACGTGAACATATTTTTATTGTCGATTAAATTTCTTTGACACTTGTTTATTATTTTTATCCGTTACTCGATTTTTGACACGTGAACATATTTTTATTGTCGATTAAATTTCTTTGACACTTGTTTATTAATTTTATCCGTTACTCGATTTTTTTGACACGTGGACATATTTTTATTATCGATTAAATTTCTTTGACACTTGTTTATTATTTTTATCCGTTACTCGATTTTTTGACACGTGAACATATTTTTATTGTCGATTAAATTTCTTTGACACTTGTTTATTATTTTTATCCGTTACTCGATTTTTTTGACACGTGGACATATTTTTATTGTCGATTAAATTTCTCTTGACACTTGTTTATTAATTTTATCCGTTATTTATGTTTGTGCATCGACCAAAGCATATCACAATCTGTATCACAAGGAGATTTAACAGTTGTGATGGTCAACAAGATGTCCTTGCTCGTGCCTTGGGAAGGAAGAGAGGCAGTCGGATTAGAGGTTATGGATATGGGATTCCTCCTACAAGCGTGTTTGGGCCAAAGAGCCAAAGCAAGGAGTGCGAGGATTGTAAAGTCATGGCGGCAAAGTATGTGAGCTATCCAAGAATGTTGTTGTGTTAATGGAAGAGAGGCGGATGTTTTAGCGACTCTTGGCACAAAGTTGGTGCACCATCCCCTCTTGCACCACCCCTGCTTTGAACCTATTGAACTCTTTGCACCCCATGCGCCCGAGATATTTGCACCATCCCTTCAACACGGTATTTAACAAAACTCGACTGTTTTTGTACATATGTATTTGATAAAATTATCATGTATATTTATTTTTCTTTATAATTGATTTAGGATAGCTGTGAATGTGAGCTATATATTGCAAACCCACATCGAAAGGTTGCGAGTGGGTTTGATATGTAACCAATTGAGTGCCACCTTTGCACAATTTACCCATGCTGAAAACCATTTGAGAGTTAGGGTAGACTATTCAATAGAGAAGTACGCACCATTGCACCATTCCAATTGCTAATGCGGATATATTTACTATGGATCAAGCACTTAGTACTTTTGTGGCATGGCTTTGAACAACTTAATCGTTGTAAGTGACAATATTTTTGTTAATAAGTTGATGACTATAATGTGTGTTAACTAACTAATTAATCATTTTTTTAATATATACTAGGTACCCCAAGTGTCCGACCTTCCCCCTTCAATAAAAGTGTCCCGACCTTCCCTTCCACTACCAAACTCTCGACCATCTACTTATATCGGCCAGTCCAACATGTTGGTCAATTTCCCATTGATGAATTCGAGAAGTACATCGATTCTCTAAAGGTCCACATTCAAAAAATGAACCGGGACGACCAAATTTTTCTGCTTAGATAACATTGTGGGCTGGAGCAGTTGGTAATGATCAACATGGAGGATCACGAAAGCTATAGTTGAGATGGATTGGGCCCTTGCCAGCGATATTAGAGTATATAGGTATGTATTAAATTATTTGTACACAATAGTTGTTTATATTAGAGTATATATTAGAGTATATATATATGAGGATCACGAAAGTTGTATATATATTATTTATAGGTTTTGTACAATCGTCTTACGGTCCCTTCTCAGCGGACACGAAGTATTTCTTCTTGTGTCGGCGTGTATCGTTGTGTTTAAGCAAGGTATCTGAGAGGAGCGTATTATGGCTATTAAGAGTGAAATACAAAGTTATATCCATTCACGCTTCATGGATGCCAAGCATTTGAAGGCGACTCTTTATTTTTGGCACCACTCAATAATGGGTGAGAAATTTAGTCTTCAATCACTTGTTTAATTATTTTGAGGATTGTATTATAGTGTAAATTAATGTGTACTCATTCGTGATTCATTTACTTACGAGGCAACATTGGGTACTCTTTGCAATAAACCCTAAGCAAAATGTTGTCTACTATCTGGATTCACTTCAAGGCCATTACAAAGTCTCGTAGACTTCGTAGAATCGGTTGAGAGGTGTGTATGTGTAACCCTCTCATTTTAATTTGTATAATTTAATATATGTATTTTGTTCAACTTAACATTATATATATATATGTATGGCGTTCTGATGCTTTGAAAGAATACTTGGGATTATCTACGAGTAAAACAAGATGGCTACCCATAGCTTTGTAAGCTTTTAAGAATCATTCTTATAATTTTAATTGAATTTTTGGTCATAAAAATGTGACAATTAAGTTATAATGATCTTTTGCTTTGTAGTGTCCTAAACAACCAAACAACAATGATTGTGGGTACTACGTTATGAGGTTTATGAAAGAGATTATCACTCATGACAAAGTAACAATCCCAACCAAGGTAACTACTTAGATTTCTTTTTATATTGATATTATAATACTTACTCACATTTAATAAACATTTTAATTCTAATTTTATTTCATTTTATTTTTGATATTTTCCAGCTTTAAAAATATCAGAATTACTCTATTTGAACAACTTACAGCAGTATGGGGAGTAGTGCGATTTTGTTTCTAGCTTTTTGTAGCAAGTTTTGAGATTCATAATAGTTTAGTTATTATATATGTTGTATATATTGGATTTATATTATGTTGTAAGTACTTCTTAGAATGATATATATTGGATTGGAAATATTATTTGATGAATTTTGTTGGTGAATTTTGTTTGAATGATATTGGATTGGAATGTATTTTACGAATTTGTTTGGAAGGGAATGAATTTATAGGTTGTAATTAAAATGGAGAACAAACCAAAATAAAAAAATATTTAAAAAAAAAAATCGATCGATAGGTAGCGTTTTAGAGTGGCGCTAGAAATGAAGTTAAAAAATTCATTCAATACCTAGCGTTTTAAAAATAAAGCGCTAGGAATTGTAAAGAGGAGCTAGAGGATCCCTAGCGTTTCTGAAAACACTAGGAATGCTAATAAAAGGTGCTATAGCATCCCTAGCGTTTAACATAAAGCGCTAGGTATGGTAGTAAAGGGCTATAGTATCCACTAGCGTTTTAATTTAAAGCGCTAGGAATGGTAATAAAAGAGCTATGGGATCACTAGCGTTTTTATTTAAAGCAGCTAGGAATGGTAGTAAAAAGAGCTATGGGATCCTGGCGTTTCTGAAACGCTAGGAATTGTAAAAAGCGCTGGGTCAATGGCTGGCGTTTTATATAAGCGCCACGTATGTCCAAACACTTATTTGGGTCAATGGCTAGCGTTTTTAAGCGCTACGTATAATGGGTCAATGGCTAGCGTTTTTAAAGCTACTAATGGGGTGTCTAGCGTTTTAAAGCGTTTTAAAGCGCTACAATCTTTCAAAAAAAGCATTAGCCATCCTGTCTATTTGGCGTAGTGTGATATGTATGTGTGTGCATATATAAACATGTTTGGTGTCATGAAATAAGCAAGTAATTTTTGAAAGATAAACATCATATTATATATAAAAACTGAGCACAAGGGAATACATTTCAAGAGCATATATTTAATGTATCAACCTCTAAAACTTGAGCATAATATTCAATGTATCACTCAAGTAGAAAGGGTACTCAATCAATATATAAATACAATGAATCAACCTCTAAAAGGGAAATACATTTCAAAGAGGTGCAAGAAAAAGACTTCACTTTGAATTTTGAATAATGATAGTAACTCGTCATTTACCATATAGACTATAGAGATGAAGGAAAAAAACCAACCAAGCAAACGATTTATTCAGAGTAGCAAACCAGACACAAAGACAATAATTGCATAAAGAGTAGTACAATTTATTCTAGCTAGGACAATAATTGCATAAACATGGTAGCAATTTATTCAAGGACAATAATTGCATAAAGAGTACGTAGTACAAATTATGTTCAGGCAGATTGCCCAAGCACGCAAAACCCAGCGTTATGGTTAGTGAAATTTCCATCAATGACAAGATTGTGACCACTAACATACTTAGAGTCATCACTCCCCAAGTAAAGAGCGGCTTCAGCAACATCTTTAGGCTCAAGACTAGCACCCTTCAAGTTGGAATAAACCGCCAAACACCCCTCATCATCAAGCTCAAAGAAATTCTTAGCCAACGGCGTTGCAACCACAGAAGGTGACACACAATTCACTCGAATACCAAACGGTCCTAGCTCCACCGCGGTGTTTTTCACCAGCCCCACCACAGCATGCTTTGAACTCGTGTACGCATGTGAAGCCACACCACCTGTGCTTCCACATATACTAGCTGTGTTAATTATGCTTCCCCTTCTAGCTGGGATCATTACCCTAGCAGCGTGTTTTGTTCCAAGAAATACACCAACCAAGTTTATGTTTATCACTTCCTCGAATTCTGACTTGGTGTTTTCTAGAATGCTGGTTTTGTTTACACCTGTTATTCCAGCATTGTTGAACATGATGTCTAGTTTACCGTACTTGGAAACCGCAGTGTTGACGGCGTTTTCAACGTCTTTTTCGTTTGTCACCTCGCAATGAACGTAGGAAGCAGGTTCCGTTAGGTCTTTGCAAACGGAGTGACCCAAATCATCTTGGATATCAGCTATCACCACTTTAGCTCCGTGCTGTGAAAAGAGTCTTGCTGTTCCTTCACCAATCCCGCTTGCTCCGCCAGTGATCAATGCTACTTTCCCTTCAAGCCTTGTAAAACAATTCAGCATATATATGGCATATTAATCACAATTATTTATGTTGTACTTAAATTGAAGTGTAATCATCACATGAGTATACATCATTCTGTTAATAACTATCTCTCAGTGTTGGTTGCCTTGGCAACTTCAGCGACACGTACATGTTGGCTCCCGAATTCGAATCCGAGTATGAGCTGTGGTGGTGTGTGTACGTGGTATTTTATCGAAGTAGAAAAAAAAACTAAATATTACCTTCTTAGGACAGCAGCTGAGAGAGAAGAAAGACTTGCCATGTTGGTGAGCTTTTCACTTGGTTTCCTTTGACTCCCTTATCGGATCGTGAGAAAAGTGCAAAGCAGTAGTATGTGAATCTGAAGTTTTATAGTTCTCTTTTTTGGATCATAGTTTTTTTTTTAAAAATAAATAAATAAATAAGGGGTGTACGTATGAACGATTTGTAGAAATATTTTAAGGTAAAATATGTTTTTAGTCCCTACAAAATTTTGTTTTTTTAAATTAGTCCCTACATTAACGAAATAGGTGTTTTGGTCCATACATTTTTTCCCATTTTCATTTAAAGTCTCATCGTTGACTCAATCCGATTAAGCGGCGAAAAAGTGGCGTGGCTTTTGGCGTGAGTTTTTTTAAATTACGTGGCATATCGAGAAACTTACGCGTGGACAAGTGGCGGATCGAGGACCACGGGGTGGGGTGTCAACTTTTAAATAAACAATTTACTAAAAATATAATTAAAAATAATTTTATATATTTAAATAAATAAATTATATATTTCATAATTGTCATCTACGTGATTTTATATTACGAAATCGTCGTTGAATAATAAGCTCAAAGTCAATTTTATTGAATACATCATGTTAGGTGGGCTCGAGGCCAATCTTTGTCAACAAGGCCCGATAACTATCACTATAAAGATGGCACGAATCTCGAGAGGTAGGTGCGTCATTATTACTATTCACTTTATTCACCATTGATTCTTGACTTGGCGTCGGAGTGTACTCGCGAGGTACCACCAGCGCGACCGGACCCGACACAAGGCGTTCGGCGGCGAGCTACAAGACTACATCGAGAATCATACAGAGATCGGGAGCGATCATTGGCGACCACGGTGGGAACAGCTGAACACTTCCACCATGCAACAAAAGAGGCACGCCACGCGAGCCTCATCGAGAGCCGACCGCCGGACGGAATGCAATCCTCAACAAACCTCGGAGGGCATCCCACCTAACCATTCACGAATCGCGGGATAACCTGCGTCGGGGAACCCTCCGTCTGAGGCGGCGAGGCCAATCTTGGAAGCGAATCTGCGGACTGCTTTCAGCGGCTGCGGCCAGAAATTTGGTCGATCACGGGGAATAGATGCCTCGTGCGAGCATGTGACTCGGGCTTTCCTACATTCTACGAAACAAAAATCGATTATTGCCGGCCAGGGAAGCAACTGCTTTCTCACTACGAAGGGGATCCATCCCTCGCCGCGCGTGCGAATGGTGAGGACCCTCTCGGACAAATCGTCCTTCCGGTAAGCATGCAACTCCTCTGGGCGGAATGGCCAGAGCCTTCCGGGTGGCCCGGACATACCGATCCCAGTAGCGAAGTCGGGACTAGAAAGGTCTCCCATTTCGCGGGCGTCTTGTGATCGCGCTCCGGTCACCACGGCGAGATTATGAAGACTCGAGAGTTACAATCCGGAATCGGACAGCTCGCCACTAGGTATTCTTGGTACCGAGTCGTCCGGTTCCACGCAAGTCGAGTCGATGCGTGGGATTCGTATGGTGAGTTGGACAACTACAAAGGCGAGGACCACGTCACCGGTCGAAAAGAGATGTGCTCGGCGAGAGAGAGGCGATCGTTCGACCCCTCCGCATGCGGCCACATGACCCGGGCGGCTACGAAGTACCGTCAATGAGCTACATGCATTACAACCTTATGGATCGGGAGAGTTGGCGGCCAGGGCATGGAGCGTTCTCAAGAGAAATCGGGCGTTACCGCATTCGGAGAGATTTGAGAAAGCGCCTGACATGAATAAGTTCGGCGGTCGCGGCGATCGGATAAACTGCGTCCGTTATTTCAACAATTACTGCGGTATAGAAAGCTAAAGCGACGATGAAGTGCGGACTTTTCCCCGATCGCTCGATGGGAGGCGCTCGAATGGTGGGAATCATTGCGGCCCAACACCATCACCTCTTGGGAAGGCTTGGTCGCGACCTTTTTGGCGATTACACGCCGGCCGTTGTCGATACAAATATGAGGAACACGCTTGACCACGGTCGTTCGGGGAGAACGAATCAGCGAGGCATTATATTGATCGCTTCAACACGAGGCGGAGACTATCCGCGATTTGGTGACCGACAAAGACAAACTAAAGTATCTCAAGCGGGAATACGAGCGGATCGCAGTTTGCGAGAGGAGTTCATCCTCAGCCGTTACATGGATCTTGGGGTATTTTTAAGAAGGGCCAGCGACCACATGGGCTGAAGAAGAGCGGCTCGCTTGACTAGGCAGGCGCGCGTGTGCGACCGAGGAAGAGCATGGTAGGTCGGCTAAAAAGAGCGAGAAGAAGCGCGAGGAAGGTCGTTCGGATTTTTTCGTCGGAAGAAGTTCGAGCACCGCGCCCGGTGAATTTCACCCGTCGCACAAATCTATATAATTTGCCCGAATAACGAATTTCGCGATGTCAGCGTCTGACCGCTTCGTTCTCAAGAAAGCGGCGGTTCACGAAGAAGTATTGTAGGTACCATAAGAGCAAGGGCCACGATACTAGCGAATGTATGGCCCTAAAGGATGACATAGAAAACCTCATTTGAAGGAAAGCTAACAAAATATGTCGGGAGGAAGGAAGCGGCCGTCGGAAAGAAAGGCGAAGTCGAGATGGTCGTTCAAAAGAAAAAGTAACCATTCAAGCTATTGAGGTCATTTGTGAGAAAAGAAACCGGAGGAGGGCGCGAGGCGATCCGAAGTCGCCGGGTCGTAATGGTTATCCACGGGGAACCGCTTTAGATCGCTTGGATTCAAAGAAGGCGACAAGAGAAAGTGGAATGAAATTCTCATGGTCGGATCTTCTTGACACCACGACCGATCTCCAACAGACCGCCGATTTCCTTTGGTGGCGAGGATTTGCTCGATGGGCGGGTCAGCGATTCACGTTCCTACGGTGCGTATCTGCGGTCATGGGAAACTCGAAGTTAGGAGAATCTTGGTCGTCGGGGTAGCTCGGCGAGATATCATGTTTGAAGAGTTGGTGGACAAATTGAGCATCGGCCAGTAGCGAAATCGTCCCTCGAACGACGAGGCCTTTGGCGCGGTTTTAGCGGAGCAATCACTACCCGTTGGGCACCTTGGAGTTGTTGGTCACTTTCGGCGGCGATGCCAATGGGAGCACATCTTACGGGGCCGGTCGAGCGACTTTCCTTGTATTGCCTATCAAGTCATGCTATCAACTGCATTATCTACCGGCCGAGCGTTGGGAAACTTGAAGCGATCGTGTCAGCGATCCACTTAAAGATGAAGTTTCACGATAAAAATGGCGGTCGCTACCTTAGCGGCGAGATATGGAAGCGGCCAAGAAAAGTCACTACATTTACCGGGATATATGTGGCGCTTTCGGGGCGTTGGACCTCACGCTCACAGTGCAGGGAAGGACATCAAGTAAACCTAGGTGATTTGGATGCCCGCTTATGCTTTCGGATAGCGACCGGAAGAGGGGATGATGATTTAGCGTGAGCTAAAGAAGAAACTCAAGCGACGAGAACCCGTGGCGATTTATTGGCGTTCGGTTAGGCGATGACCCGCCAAAGCCGTAAAGATTGGGCGACCTTCGAGCGAGTCAGCGAGGACTAATCACTTGCCTCGGAAAATACGCCCGATTTGTTCGCAGCGAGCATCGGATATGCACAGAGTTCTATGGAAGTCGCTTGTCATCAACTATCGATCGATATAGCGGCAAGGCGGTCGCTCGAAGAAGAAGAGTTCGGAGCGAAGAAGGCGGAGCGGCGGCGAGCGATGAAGCGACTTGATAAAAGCGAATTTCGTTGAGGAGATTAAGTATACGGCGTGGCTTTGAGCGTCGTGCTAGTAAAAAAAAAGAGAACGGAAATGGCGAATGTGTGCCGATTACTGCGGCACGAATAGGTGTGCCCTAAGGATGCTTTCCACTGTACCCGATATCGACAAGTTGGTTGTGGCGCTTGGTTACAAGTTGCTTTCCTTCTTGGGCGCGTATTGGGCTACAACCAAATCGCTATGCACCCACCGGATCGTCCAAGGCGCTTTCATGGCCCGACGGGGTAATTTTTGTTACAAAGTGATGCCTTTTGGATTAAAAACGGCGAGGCGACTTACGGCGTATGATGAGCAAGATTTTTGAAAAGCGGTCGGTAGGGTGGCGGAGGTGTATCTTGATGACATGATCATAAAAGCGAAATCGGATGATGAGCACGTTAGCGACCTTAACGAAGTTTTGAAGAAGCAAGGAAGAATTCTCTCGGTGAACCACGAGAAGTGCGTTGGAGTGCGGTAGGAAATTCTTAGGTTTCCATCGGCGAGAGAGGAATCGAAGCAAACCACGACAAGTGTAGAGGCGGTCATTTGAAATGAGACCGCTTGACCACTAAGAAGGAAATCCAACAATTGAGCGGCATGGTCGCGCCCTCTCGGATTCATACGATCTGCATGCAAGTCGCTCCTTTGTTCAAACTTACGAAAAGGGCGATTTTGAATGGGTGATCGGTGCCGCGGCGTTGGGCGATCTAAAAGCGGCCTTGACCAATCCGCGCGTCATGACCAAGCGCTCCGGGGATATGCGTAGATTCGTATTTAGCAATTACGGAGGAAGTTTTAAGTGCCGTCTGGTCAAAGAAAGTGACACAAAGCAAAATCCTATATATTTCATTAGCAAAGTCCTACGAGGACGGAAGCCGTTATCGGAGGATCGAAAAGTTGGCGCTTCGCCTTTCTTGGTAGCGCGCGAGTTAAAGGCGTATTTTGTTGCACATCGAATAGTGGTGAGCCCGATCAACCAATCGGCAATTCTCCACTGAGACCGGAACTGGCGGGCGCATGATCAAATGGGCAATAGAGCTAAGTGAGTTGAGAATAAAGTTTGAGCCAAGGTCGGCGACAGCCCAAGCGCGATTTTGGCGATTTCATATTGAGATGACCCAGGTCGGACGGCCAGCCAATCACCACGGGCGTTACCGTCGATGGCTCAAATCAAACTCCAAAGGAAGTGGGGCGGGATTAATATTGGAAAATTCTGCGGGCTTGGTCGTAGAAGTATCGCTTACTTTCGCTTTCACACTTCAAATAATCGAGGCGAGTATGAGGCTTGCATAGCGGGGTTATTGCTCAAAAAGGAATTCAACGTCGAGCAGGTGGAATTGCACTCGACTCTCTTAGTCGTTTCCCGGATCAAAGAGTTATACGATACCAAAGATGAAACATTAAAGCATTACGGCTAAGGTAAGGGAGTTGCTCGATAAATTCAAGCGAAATTTGAGGTGAAGCGCGTTCGAAACGAGCGTCAGGCGGACATTCTCTCTGGTGGCTAGCACCAAAGTGCGGGAACCATCGAGCGATACAAGAAACCTCTCTCTCGTGATGCGTGGCGACCAAGATCGATAAGCACTGCTTCATGTCTATGCATTGACCTGCAAAAGATTGGATCACTCCCGTATTACAATATATCATGAGCAGTGCAGAGCGGACGACAAAAAGAAGGCAAAACTTTTAAAGCGGCGAGCAACAAAGTATTCCGTCGTCAAGGAAAACTTTATAGAAGAGGTTTCTCATCCCCCTTTGTTGAGGTGCTTGGCGTCCGCGAGCGGACCATGTTTTAAGAGACATCCATGAAGGTTTATGTGCGACCATCGGGGAGGTCGCTCCATGCGAAAACGGGCTTTGAGGCGGGTTTCTATTGGCCAACCATGGAGGAGGGCGCTAAAAACTTGGTTCAAAAAGTGCAACAAGTGTCAAATTCACGCATGACGTCCACATCGCCCACCAGCCGAACTACGAGAGCCTCACGTCCCCTTGGCGTTTGCACGGTGGGGATGGATCTCCTCGGGCCATTCCCACCGCCCGAGCCAATTTAAATTTCTAATCGTAGCGGTTGATTATTTCACCAAATGGATCGGTAGGAGCCTCTCGCAGCGATCCGCGGCAACCAAAGTGAGCAAATTTTTAGCGCGCAGCGTGCTGGCGGTTTGGCGTTCCCAACAATTGATAACGGACAATGGAGCGCAATTTGCGAGCGAGGAAATTTGGAGAAATGTTGGCGACACAGGAGTAAAGCAGCGCTTCGCCGGTGGAACATCCACAAACCAGCGGCGGCGGCGGCCAGCGGGGTCATCTTGCGAGGGTAAAGAGAAGATTAGGCGAGGCCAAAGGTAATTGGGTAGAAGAGTTCGATCGGTCCTTTGGGCGTCGCCGAGCGACCCGCCGTTCAACGGCGGGTGAGTCGCCTTCGAGTTAGTCTATGGTATGGGCCGCCGTCATTCCAATCGAGATGGGCGAATTGAGTTGGAGGCGACCGACCCACCATTTGCTGGCGAGAAAATGGCGAGCCACGGAGAAGAGCTCGATCTAGTAGGCGAGCTACGAACCAAAGCTTCTCTCAAAGAACAACTAGTCAGCAAGGAAGGTCATTGCAAGATATAATTCGCGTGCGAGAAAGGAATTCTCAATTGGTCGGCTCGTCCTCGGCGGGCGGACGTGGGAAACAAGAACGCTCGGCGAGGAAGCTCGCGCAAATTGGGAAGGACCTTACCGCATAATCAACAAAGCGGCAAAGGAGCTTATGAGTTAGAGACCATGAATGGGGCGACCATCCCACAGGACATGGAGCGAGAAAAAGCGAGGAAATACTATGTATAAATGCCAAGCATGTTTCAAGCGATCGAGAAATTAATGAAAAGCGGTGAGCGCTCTTTTTTTCCCAATAGGGGTTTTTCTGAGGCGACCTTTTAAAAAACTTGTTGTTTATCTCATACGCGATTGTATGGCCCGGTCGCTCATCATGCAAGTAGCAATAGAAGCGGCCGAGATGTCACCGAGTTGACTAATGCCATCGAATGGTAAAAATGCGAACCGCTCGAGTAGCGGCCCATAAATTGTAAAGTGCCATCGAATGGCATTATGCGGCCGCTCGATGTAGCGGCCCATAAGTGTAAAGGGCCATCGAATGGCATTATGCGAGCGCTCGAGTAGCGGCCCATAAATTGTAAAGTGCCATCGAATGGCATTATGCGAGCCGCTCGAGTAGCGGCCCATAATTGTAAAGGGCCATCGAATGGCATTATGCGAGCCATTTCGAGTAGCGGCCCATAAATTGTAAAGTGCCATCGAATGGCATTTATGCGAGCGCTCGAGTAGCGGCCCATAAATTCTAAAGTGCCATCGAATGGCATTATGCGCGGCCGTCGAGTAGCGGCCCATAAATTATAAAGTGCCATCGAATGGTAAAATGCGAGTGCCGAGTAGCGGCCCATAAATTATAAAGTGCCATCGAATGGTAAAATGCGAGCCGCCCAGAGTAGCGGCCCATAAATTTACAAAGGTGCCATCGCATGGCCTAGAGACGAGCCATTGCGAATAGCGGCTGCAAACTCGCAAACTTTAAAAGGCGAGTAACAACTTGCAAATATTGAAGGTCGCGAGAATGGCCGACAATTTGAACAAAAAGGCAGTGGACTTTCATTAAACAACTAGTGGACTTTCATTAAACATAAGTCTCAATTTGAACAAAATGATTCCAAAATATTTAAAAGCGCTCATGGTAGTGCTAAAAATTCTACATACTAAACACAGCTCGCGGTGGGCTAAACAAAAGGAAGTAAAGCTAAAGGTGATCGGCGGGAAAAACAACGACACAGTCACGGACGACCTTTCCTTTCTCGACCTTACGAGGAATAACGATCTCTTGACCCACCACGCGGTGTTCGTAATTAACCACGGTGTCATCGGCGACCGGGGGCGGGTTCTGAGCTTTAGTTGATCAACGCATTGGTGAATTGGTATTTGGCGCTCCGAAGCCCTAGTGCGAACTCGCTTGAAGAGATCTCTGTACTTGTCTCGTTCTTCTCTCCAGTCGGTCGTGGTGGTCTTCAAAGAAGTGACTGATCGAACAATTCCTTTTCTTTCGCTCAGCGCCCGAGCCTCTGTTCGACCTCGGTCTTTTCGGCGACCGCGCTTATCCAGCGGCGTGATCGGCGTTATCACGCGGGCCTCTTGACTCGGTTTTTGAAAATGTTAAGGCCGCCATCGAGTTTACGCATCTTGAAGCTTTTGCTCGTAAGTGGCGACTGTTGGGCCTTCGGCTCGAGCTCTTCGATCTTCTTAAGCGGCTCAACCGCTCTTGGCGGCGAACTATCAATTTAGACAAAGCGGAGGATAGTTTAAAATTTTTGTCGACAGTCGTCTTCAAGATAAGAAATTTTATAAATAGCTCGCCTACGCGAGCGCGTTGATTCTCCTCTTGATACTTGGCAAAGAGTTGGTGGCGCTTTCATTACGTCGCCATCACTTTGAAGGCTCTTCTTTAAAGCGGCGCGATCATCATCACGAAGGCCAAAGCGGTCGATATTAGACGGCGACTTGAATGACCTTTACTCTTATGGTGTTTGTGCTTTTTTCTTCTCATGCGGCCACCGCCGTCCTCTTGGCGTCCGTTTGTTCGTTTTCCAATGAACGCAGTGAGATTGAGGATTCGCTGTCGTGCTTTGGGAGTTTGGGCTGGGTTTTCCAAATCAATAAGCAGCGCCTCGTTAACGACCTCCCTTAGTGGGGCGTCTCCTCGGCGATTCTTTGCGGCCGTTCCCTTGGAGGAGAGTCTTCGCCATCTTCACTGTCCATTGGCTAAAGAAATCAAAATCTTGAGCGCCGCCATGTCATTGCAAAAAAAGAAAAAGCGACTTAGAAACAATACAAAATATCTTTGCGCCAAAAGCAAGATCTTAGCAAACATCTACCAATAGCGGCTTTGGCGGCCTCCATGCCTCGGCGTCAACAATCTTGTTGATTTTGATACGACCCCCTGGGGCGCGAGGCAAACCGTTTGAGTCGTGGATCGTCTCGATATCCCCAATATTGAGCTCAATTTCCTTATGAAATCGCCCCGGTTTCTTCAAGAAATGGTCGAGCGACAGGCGGTCGGCACAAGTGGCGTCCGGCATTCTTTCGGGTATCAAATTGGCTATCCCTTTTATCGCCTCCTTCAGTATAAAGAGCGGTCCGGAAGAAATCGTTTTCCACCCGCAGCGAGAGACTCCATGTATGGCTTGAAAAAGTTGTATTGCGACTTGTTCTTCAAAAAGCGGCCTCTTGCGAGCCCCGGCGGTGCCAGGCTCGTAAAGGTAGCTCATCTCCATCGGCGTAAAAAGCGACCTCGAGAGGCCGGTCGCGCGGCGCCGTCAAAACATCTTGAACCCTTGCGAGCATGAAAGCATTGGATTTAGGCGAGAGGGGCGACCTTAAGGTATCGAAGGACTTGCCTTTGAAACCGTAAAAGGAGGGCGATCCCCATCCGCTCAAAGACGACCCGATACATCGTGAATTTCACCTCGTCATGCCGGTCGCTATATTTTCGTCTTTCTCCATGCCTTGACTACTTGGTAAATCAACATAAAGCCCGGGCGGTCAAGTCTTGTTCATCCGAAGAGTGGCGGCGGACCTTGCTCTATGGTTCCGTAGAATCTCGGAAACCCAAGACATGTCTGCTTTCGGCGGCTGCGTCGATATCGGCTTGATCGGCCCCAAGCGGCACCACAGGCAACCGGAACACGATTTGTAAGGGGCCGGGTTTTGGTGGATTGATTGCTAGCGGCTGAACCTCGGAGGCGGCGGTGGTCGAATCTTGGCGTCTCCCATAGAATGTTGATCCGTCCCGGTCGCTCGGATCGGCGAGAGGAATCGAGGGCGGCGGCGAGTCGAACTCGAAGTTTGAGCGGCCGGTTTGGATCATTGGAGGCGATTGGCGGGGCTAGAATTCACGAGGCGACTTCGTTATTAGGCGTCGGCGATCCTGCGGGTGAACTTGGTTGAGCCATCGCTGCGGCTGCTCGAAAGCGGCCAGACCACCGAGATGCGGCGAAGTTTGTTTTCGTCGGGCAGAGTAAACTGCGAGAGGAGGCGGTCAAAATCAAGCGTTGGCGAGAGAGGCGACAGTCGACCCCGGGCCTGCTTACCCTCCACCGGTTGGAATTTCAAAGGAAATAGTCAAAGTTAAAGAAGAAGCGGTGCGTGTTTACCGAAAGCCGATAGATGAATCGCGCGCGGGGGCGCAGGCGAGTTGCTCTGGAGCGAGCGGCGAGCGGGATGCTGGCGAGCAGAAGGTCGTTCTCCTCTTTGAGCACGAGAAGAAATGAAGAGCGAAAGATGGTTTCCAACAATACCCCACCACCTTATATAGTGGGCGAGAGACACTTCGAGGCCCAAAAGCGGCGCGCGCACCTCGAGGCCAAAGCGTCACCTCGGGAGATGTGAAATCACAACAACGAACCAGCCGTCGCCTCGGACTAATGTCGGTGCGAGAGAAGTCGAGGCGGCCGCGACGAAGACAAAGAGCGATCGGACATTTGGTCTCGCGCGACCCGTTGGTCGGATCGCATCAAGGTCACCACGTAGAGGCGACAAATCAAGCCTTAGCCCGCTACTAGCGACCCGGGCTTGGGGGCAGCTGATCGAGGTGGGCTCGAGGCCCCATCTTTGTCAACAAGGCCCGATAACTATCACTATAAAGATGGCACGAATCTCGAGAGGTAGGTGCGTCATTATTACTATTCACTTTATTCACCATTGATTCTTGACTTGGCGTCGGGTGTACTCGCGGTACCACCAGCGCGACCCGGACCGACACCAAGGCGTTCAACGACTGAGCTACAAGACTACATCAGAATCATACCTAGAGATCAGGAACGATCACATCACTCTCAATGTATGTCACCAAACAGTCGTTCATCTATGTATCCCAAATCTGGTCACACAACCAACAAAAAAGTATGTCGGCTACTTTTTGGTATAAATGGGTAGCCTTAATATTGAGTGTGATAAAAACTCTGTTGGGAGGGGAGAAACACATGTAAATTTGGCAAAGCGGTACTTGTGGTCGACCAGGAGTTCCCAAGCGAGATTAGTTATCAATGGCCAGGTGGAAACTACGCACCAAAAACATGGTAACCAAAAAATAAATAAATGAGTAATCTAATTTGAACACAATTGTAGAAATGAATTCCACGAGCCAGATTGGAACAATTTTGGCGGAAATGGTATCCTTCAAAATAAATAATACTGGTAAATGCCCAAACATCTACTTCTCCCTCTGTTCTTAATCTTTGGTACTTTTAGCTTGTTACACACAAATTAAGGTACCATTAATTTGTGTTAGCTAAGTACTAAAATACTTCTTTTATAATTGTCTTGGGATAATTGAAATCAACATAAAGGTGTATTGGAACAACTAATTCATGCTTTTGAACTCTAAAAAACTCAATAAATATGAATGGTGTATTTGGAAAAGTATTGTGAATTATATATTCGTTTTCTAAAAGTAAAATTACTTTGGAACAACAATAAAAGACTAAAAATACCAAAAGTTAGGAGTGGAGGGAGTACCACTTTATTGCAATCCAATACTCATGTGTAACTCATGCATTTTTTAAGTTGCTACGGGGACCATCCGAAAGTTAGGAGTGGAGGGAGTACCACTTTAGTAGGTGGTTTACAAGTAGGTTTACAACTTAAAAAATGAATTGCTACGCATTGATTGTATAAGACTTTAGTAGGTTTACAAGTAGTAGTTATGGTTATTGAGTTCCGGATAAGAGAAATGCTACGGCCATTTGCTTATACAATCACTCACACTCGCGTATTTATTGTACTTTTAGCGATTCCTGTGTTTGAAAAATTAGTATTGGTCTAGTGCAACACACTACTAAAGTCTTATTTTTATTATACTTTTAACGATGTGTGTGTTTGAAAAATACTGTACCCCCTCGCCCAGGGTCTTGGGTCTGCCACGGTCCACCACACCTTACCCACACTCATATCCAAGTTTTTTTAATCCACACGATTGTGGTAGTGTTGGATACTCAGACTTCTGTAACAGTGGTGGATACTCAGACTTCAGTATTGATGAAGAATTGAAGTTGTATAAGTGATAATAAGAATTGCAACTTAAAAAATGCATGAGTTACACATGATGAAGTATTGGATTGCAATAAAGTGGTACTCCCTCCACTCCTAACTTTTGGTATTTTTAGTCTTTTATTGTTGTTCCAAAGTAATGGTACTTTTAGAAAACTAATATACAATTCACAATACTTTTCCAAATACACCATTCATATTTATTGAGTTTTTTAGAGTTCAAAAGCATGAATTAGTTGTTCCAATACACCTTTATGTTGATTTCAATTATCCCAAGACAATTATAAAAGAAGTATTTTAGTACTTAGCTAACACAAATTAATGGTACCTTAATTTGTGTGTAACAAGCTAAAAGTACCAAAGATTAAGAACAGAGGGAGAAGTAGATGTTTAGGCATTTACCAGTATTATTTATTTTGAAGGATACCATCTCCGCCAAAATTGTTCCAATCTGGCTCGTGGAATTAGTTTCTACAATTGTGTTCAAAGATTACTCATTTATTTATTTTTTGGTTACCATGTTTTTGGTGTGTAGTTTGTAGAACCTGGCGATAACCAATCTACGTCGGGAGCACTGGTAGTGCCACAATCTGGCTTTGCCGACCCGTATGTTTCTCCCTCCCAATAGAGTTTTTATCACACTCAATATTAAGGCTACCCATTTATACCAAAAAGTAGCCGACATACTTTTTTGTTGGTTGTGTGACCGGATTTGGGATACATGGATGAACGACTGTTTGGTGACATACATTGAGAGTGATGTATTCAATAAAATTGACTTTGAACTTATTATTTAACGATTTCAGAATATGAAATCACGAGAGGACAATTATGAAATGTATAATTTATTTATTTAAATATATTATAATTATTTTTAATTATATTTTTAGTAAATTGTTTATTTAAAAAAGTTGACACCCCCGACCCCAGGGTCCTGGATCCGCCACTGGTTGGCACTCACTAATCCAATGTGGTGTTCTACGTTGGCATGCCATGGTGGAATAAAAATAAAAATAAAAATAAAGATAAATTTTTAAACTAAATAAAATAAAATAAATTATTGTTATTATTATTATTATTAAAAGGAGGAAAAATGCCAATGTTTCCATCGTCTTCTTCCCAAGAGCTTCTTTCTTCCATCGTCACTTAAGGCCGGATATCCTAACTTGGAACCAAATCCATTTTATTGGTGTAGTATAGTTAAAATGGAGAATTACTCCTAACTTGGAACCAACACCAAGAAATAGCTAAAATCCAGCCATAAAAACTATGAAGGACAGTTACACCATTTGAGAAAATACAGTTGTTCCTCAAGTCCTATATAACCCAAAGAATAGTGTGTCAGATGAGCATCAAGTCACACCTACATCTAGCGGGACCGCCTAGATGAATGAACTGGATTCTCGCTGCATCACAAAATCAAACCCTAGCCAGCTGACAATGGCATACTAGATCGCAGAAGCAAACCTGTAATTAGAGTACAGATGGAGAGAGGACTCATAGGCGTTCAGGCACAAGATACAACATAGCTCCAATATTTGTGATCACCCATCTATAAAACAAGTTTGACTAGTAGGCACTCTATCCAAGAGGAGCTGCCATGAGAAAGCAACAACCTTGGAAGGAGTATAACTCTTCCAAACAGTGTTTAGAACCCTAAGCAATTGGTCTGAGAGCCTCAAAACACAAGACAACGACTGAGAGAGCAGGTGGTAAGCAAAAGAAATCGAGAACAGTCCAAAATAATGTGGACCATACCCAAACATCTGGTATTACCGATAGAGAAATAGTAGCTATAGATGAGTGGAGCTCCTCAAGGAGGGTCTCCTCCCAGGCGAACAACCGCCTCCTCCAAGGAAAGACCCAGACCCAAAACCCATTGATCCACGCACCACAGGAACATACTAACTAAAACATAAGGATCAGAAGCCACTAAAAAAAGACTGTGAACTAAAATTTCACCATCAAAATAAGTGGCGTTGAAAAATCATGAACGAAGAGTAGAAGAGTGATTGATTTATGGTGGTTGTGGTGGCTCGCCGGAGGTGGTAGTTGCTCGTCGGGGAAGATGAAAATGGAGATGGGGTGATTTTTCAGATTTGTCAATTTCGTCCCATGTGTTTTTTTTAAGTTTCAATTGGTCTCTATTTACATCACGTCAACTTAATGAGTTCAAGTCGATCCTAACCATTTTAAAGCATGCGTCATTTGTTGGTGGTAGCGTGACTTACTTTAAAAATAATAGATGAAAAACACTAAAAAGAGCTAAAATGAAACAGAAATGAAAGACAAGGACCACCACGAGACAAAAACAAAGATATAAAAAACTAAAATAAAACCTAGAGACTCTAAGAAAAATGACGAAAAGTGTATCTATTTGTGTTGGTGCGAAACGACTGCGTTCCCGACAGCACTCAATCGCACCCTTTCATCTTCTCTTCTCCGTTTCTGGCGCTCGCGGGTTATGACTGCCAGCGCCAAAACACCAAGTTAGAACTCTTTTACGCTTCAAACTTTTCAAATTTATTGCAAATTCGAAGTCTGTAAATTGTGAAGCCTTCGCGTGCTATTGCAAAGTATATCGGATTTTTTCACGGTTCTGCTTTTTTGCTTATCGACACTGAATTTGGGGTTTTCTCGTTCACACCGATCTGTAAGTTTTCTCTTTTAAATTTCAAAATCAATTATTCTAATGTGCAGCTTGTGGATGATCATCGTTCCTTTTCCCTTAATATTTGTATCACTTTTTTAGCCAATTTGGGTACTTCACTAGAACAAGCCTTTCATATTTTGGGTTAATAAAACCCTAATTGCCACATTGATTTAATCTCAATAGTCAATACTCTTGTATTTCAACTAGAAGCAACTAAAGATGTGTTTTTTTCTCACATTCATAACTAGAAGTAAATAATTAACCTTCTTTTTGTAACATTGCCATTTAGTTGCTGTTGCTTGAATCTTATGTAGGTGTTCTGCTTGTAACTGGAAAGAAAGAATGCCGCCACGGCCAATGTTACTTGTTTTTGCTTCTCATACTTTTAATTACCTCTCAGTTCAGTGGAAGCAACAACTTGTGGTTGATGTTGAGTCAAATTCAGCATATCTCAAAAGCAGAAACGGATTTCAAACGGGGCAGAAACTGTAAAGGAGAAGGTTTGATGTTTTTACCATCCTCCTTTTTATTTCCTGTATTCCACAGAGTCCCCATGTTGATTTAATTAGTGGCTTGAGAGTTAAAATGTGATATCTCTTTTGTGTGATTTTGTGATTGGATCATTATTCTGTGTTTTGATGCAAGCTGAAGTTTTCAACATGTAGCAGCATCTATGAGGTTGCATTTTGATCTTTTTTTAAACTATAATTGAGAGTGAAGAGACTTTTGAGAAACAATTAAAAGCGGGATTTTGAGTTTCTGTTCGGATTCTTTGTAGTGTTAGCTTGTTTGCATCAATGTGCATGTGCCTGACTGCTTGTATCAGTTTATGTTAGCTTGGATTCATTCATTTCACTTTTTTTTTTTGATATTGGTTGGTTTCACTTTTGGAAAAACACGTTAAGTTCATGAGCTCATACATTAAGATGTCTTCATATATTAAGATGTGATAAGATTTGTTTAATTTAAGTTAATGAAAGAAATAAACATTTAATTTGCCAGTAAAGTAAAGACAGCCATATCTCACGAGGATGAGTTTGAATTTATGGTTGCTTATCTACGTTGTATGAAACTCAGCTGTTCCTTAAATTATACTTGTAGAAATATTATATATTTACATTCATTTTCTATGCATCATGTTCCTTATGCTCTCAATTTCCAGAAATATTAGAACTTAGATCGGCGTCTAATTCTAATATGTTATTTTTTGCCTAGAATTTTACCGAGTTCTTTCAATTGATGGTGCTTTCTGCAGATTATTTTAGTGCAAGAGAGAAATATTCGAAGATTGAATGACCTTGTGAGGCATCTCCAGGAACAACTGCAGCAGTGTAGAAGCAGTAACAGTACGACAAATAGCACTGTAAGCGCACTAGCGGAACATAGACTAGAGATTGAACGACATCAAGTTTTAGAGGATTAAGATAGCAAATATGTTAACCACATTAATCTGTATGCTCAAATTGTAAAGCCTTTTCCTTAGTTCTCTGAAAGGAAATGTTGTAAAAGATTTGCATCCCCATGTATATTATGAATATTGCTTCCATTTCAATGCAAGTCCTACATCAATCAAATGAGAAATTTCAATGCACAATATATGACAAAATATTGCCATTCATGTTAATTTGCAAATGTAACTAAAAATGTAATGTTGTAAGTGTCGACAGAAAAAGTAGCTACAGGTAAAAATTTCTCCTCACGGCAGGTTAAAATTAACCAGTGTCCCATCATCAGATGTAAGGAAATCTAGCACATAACAAATCACATGTGCCCATTTACAAGTTAGATGCATCTACAGATCTCAAACTTGAAGCTATGTGTATGCAGTTCGTCTTCAGCTAAATTGCATCTTATGCTTGTCCTATTGTTAGCATAGTGTTAGTATCATGGAGGTTTTCAGCTAACGACACAATATCTAATTAATTACTTCACCGTTGGACCTGCTCTTTTCAATTATACCTACTGTCAAAAGTAGTAGTTATGGTTATTGAGTTCCGGATAATGACGTCCAACGGGCTGCGAAGAACCCCCTTCCCTTTCTTGGCTTTAATATAGGATATTAGGAAAGATGAACAAAATGAGAGACTTGCAATTGTAACGGTCGTATGGTATGATTTAGTTATTTGTTAGGAGTCTAATATTGAGTAAACAAAAATGTTAAATGTGGTACTTAAGTCATGAAGCTTTCCCACCTAATGGGCTAATCTTTTTGGGTTGGGCTCTTCTCATGGGCTTAAGTCCTATCAAGTGGTGCTTTCATTGAGGGCCCATGCTTTGAACAACACCCCTCTGCTCACTAGACACCCCTTTTTGGTGTGAAAAGACCAAAAACCCTTACTGAAAATTGGATTTTTTTTATTTTTTTAAACAATAAATACGGTTCAGCGCACACTTGATCGAACCTGATTGAATCTCGCTGCGCCGAACCAATCAAAGTTTACTCAGACACCCCAAATTTTGTTTTGACCAGGTTCGACCAAGCGTGGGCCGATCCAAATCGATCAGTCGTGCGCCGAACCATCTCCACCGTCCAATCAATGACTAAATTTTTGAATTCTTCCCAACGGTTATAATTTTAACGGTTTCGATTGTTTTAAATCAACGGCTCATGTTCGATCACAACTATTATAGATAAGTGCAACAAGTCATACAAACCGAAAAAGTCTAAAAAAACAATTCGTGCAATGAATAAATCGAATCGTTAAAAATCAGTTAAAATTAAACAACTAGTGTTAGCCATACTAGTGTTAGTAAAGAATAAATCGAATCGTTAAAAATTCGTTAAAATTAAACAACTAGTGTTAGTCATACTAGTGTTAGCAAAAAATAAATCGAATCGTTAAAAATCAGTTAAAATTAAACAATTCAATATCCAACAACAATCAGGGAGGTTCGGCCCTGCCAAGTGCGAATCGGTTCGGCGCACGCATGGTCGAACCACACTTAACAGGTTCGGCACACGCTTGGTCGAACCGTACTTAATGTTTAAAAAAATATTTTAAATTCAGGGGTATTTTGGGAATAAAAGGTGGTATGGGGTGTCTAGTGAGTAGAGGGAGGGTTTTACGAAGCATGGACCTCATTGAGAGTTTGACTACTGGAAAGGGATACCTACAGGCTGGATTAAGGTGTTTTGTCAAATACTGATAGGTGTGTGAAGCCGCCAAAAAAGAAAAGGACTACCATTGGGTTAGTGCCAATATATAGAGTGAAAGTCATTATGGGCGTCGACTCTTAAAGGGAGTGGTAATGTTAGAAGACTCACATTTAGTAAACAAAAATGCTCAAAATGGCACTTAAGTCATCTTGAGTACTCCGCATGGGCTTAAGTCCTAACATTATTTACTAAAAAAGTTGTTTATTTTCTCAAAAATTTCCTTAAAAAGATATAGATGATTTCAGTTCAATAACATTGCTATATCTCTGTAGCGGCCTTGAACTTGGACAAGTATAGTTGCATCAACTAATTCGTCGGTTGATTGCCCTATCAACCTAGTTGATGCAACTAGTTTTGGTGCTAACATGATATAAAATATGGGTTAGTGGGTTAGAAAAATGAAAAAACAATGTTAGTGTAGGTTTACTAGGTTTAAGTCTATAAACTAAGAACCTTTTTTTTATTTGTATTAAGAACTTATATATTATTTGACTAAAAAAAGGAACTTATATATTATTTTTTTAATGAATAGAACCTGTAAATTAGTTAAGAAAACTTATAACATTTATAATATATTATTATTTTCATCTAACCGCGGTTGAGTCACTAAAAAATTTACCAATTTCATCAACCGTGTTTAAAATATTGGTTTAAAGCCACAGCGGTGCATAATTCATCCCACACAAAACGTATATGATTTATGACAGTAAAAACTTTTTTTTTTGGGTCTGAACAAAAAAAGGACAAGTTTTTTTTTTTTTTTTTCCTGTGTGTGGAACAAGTAAGTGTCTATTTGGATAGGATAAGTTTGACCCAAAAAAAATAGGATAAAGATTCTCTCATCTCTGGCAGGTAATTAATTACATCGGAGGTTTTTGTTCTTGTAGTCTTCTTCCTCCTACTACTATAGTTCTGTCTTTTGTACCATGCTCCCCAACTTTTACACAATTAAATTTGACATTTAAATTCAATCAATCACCTCCCTCTACATCGCTTTTCCTCTCGCTTCTAATTCTCTATTGCTATTACTTTGATCCTCTCCTCAGCTAACCTAGTAATCTTATGTTCTCCACTTTCAACCACTTCACCTATAGTCTCTAAATAAACACATCTAACCATCCATTATATCTCAAGCTACTGAATTATTTTTAAAAAGGTGTTGGTTCTAACCGTCGGTGAATACGCCATTTAATTTTTACTTTAATATCTCACTCTTAATTCCCATTGTTTTATCCTATATATGTGACCACTTGTAGTGTTATTTTGAACATAGTACGTACTACAATTTAATTATCGACTATAGTTAGATTCACTCACGTTACCTCGGATCAAGAGAGATGAGCAAAAGAGCAAGGAGTGATCCAACGTTGGGATTGGAGCTGAAGCTTTCCCCACCACGAAGGGTAGCAACCTCATTACTATATGCTGACGTGTCATCGGAATCTTCGACATCGTTATCGTCAACTTCTGTTCATTCGTTAGAGGGGTCATGTGTGTCTTCTGAGGCTAAGGCTGAAGAGACAAAGGCCATGCTTCTCGTAGGTTGTCCTCGATGCCTCATGTATGTTATGGTACCAGAAGTTGATCCTAAATGTCCTAAGTGTAAGAGTACTGTCTTGCTTGACTTCCTTAACAACATCGAAAACACCAACAAGAAGACAACCAGCTAGCTAGCTAGACTAGTAAGAGATATGTGCATGAGCATGAAGATTAGCTACGTTTGCCTTTGCAATATGTTCTGGTTTTATTTTCCCCTTTGATAGGTAATAGAGCTGTAGCTAGCATTTGGAGGTGGATTTTTCTGCTGGTTTTTGCTCTTTTTTTAGGTGGATTTTTCGTCAGTATTTGGGTTGAGTACCCGTTGTGCTCAACTATTTTTATATATCATTATAGGTTTAAAAAAGAATTAGCATTAATTTCTTCTCTAGTTTTCCTCAGAATTTTGGATGTGTTGGTTCCAATTGTTGTCTTAAAGTGTGCCCAAAAGTAATCATAATATTGCATCTTATATATGTCCAAACTATATATTGTTAGAACAACTTTTGTAAATGCAACACTAGTTCATAGGTAAATAAACGGTAATTTTACTAGTACTGAATTGATAATTTTTGATCTAGTGTGCTTAACATTTAACATTGTTTATACTAACCCGTGTTAAAAGATATTTTCACGCCAGTTTTGTTTAAAACTGATATTAAATATTTTCAAGAAAAAAGAAGAAAAAAAAACGTCAAAATGTGTTACATATAACACCGGTTATACACAATTGATCGTACCTTGACCAATGAAGTGTTGAAGTAGTTGTTGTCTCGTCAGATGGGCCGGTCGTTGAATGAGAGAAATGGCCAGGTCACGGCTTCGCAGCGTTGAGCACCTCGGGTGGTGACGCAAAGAAATGGGCGACTCAAGCGATCGAAGTGAGAGGTCGCTCGAGGCGAGATAAGCCTGAGTTAGAGAAGCGTGCACGATGCCATATGCGAATGGCGTATATATTTGCGAGTGCCAACCGTTAGCGAGATTTTCGGCGGCGAAGTGCGCTCCAAGCGGCGTGTTTGGGCGTCGAGTTGAGGGTGGGCGCGAGCCCGATTCTTTGATAGCGATTCGTATTCTTTGATACACCCGGGAACAACAATAACCAACATTATGTCCCATTTCTCAAACTTGAACTCTTCTTCCTCTCTTATGCTTTGATCGCCTTTTCGTTCTCTTTCTCTCATTTGATCATTTCCCAAATCTTATCGCATGTTTATTCACTTATTCTCAGTAAATCTATAACTCTCACACTATGAAACACGATACTCCAAAATAGAAGTACGTCACGGTATCCGAATCCGAAATCGTATCGAGATCTTTCAGGATCACATTATCTTGAGAGTATCCTAGAATTTATATTTATTTTTAAATAAAAAGACCGGATCTTATCGGATACTTACTTTGGATACTTACGGATATGTATCAATTGGGGAGTATCCTAGAATTTATATTTATTTTTATAAATCAAAAACAATTAGATACTTACTCTTTTATCCTTGTTTTTTTGGTGAGAGACCAGGAGTATCCACTACTAGAACACGATGACTAATCCTCGTTGGTACTCTTTTATCCTTTTGTGACATGTTCGTAGGAGGAAGAGTATATTTTAAAATGGGAGGGAAAAGACATTTAACTATGCTTACTACTTTTTTTGGAGTTCTAGTGTCATTAGTGCACAATTTCCCAGAACTTTGATGAGATAATTATCTATCTTGGGGAACTTGGGTTATTCAATACTAACTTGGTTGGCCTTTTGTGACATGTATCTTTATGTTTTATATTTTTAACTTTTAATTTAATTTTTATTAAAAAAATATCGCTTTGTAAGTATCGTATCTTGATTTTCTAAATTTTCCCGTATCCACGTATCGTGTCGTATCGTATCCCGTATCGTATCTTGTATCGGGGCTTCATAGCTCTCACATCTCTCTCCCACTCTCAGTCTCCCTTTTCACTGTCCCTTGTTCTCTGTCGATCTCCTCGTTCTCTCCTCCCCTCACGCCGATCTCTGTTCTCTCGATATTTCCCTTGGTCGATTACTCGAAGGTATCATATATTATTTTTTATAATTTATATTTTTTTAGTTTCACGGCTTGAGGTTTTAGGTTATATTTTGTTAATTACTTCAACGCAATTTGTTAGTTTAGTGCCGTTAGGTTTTTGTAATTTATTAGTTTATAAATTGTTAGTTATTTTAGTTTAACCCTGTTAGATTTATATTTTGTTTTAATCTAATTTAGTTTATATTTTTTGGTTTAATATTGTTAGGTTTTAGGTAGTTAGGTTTTAAATCTTAGGCGATTAGATTTTTCTAAATCAATCCATGCTTAAATTTGGTACTATACCTTGGATTTGTGAATCGTTGCATTTGTGATCTGTACGGTGCATTTGTGAATCGTTGCATTTGTGAATCGAATTAGTCTCGCGCGTTTACAATGAGATCTCAAGTACAATTCGTCTACACCCGAGTACACTTCTTTGAAAGAGTTTACACTACAAAAAAAAAGGATTAGCGATGGATTTTAGCGAGGGAATCTAAGACGGTCGCAAAAAAAATCATTAGTGAGGGATTTAGTGACGGACAGTGCCGTCGCTAAAAGGGAAAGTTTTTTTAAAAAAATGTAAATTTCGTCCCTAAAAAGGTAAATTTTCGTCGCTAAAGGGAAGTGTACGTTGCTAAAAGTCTGTTGTACCTTCTGACTTGATGGGACAACACTGTTTGTCGCTAAAAGTCATAAAATTTGTCGCTAACGGGTTAGTGTACGTTTCTGACTTGATTAGACAACACTGTCTGTCGCTAAAAATCATAAAATATGTCACTAAGGTCTGTGAACCTTTCTGACTTGTTTAGACAGCACTGTCTGTCGCTAAAAGTCATAAAATTCGTCGCTAAATCCCTGGTAATGAGTTTTTATTTAAATCTCCCAACCACATCACTCTCATTTCCATTTAACTTCATTTTTCTCCCTGACTCTTCTCTCTCCTCTCTCTATCAGAATCTCTTCACCACCACCACCACATACCTCCTACCACCCTCTCTCTCACTCTCTCTCTCTCTTCACCACCACTACCTCTCTCATCCTCACTCCTCTCTATCACTCTCTTTCTCTCTCTACCCTAATCCACCCTTCACCACCACCACCACCCACACAACCACCACCACCAGAGCTCATCTCTCTCTCACGACTTCTCCTTTCCCTCTTCTTCTCTCCACCTTCTTCCACCACACAACCACCACACAACCACCACCACCACCACCACCACCACCACCACCTATGAATTTCTTTTCTATTTCTCGTTTCTTCTCTCCACCTTCTACCATCACCACCACCACAAAATTAATAATATAATATAATGTTCATTAATAATATAATAATAAACTGCTTCAAAAAAATAATAGAATAATCTAATCTAATATCTATTTATACAAAAAAAAAACTTACAAAATTACAATTTTAGACATCTTACTTTTTTGACACATCACCACTTTTGTTTTATTTATCATATTTTAATTCTACTTTCTGTTCCTTTCTCACTCACTCTCTTTCAATATCACATTTCTCAATATTTCCTACTTCTTACACATCTATTATTAGTGGCCCCCACACCCTTTATTTAAAAATATTTCTTTTCCCAATTTTTTTAATCCACTATATAATCGAATATAATTAAATTAATATTAAATAATCTACAATTTACTCCTAATTACCATCTAACCCAATCTATCTATTTATACAAACAAACAACTTACAAAATTACAATTTTAGACATCTTACTTTTTTGACACATCACCACTTTTGTTTTATTTATCATATTTTAATTCTACTTTCTCTTCATTTCTCACTCACTCTCTTTCAATCTCACATTTCCCAATATTTCCTACTTCTTACACATCTTTATTTAAAAATATTTCTTATTTTTAAATCCACTATATAATCTAATATAATTAAATTAATATTAAATAATCTACAATTTACTCCTATTTACTATCTAACCTAATATTTATTTATCTATTTATACAAACAAACCACACTTAGTCTATTTATACAAACAAAACACATTTAAATTATTCAAACAAGCCTCCCTATTTACTTGAGAATCATCTAACTAAAGACAACATTGTAATTACTATCATACTTTTATCAAATTTCTTCTCTCAATGCATTTTCTTCTCACTCCCACCTTTTTCCTACTTTCTCTTACTTTTTTTTTCCAAAATTCAAATCAAACTCACCAACTTTCTTTACCCACTATCTACTAATCTAATATAATATCTATTTATACAAACAAACCATACTTAAATTACTCAAACAAGTTTCCCTATTTATTTGACAACTCATCTATCAAAGGGCAATAATGTAATTTACTATCACATTCTTTTTCAAAACTCTTCTCCCAATGCACTTTCTTCTCACCGCCATTTTTTTAATTTTCCCCTCTTTTTTTTCTTTCAAATTTCGAAATTCAAATCAAATCAAATCTAAACTACGAGATAACTGCATTAATATATAAAAACACGGGATAACTTCCACTGATATATAAAAAAACACGATATTAATGTATCAAAGAAAAGGAAAACTTAATGACTATTTCAACTACTGATTAATACTTAAAACACGGGATAACTGTACTGATATATAAAAAACACGGGATAACTATACTGATATATAAAAAACACGGGATAACTGCACTGATATATTTGATAATCAACTATCTATCTTTTACTATCTACTATAATGTACTAATCAACTAAAATAATCAATTGAAACTATGAGATAACTACAATGATATGTATAAGAACACAGGATAACTGCACTGATATATAAAAAACACTTCGCCGAAATATTTGATAATCTACCATCCATCCATTACTGTCTACTATAATCTATTAATCAACTAAAATAATTAATTGAAACTATGAGATAACTTCACTGATATATTAAAAAACACGTGATAACTTTAATGAAATATAAAAAAAAATTGTGGATAATTGCAATGATGTATGTAAAAACACAAGATAACTGCACTGATATATAAAAAACACGGAATAAAAACACTGACACTAATATATAAAAGAACACGAGATAAATGCACAGATTTTTTTTAAATGATACTTTTACATTTTTAGATTTTAATATTTATCTAATTTTTTATTTGAGACTCATTTTTTAACTACTTTAAATTTGTCTTCTTTTCACGAGAGTCTTTGTCAAACTATTTAAATTATGTAAGTTTGTTCATGAAAAGAATATGGCAACACCCGTGCATGAGTATCCTACTAGTAATAATAAAAAGAAGACCTAAAAAGAAGACATTAACCCTCCACCAAATTTACTATAATGTCCTCCTTCCATTAGTTAAATCATTAGGATAAACATGTCATTTCAATTTTTTTTTTTTTTTCTCTCACCCACTTTTATCATTAGTGGGTCTCATGCCTTATCACATCCTCTATTATTTTCCTCTTTCTCTCACTCTTTTCCACTTCTCTCTACTATCAACATAATCAAACAATCCACTACCAAAAATATTTTCTTACTTTTATTTATTTTAAAAATCAGTAATTACATAAAATTAATTAAATTATTTTTAATTTACTACTTACTATAATCGACTCAAACTACTAAACACAATTAATTTGACCACTACCAATTGTCAAATAAAGCAATACCGCTAGCAAAAATTCCAAAATTATTTTTCATAAAAAAATAAATAATTAAATCTCATCCACTTTTTTCGTGAGCTTCGCGGGAGCAACAACGAGAGCACTAACGGGAGCGCCAAAAAGCAGCAAAAGTTGTCTATCGCACTGACGCGCGCAGTCATTTTTTTTCTTCAAAATTATGTAGAATTTATTATTTACTTTAATCTACTCAAAACTACTAAACACAATTAATTCAACCACTACCGATTTTCAAAAAAAAAACAATACTACTAGCAAAAATTCCAAAATTATTTTTCCTAAAAAAATAAATATTAAATCTCATCAACTTTTTTTGTAAAGCGCCTTGCAGGAGCAGCGGTGAGAAGCGAACGCAGCAGCGCCAACGGGATGGCCAACGGGAGCGCCAACGGAAGCGCCAATAGACGTGCTAACGGGTAGGGGTGTTCAAAACCGAACCAAACCAATAGGAAAACCGCAAACCGAACCAAACCAAACCGAAAACCGCAAAAACCGCTTTTGATCGTTTTTGTTCGGTTCTTTTTTTCATTGCACCGCGCGTTCGCGGTTTTGTTTTCCAAAACCAAACCAAACCAAACCAAACCGCAAGTAACACTAAGGCTTGTTGAATTACAACCTTCCTTACTAACTTACTAACCCAATTGCAACTACAACCCAACTCTCACTCACTTACTAGCCCAAATCCAATTAATTCTTTGACTCACTTACAAATAATCCATATTGTTATGCTATATTTAAAAATTACAACAAAATATTTCATTCAAATTCTTTTAAACATTGTCTTAGCTATTTGAAAAAAATTAAAAGAGAGTGATTTATATACTACATATATTGAGTAGATTTTTTCTTAATGATTTATGTTAGCCTTTTTTATGTTAGTTAATTTTAACTCCGTTTTAAATTAATTTTGTCTTGGAAAAAACCAGACCAACGAACCAATCCAAACCGCATTGGTTTGGTTTGGTTTAGTTTTATTTAAAGCCAACAGAACCAAACCAAACCGCATGTAATTTTACCTTGCGGTTCGGTTCACTTTTATCTCAAAACCGAATCAACCTGCTTTATGAACACACCTACTAACGGGAGCACCATTATTATAAGAAGATACCGCCATTATTATATGTTTTCCTCATTTTTACTCAATTATTAATATTATAAAATGATACCGACTGTTTTTTTAAAACTTTTTGCAACACAACCTACCTTAAATTCATCTGCAAAACACCTACCTTCTATGCTTCAACATACTAGGTCATAGTTTTAGATCCGAGTCCGACTTTTATACATTTGCTTCGGGACCTGGGCGGCTGGGCAAGTATAATTTAAAAGGAGAGTATAAATGACGAGGAATGATTTAGAAAGAGAGACAAACTTTGTGAGAAAAGGAAAAAGTATACAAGAGTGTCGGCAAGACTCTTATATTTGTACTTTTTTCCTTTTCTCACAAAGGAAAAAATAAAAAAAATAAGCAAATGTTAGTGGAAGACTCTTATATTTAGAGTCTGTCCATTTTTATTTCTACCAATTCGAAGATTTTTGGGTTAATTCAAAGTTTTAATTTAGAGTTTGACCATGACCTCAATTCGAAGACTTTTGTTCTCTTCGAATTGAGTTAGTAGAAGAAAAATGGACAGACTATAGGAAAAAAATTCATGGAAATGAGTATTTTTTTTTATAGGCAAATGTTAGTGAGGTGAGGAAATGTTAGTTTCCAGGGTTTGAACTCTAGAACTACTTCTTACAAGCAATGACTTCATGTCCTGCATTTCATGCATTGCTTCTACTTTACAAAAAACATGCAAATGAGTATTTGAAGAGTAGATGCCTAGGGTTGTGGAGATTGTATGCTAAGGTCCAACTTAGTGTTTAAGCTGATTGTGGATAATGATTCAAAAGCGCTCCAATCTTGATTAGATTTTGTAGCCTAAGGAACTTGTCTTAGAAAGTTGTGTTCACTCGCACTTGAAGAGAAGGGAACTGAGAGTGTTGATTGGTTAGTCAACTATAGTTTCTCCACGAGTGATATGAAATCTACTTGGCTTGGAGGTTTTTATGATTAATTTATCTGGGGCTTTCCTGCCACGAAGTGTTAGGTTTGGCTAGTTAGTTATGGTATTTAGAGATGGCAATGGGTACCCTATGGGCAGGGTACTATAGTGCCTGTACCCGAGCCCGCACATGTATGGGCCGGGCACTGTAGTGCCCATCCCCGTACCCTCTGGGCACCAAGTGTCCATGGGCACACCAATTACCCGCGGTTTAACAAATATATATATATATATATATATATATATATATATAACATAAAAAGTATTATAATTCAATTTAAAGAGCCATTATTTTTTTGATTCTACTAATTAAAATATTACACACAATAATATTTAATGAATTAAAAATACCCAAAATGTTATTTAGTAGTTAGATTTAGTGTTTTGTGAAAAAAATCATTTTTAAAATTGTATATATGTAAAGTTGTAATATTATTAATATATATATATATATATATATATATATATATATATATATATATATATATATATATATATATATATATATATAGCTTGTAGTCTTGGACACAGAAGTAGTGAGAAGCGTAGTCTTCGTCTAAAGTCAGCGCCTATATGTCATGAGTAATTTTTGCGTGTACCCTATGGCCATGGGCTCAATTGCCATCCTTAATGGTATTGCTTATAGATGTTTGGCCCTCTCATTCTCTCTTGTACTAAAAAATCATTTTTGAAAATAAACAAATAAAATTATGTAAGTCAAGGACAAGTGCAGGTAGTTTCTTCAATTTTTACTATATTTCGTCTTTTAATTTATTAGCAGGTAGATTAATCTAACCATTGTAGTGATTCTACCAAAAAAAATATAACTATTGTGTGGTAAAAGAAGATTCTATTTTAAACAAACAAACTAGATAATCAACCATCTACCCTCATAGTTGCTCTGCTCCCCAAGGAGAAAGATTCATACTTTTGTATTTTAGCGCAAGGGTTAGATTAGAAGCATCAAGTTGTACTGTAAAAACAATCATATATATTTATTTGATCACGTTTAAAGTAAGTACTAGTCAACTTGTCTAATAAAATAGTCAAATGTGCATGTAAGAAACGGCATAACGACTTTTCTGTAACCGGAGGCGCATAATAATAATACAAATAAATAAAATAATAATTTTAAGGTGCTCGAATTGGACCAAGACTGGTATTGATTCAACTTGCTTCAGTCAAGCTGTCTCGACGCGTTGAACTTGGACAAATCCATTCACATTCACGTTCACGTTCACGCATAGCCTACACTGCACTTACCCACACTTCCATTTCAACTCTAGATATACACACGCACGTTCCTTCTTACTTAGTGCCTCTTCTATATTTAATTCCATTCCTATCCCTTTCTTTAATCAACAAAACCAAAACCCCTTACTTTCCAAGCAACATCTAAACTTTCATTCATATATAAAAACCTCACTCCACCCCCATCTTCATTACCAAAAGCAGAACACCAAAAATAATTTCTTCTCTCCTCCCAACAAAGTCCAACTTTATTTATAACTTTGACCGTGACTTTCTGATTCTGAGTAAACCAACACTGAAGTGAACAATAATCAAAATGAAACAAGACCCGAACCACAAACCCATCGTCATCCGTGAAGTATGGGCTTCAAATCTAGAATCCGAATTTCAACTCATCCGCGAATTAATCGATCGTTACCCTGTTATCTCCATGGATACCGAGTTTCCCGGTGTTATCTTCCGCCCCAACGTGGACCCCACCAAACCCTACCACGCTCACCGTAACCGTCGCCCTTCTGATAACTACCATCTCCTCAAAGCCAACGTCGACGCCCTCAATCTCATCCAAGTTGGTCTCACTCTCTCCGACGCCACCGGTAACCTCCCCGATCTCGGAACAGGCCACCAATTCATCTGGGAATTTAACTTCCGTGACTTTAACGTAGCGCGTGATGCCTACGCTCCCGACTCAATCGCTCTGCTTCAGCGTCAAGGGATTGATTTTAACCGTAACGCCGTTGCCGGCGCCGATTCCGCGCGTTTTGCTGAGTTGATGATGTCATCTGGACTAGTCTGTAACGACGCCGTTAGTTGGGTGACTTTTCATAGTGCTTATGATTTCGGGTATTTGGTTAAGATCATGACACGTATGAGCCTTCCGACACGGTTGGATGAGTTTTTGAGAATAGTGACGGTGTTATTTGGAAACGACGTTTACGACGTTAAACACATGATGAAGTTTTGCGATACACTCTATGGCGGTTTGGATCGGGTTGCACAAACCCTTAACGTGGACCGTGCCGTAGGGAAGTGTCACCAGGCTGGGTCAGATAGCTTGTTGACTTGGCACGCGTTTCAGAAGATTAGAGACTCTTATTTTGTAAAGGATGGACATCAAAAACACGCCGGTGTATTGTTTGGGTTGGAATTGGACTTGTGCTGATTAAAATTGTTTTGAAGTATAAAATAAAAATTCAATTGATTATTTAATTCATTGGCCAATCCATTTATTTTACTTTTTGAATATTATCGTGGCTAATTCTTTACGATGTCAAGCATGGGTTTGTTGTCATTGCCATAAGAGGACTCATTAAGTAATCAACTCAAATTAGTCAAAACACTCCACCTTTTTTTATAAGTAAATATTAGTGTGGTGGGAGAATGTTAGTTTCTAGAATTTAAATCATGTACCTCCTCCTCGCAACTCCATGGGATCTTTACTGTTTACACCTTTTTTTTTATGATGACAAAGGGGTTAAAAAACCCAACAACAAACCAAACTAAATGGGGAAATAGACAATTACTCAGTCTTGCTTAATGGGAAAACAACGAAAACTTTCACACCTAAGAGAGGACTTAGGCAAGGGGTCCCATTGTCCCTTTATTTGTTTATCTTATGTGCGGAAGGTCTCACTACTCTTACTAAAAACCAGAGGCCAGGGGAGAGATTATTCATGGGATAAATGTGAGCTCCTCATGGAATCATTGTGTTTTGGGGCTCCACCCACTACACACCTCGTTTTTGCTGACGATTATTTTTTGTTTTGTAGAAATTTATTGAATCTGAAAGCAGACAATTACAAAAGGTCCTCAATACTTATGAGAGAGCATCTGGCCAGACTGTTAGTATGCAAAAGTTAGAGATATTGTTTAGCATAAATACAAGTCAAGAGGCCCACATGAAAATTATTGATATGTTGGGTTTCACAGAGTGCACTGGAAAATGCAAATACTTAGGGCTTCCTTCAATGATTGGTAGAAACAAGAAGCGACTTTTTGCATTTCTTGAGACATTGGAAACACATACAAAGTTGGTCGAGGCAAGCATCTATCCAAGGTAGGCAAGGAGGTACTAATTAAATCGATTTGCTAAAGCAATTCCTACTTATTGTATGAGCACTTTTATGCTCCCTTTGGAGAGGATCTTTGAACTCTTTTACGGTGGGAGTGCGAATCGAGCAAATTCCAAAGGTATCAAGTGGCTAAGTTGGGAGAAGTTTTCAATGAGAAAGGAGTATGGAGATATGGATTTTTCGTCATTTCTATGGTTTCAATTTTACAATCTTAGGAAGCGGACTTGGAATATTTTTACCAAAAAGATACTATAGTGCATCGTTTTTACCAAAAAGATACTATAGTGCATCGTGTCTTCAATTGAGACACATCAGAATTCATCCTTTCAATACACATTCTCGTTAAGTCTCCCCAAGGTTTTGTGAATACCACTATATCCCCCCAATGGTGAAGAATGAAACTCTTCAAGCAACAAGTGTTTGAGTGGGGAGGAGGACGGAATAAACAACTTGTTTTTTAAAAAAACAAAAAAGAACAACCCCCATTCCCATTCCTGAAGCGTCGGTCTCAAGCACAAATTCACCATTAAAATCTGGAAGAGCTAACACTAGAGCCTATGTCATAGACTTCTTTGAGCAGTCAAAGCCTTCTCTGCTTGTTCAGACCAAGTCAAAGAGTCTTTCTTAAGCAAGTCAGTGAGTGGAGTAGCTAAAGTAGCATAGTTTTTTTACAAGTTTTATGTAAAAACTTGTGAGACCAACACTACAAAAAAGTCTGGGTTTAGCGAGGGACCAGCCGGTGGCTAAAAGGCTCAATTCGGTCGCTAATTGCCATTAGCGAGGGAATTAGCGAGGGACCAGTTCAGTCGCTAAAACCCTCCTCGCTAATGGCAATTAGCGAGAGAAATAGTGTTTAAATCATTTGTAATACTCCAATTTTGTCATGAAAGCAAAAAGATTTTTTCGAAAAAATAGAGCAATAAGGTAATTCATAATGTGTGGAAAGCGGTGGATTGGTGCATTTATGTGTGTTCGTCCCTATTTCGTATTTTTATTTGAATTCTGTGTATGCATCGTCGTAACTACGTGGCGAAAATTGTCATCATCCCAATTTTGTCCGACTAATCGAAAATTAAATAAAAAAATAATTTTTTGTGAACACCCAATTTTAAAAGTTACTTTTTATCGTTTTCAAAAAATATACTGTTTGTCTTGCATTACGAGAGGTTAACCGTTGACACGTGTCATTTGATGCATGTTAGCGGTATCGCGTAATTTCTATTGTTATAGTCATTGATTAGAACATAAGTTTTTATTTATTTGCAAATTCAATTAATAAAAGGATTCATAAAAAAATAAAAATTGAAAAATACAAAATAAAAAAAGAGAGTGCAAAGTCGCCATGTTTTAGACAACTACCCAAGTAGGGCTTTTTCTTTTCAATAATAATAGTAATAAAAGACGGTAATGCATTAGAATTAGAAAAATAGTTGTTCATTGTGGGAGTAGGACTAGTCCAACTTTCTTTTTGTTTTACTGTGTCTTTCCTTTTGATAACAAGGCAGTATTTGTTGCCATGAGACCCTCTGCACCATCTGCTCTAGCCTCTAGGCCTAGCCCGTTAACAAAAGTCAAATAACACAGCTCATGCGTATACACCAAAGCATGAAATGGTTGAAAAAATACAAAACTGAGATGCAGATGAAATGGACTTGACATTACATTATTCTATGCAAACCTTAGTATAAAATCAGCCTTCGGGCATCAACAAAGGGGATCGGATACTGAAAATAAATGGAAAGGAGAGGAGAAAATGTGAGGAGAGGAAGTAATAATGGCATCAATGGCACACAAAATCCTTTACAAACCAACTTTCATTCTCACTCTCAAAGTAATCAAAACACCACGTATACTCACCACCCCAGTCATCATCATCCATCCTTTTCCTTCCTCAACCTAAAAACTCATTCAATTTCAAAATCACTCCACAATAACAACCACCATAGCCACTTTCTACCACCACTCAAACCCCATAACCGAAACCCATCTCACAACCACCATCCCTTTCCTCCCTTCAACAACAACCGCATGTCGCCACTACACGCCGCCACTACCTCCGCCGCACAAACCACCACCACAACCATCTCTACAAGAACCACAAGTACAACAACAACCACCACTCCTACAAACTCAAAACCACCACACAAGAATCACGACTACAACAACAACCACCACTCCTACAATCCCAAAACAACCACCACAAACACAACGCAACAACAACTGCCACCGCTGTCGAAACTGCTCTCCGGTGAGACCTCCGCCGCGGCAATTACTCCCGGTCACCGGCGTCTTTCCCTTTCGCCGTTGCATCCTTAGGCCACCACGAGTCCGACCGCGAAATCTCTCCCTCTCTGGTTCGTGATCTCACCTTCCTCTGCCCTCTCTCTTTCCTTTTCTCACTTTCTCTCTGTCTCACGAACTCTCTCTCTGATATGCCGTTTTTATTTCAAACCATCACATCCACTCCTTTTAATTAATTTAGTAGTAGCATAGCATTTGTATGTTTGATGTTTAAATTGACTCACTGATGTTGAGCACCACACACGCCATATTGTAACTCTTTTTGTGTTTTTTTTTGTTTTATTAATTGTTTGATTTGCACACCCCCTAGTTTCATTACTATAACATCCCCCTACTAAGACCAACTCGCAGATGGGTTTTTGAAAGGCCCAGAAATGTGAAACTGAATTGGAACCTGCTGGATACACCTCATTATCAATGCTGCAACCCTCCTACAGCTAGTTGCACTTCTGTTTTACTATCTCACCCCCTCTTCTTAATAACACAAACCCACGCCCCATCTGTTACATTTTATTTATTTATTTTTAATTCTTTTGTTATTTGTTATTTGTGCTTGTTTTAGTTGCTTGTTTTGAAAATCATGTTTGTGTTGATGATTTTGTAAGAGGATTTGACACTAATGCACTTGAGCATATCCCAAGTATTAAGGATTACCTAAAATAAGAACCAATTATCATTAATGATCACTCGCGCCGTTGCCGTTTGGTTGTTAATTATAACTTTCATTTTCAAAAGAGTTAGTAGTGTGACCACTCTAAACCGTTGTTGTTTGGTCACCGCGAACGCTCTCCTTCAATTGCGAAAACCTTTTCAATAATCAAAATAAAAGCCGGTTGTCATCAATAGTCACTCGCGCCGTTGCCGTTTGATTGTTAGTGATGATCCCATTTTCAAAAGAGTTAGTAGCATGACCACTCTAAACCGTTGTTGTTTGGTCACCATGAGCGCTCACCCGCTGCGAAAAACTCTAAAAAGATTAAAAACAAAACCCGCACCGGGACAAACAAGAACTACGTAGCTTTGAATTCTCCATCGCACCGGGAGATACGTAGGAGCGAGAGGCCAACTCTCGTCAAGCGCCAAAAATAAAAATTTTCATTAAGTCTTCTCCTTCTCTTTTCTATAAAGAGGCAAATTTAAGTATCTTCCAAATCAACACTTAAAACCACACGTTCAATTAAAGGTTCCCTTTCGGTAGAAAGGATGTGTGGGGTACTAATACCTTCCCCATGCCTAATCGACCCCCAAACCCAAATTTTCCGGTTTCTAAAAGGTCATTCGCTTTCCAAAAAGGTTTTCTTCAATATTTTCCTTATAAAAAATATTGGTGGCGACTTCATTGTTTTAAAAAGTTGTAAACGAAGAAAGATCCCCTCAGGGACTTTTTCGGGCGCAACAGTCGCTAACTACCTACGTCCAATTCCCTCGCTAATTAGTGAGGGACAGTAATTCTGTCTCTAACTGTCATGACTGTACGTCCCTTGGGTGACTGCCACGTGTCTGCACGTCCCATGGGTGGTGGTGGTTGTGTGGTGGTGGAAATGAGAGAAAAGAGTTTAGGTTTGGGTGGTGTAGTGGAAGAAGGTGGAGAGAAGAAGAGGTAAAGGGGAAATGGTAAGAGAGAGAGAGAGAGGAGAGGAAGAGGAGCTCTGGTGGTGGTGGGGTCGTGGGTGGTGGTGGTGTGGTAGTGGAAATGAGAGAAGAGGGTTTAGGTTTGGGTGGTGTGGTGGGAGGTGAGAGAGAAGAGTGAAAGAAAGAGAGAAGAGTGGGAGAAGAGTGTGAAAGTTGCTGTCTCGGTCAAACTTTTATGAAAGTTAGCGACGAAATTTGCCACGGACCATCCGTCGCTACGTGCCAGCTGTAACGGCCTACACGTGACAGGCCGTGTTAGAACACTTGCGAGGGATATGTATTTTCGTAGCTAAACTCCATGGATTTGCGTGCCAGAATTTCAATTGGCACCTTACCACTTAGCCACTGATAGTCCCTCGCAAATTGCCACTATTCCATCACTAATTGTCAAGTTTTTTGCGAGGCCTTTGTGTGTCACTAGCTAAGTCAAAGTCGCTAATATATGATTTTTGCGAGGACTATATTTCCTCGCTAATTCACAGCTGTCGGTGTGTTTTTGTAGTGCAAGGAACCCCTAATTAACTTGTTTGAGGATTTTTGGTCGTGGCCAGTCTACCATAGCTGATATCTTTTCAAGGCCCGAACCAACTCTGTTACCTGAGACAATATGCGCTAGATAGACAATGGAAGGTTGAGCAAAAGTACACTTGTTTTGCTTTAAGACGAACCACTATTCAATCAAGCATTTGAAGACAACTTCTAGGTGAAAAATGTGATCTTCCATAGTTCCACTATACACCAAAATATCATCAAAAAATACTATGACAAACTTGCGAAGATGTGGCTGGAATAGAGAGTTCACTGTAGTCTGAAATGTAGAAGGAGCGTTACACAAGCCGAAGGGCATCACAAGGAACATAGTGACCTTGGTGGGTGTGGAAAGTTGTCTTATGCACATCGTAAAAGCCATTACGATTTTGGGATATCGGGGCGAAGATTGACTCGAGAAAACCACTTGGTGCCATGTAATTCATCCAAGAGTTCATCAATGGATGGTATTGAAAACATGTCCTTAAGAGTGATGGCGTTGAGAGATTTGTAATCAACAGAAAAGCGCCATGTACCATCCCTCTTTCTTACCAACAACACAGGAGAAGAGAAGGAGATGGTGCTAGGTTGGATGATGCCCTGAAGAAGCATATCATGTATCTATGCTTTTATGTCCTGTTTTTGAAATTGGGGTTAACAGTATGGTTTCACATTAACAGGGTCTTTACCATGCAGGAGAGGAATTTAGTGATCTGTAGGTCCGGGTGGGGGACGGTTTGTAGGTTGGTCAAAGATTCTGGAATATTTAGTAAGGAGGGTTTCTGGGGCTGGTGGGGTGGAAATGAATGTTCTGGGCTAGGTGAAAGAGGTAGGAAATGAAATTGTAGGATAGTGTTAAGAGCTTGGGTTGAGACTAGGCATTTGAGTTGGTGCATAAAGGCTTCTGTTGGACTTGGTTTAGGACTTCCAGAGATTTGTATAACTTGGCCATTTCGGTTAAAAGACATGGCGAGGTTGTTGTAGTCCGTCAAGGCCGGATATTTTTACACAGATAAGAACAATGCAACTCTTCTACATTAGCCACTAGTACATGAAAAGCTTTAGAAGACTCAAGAGATAGGCCATATTGTTTAGCAACCCTATCTTGGATGAAATTATGGGTGCTACCGCTACTTATGAGGACTATGAGCTTATGGTTTTGGATTTGGCCTTGGACTCTTAAGGTTTGGGGTATAGTTTGGCCCATGAGAGTGTGTAAGCTAATTTATGGGCTAGGTTCAGTGGGCTTTCTGGTTCATCAGGTTCGACAATGAGGAGAAATAATTGACGTTTACAACGATGGTTCAGTTGAAACTGTTCATCATAGTTGTAACAAAATCATTTTTCCCTTCTTGCCCGAAGTTCTGATGGGGAAAGACGTTTAATGGGAGGTTTTTTGTTGGTCGTGGATTGGGTGGATGATGTGGCAATGGTGGGGTTAGGGTTTGTGGTTATGGCGGGTCGGGTTGAGTGTTTTGGGTTGAGGTAGTAGTGGTGGTGTCTGGGCGACGATGATACGTGGGTCTATCATTCAATTTCTCTTCTTGTAACTTAGCTAACCTAATCGCATGAGAAAGAGAGATTGGTTGAAATACTGTACTTCGTGAGTCTACGGCAGAGCAGAAGATGAAGAAGCAACTCAAATAGAACTCGTGTGGAAGACCAACAATTCGGTTAGCCAATGCTTTCAAAGTGCTCTGGTACTCCTTCACAGTTGTTGTTTGGCAAAGCTTGAAGAAAGCTCCTTTAGGATCTTCATACTGAGACATTGCGATGCGAATCTCCAAAATGTATAGGAAAGCTTGCCTGCAATGGAGGATACTGTCATTGTGCATCCATTGGAACCATGTAAGCGCCTCGTCTTCCATGTAGAAAGAGGCGATGTGAAGGCGTTGAGCTTCTGGTGTATGATGAAAATCAAAGAACTATTTGATTTTGAAGATCCAACTAAGAGCTTCATTTCCATCGAATCGAGGAATTTCAAGCTGAATAGAGGTGGTACCAAACGAAGGGCTCTTTGCTGGTGTTCCAAACCCTAACGCTTGAAATCCTGGAGGATCGATCCACGTACGAAGTTGAGTGAGCTCGTTTTAGAAGTTTTGCTGGTTCTCAAGTAGTTGTTGGAGCAGATCAGCAAGATTAGTGTTGGTGGCATGGGAGGTGGAGTGACCATGACAATCAAATGAAAGAACCAAAATGTGGGGAAATGTGAGTTATCTTCGAAACAGAGAGAGAAAGGAAGATTAAAGAGTAAAAAATGGTCACTAGAAACAGAATGAATAAAGGAAAGCAACCAAATATTCTTCCATGAGTGGAGGTGACTCCTTCTTAGATAATTCTTTCTTGCCTTTACTCAATTAATTCTGTAGTACAAATAGAGTTGGACAGTTGGTAATACAGTGCCAACTGTAATTTGCGACTCAATCCGTAAGGAGAGCTCGTACAAAAGGACAAAAAGCACACACCTGATAGTACATTGAGAATCTAGGCAAATCTAAACAAGATCTCATAAGATTTTACTAGTGCATGAAGTCATTTTGCCATTTTTTTTATCAACTTGATATGGTTTCATTCATAATTGGTAGCGTGAATTATGAAAAAAGAGGTGGTCATTTTGCCATTTCGATTGGCGTTTGCTTTTCCCACACCCCCTTCTACTCAAAACACACCCCATAAGGGTGTGAAAAGACCAAAAGGCCAGCCAAAACCTCTTTTTTTCACTAAATTTTACTGTTCGAACACGGGCCTTGAGCGAGTTGAATGTTTATCGTTCGTGTGTGTTAAATCTTGACTTCACACCTCTTGTGCGTAATTTCACTGTTAGCATGGTGTAAATGCGAAGCGAGTTCGCATGAGGTGTTCGAAACACCTATTTTATTACAAAAATGGACTCTCACACCATATTCACCTTTTACTGTTCGGTTGACCTCGGCAAAGAATATATTGATTGCCCGTTCGAATCGGTGAAATCACACACTCTACTTAAGGGTATTTTTGGAATTTTTTGAGTTAAGGGGTGTGAAATAGTAGGAGGGCGTGTGGGAAAAGCAAACGCCTTTCGATTTCACAGTGTTTTTCGCTTGGCCCTATTCCTTGCTTTGTGTTTGATGCTAGGCCCATCTTCTATTGCCTCCACTAGATCCTCTTCTAGGCCCAAAGTCTCAATTGGATCCATTACACATGCATATCCATCCTAGGCAGCTAGCTCTTACGCAATTAGATACTACTTTAACGGCTTTTTTTCCCACCCCGCTCATTATCAATTCCACCCCCATAAGTACCAAAATCCCCAAAATGGCCCTATCATTTTATAAAAAAACATATCGGACCCACCCACGGTTTCGGTTTTTAAGAATTACCATAAAAAAGGTATTTCAGGGAATTTTGAGTGAATTTTTGATTTAGCGTTGAAAGTTGGTATTTAGGTTCTGATTTTGGACCAGGAATTATCTGAAAAGATAATTAGAAATTTTGTTTTTTTAAATTAAATTTTTTGGAAATACCTTTTTTTTGGTATTTCAGGTTCAATATATGTGAGCAGGAAATACCTCTAAAAATGTATTTAGATTTTTTTATATAACATTTATATTTTTTTAAATAGATGGTTATTATAGATTTAACATTTGTCTTTCGACATCGAGATATTTTCCACTCGAGATGCAATGACACGTTGGGCTAGAATCTGGGAAAGCCAAGCGGAGTCATTGTGGTTATTGTTCGAATCGGGACTGACGGAGAATGGGAAAGGGAAAAAGAACAAGGTTGTTTATGGTTTGTGAGAGGCAGGGAACACATCTGATCGAGTAGATATTGGGTGTTACGCTTGCGGACACTGAGACATCGAAAAGATGTGGTTGTAGCTGTAGGTTTCAATTGAAAGCTAAACCAATGTTACCTCCTAGTTACGATTGGAAGGTGAGAGTGGTGGATGGGATTCACAATCATGAGCCTCGTAAGACTTTGTTTTGAGCGACTATATTTGGTAAGTTTACGAGGAGGAGGCGGTCGGTTGTTGGGAGCATCTGTCTTTGGGAGTGAAAGCATCCAAAAGTCTTGAAGCATTGAAGGTCGGTTAAGAACAACTTGAGCAACATTAGTCGGTTGTATAGAACCCGCATTGATGTCGGAAGGGAAAGAGAGGTAGTATGGCGAGATCACGTGACTTATGACAGCGATTCGAGGCGAACCATTACTTGTGTTGGGCGAGGCGACTTAAAGTGCGATATTGTTGAGGAGATCATGTGGTCACATCGATAGTATCAAGTTATTGAAGATGTTTCAGTGATTTGATTATGGATTGTACCTTTAAGACCAACAAGTATGCATTGCTGCTTGAGATTGTTGGTGTCACTTCCTGCTGAGTTGACACATTTCTGTTGCGTTTGCATATCGTCTCATGAAGCGTTATGATGACTACACATGGGTCTTTGCGAGCCTACGAGATTTGATGGTATGATATTGCACTTCCTCAAGTAAGTCAATGCTAAGCGACTTTCGTTTTTGGCATTACATTCTTTGTTTTTATTTTTCCATTTCTAATAGAAAGTGCGGATTGTGTTTCTCGAGGTTATCCTCGCGATTGTGAGAGACTTTGATGAGTGCTATCAAGGTTGTGTTTAGGAGGCAATGAATTTGCTTTGTCGGTATCATATTAACAAAAATGTTCATGCTCAAATTAAGAAGCTGGCGAAGGGAGATAGAGTGGAGTCACTAATGACACTTTGGCATCATGTAATTGATGCTACATTTGATGATGAGTTTAATGAGGCCTTGCATGATTTTGTGCAATCGTCTACTTACTGACATACCCGACTTGTTGCATATGTGAACAAGCAATGGTTTATATCCTCGCGAGGAAAGATTTTGTGGCGTGGGCGGATAAAGTAAGACAACTTATGGAAATACCACGATTAATAGGTACACAAATTGTTTTCTTATCTGCTTTATGTATATGATTGTGATTTTTTTTGTTTTAAATTTTCCTTACGTGTCATAGGGTTGAGGTTGCCCATTGGGCATTCAAGAGGTCATTGGGTTCTAATGGTGGTGATTTATGCAAAATCTGGAAGTCAATGCATGGGATGATCAATGCACAGATTATTAAAATTGTGGATTCTTTTCAAAAGAGCATCAACCGTCTAGATGCCCAACCTGACATTCCATTCTACAAGAATCTACACGGTTTGGTGTCTCTTGAGGCGTTGAATCATATTCTTTGCGGAGTTTGATAACATGATGGATGGTGTGGGCGCGGATAAGAAAAAGTGTCTTTGGTTGTGTCATTAAAGTTATCTCCCAGAAGCGGTCCTTACAACTAGCATCACAAGTACCATCATAGCTACAGTCACGGAGAGGTCGACAAAGGAGGCGGGCACAACATGACATCCACTTGGTAAGTCACTTTCCAGATTTTTACATAAGTATATTGATGACATTATCAATGTGGAGGATGGAAAGCGTGGCTTTAGATGCATCTCTACTTCACTAGGTGGTGAACACGCGGTTGGCGGATGGTTGGAATGATTTAATTAGTGAGATGGACTCCAAGTGGTTTGGTACACACGAGGTTATGGGTGACAATGTTGAGAACATTAGAGATTCATTAGTTGCTATCCCAAAGCAGACAACAACAACCTATTGAGAAGTGGATGACCATGCGGACCACGGGACATGTCATAGCTACTAGATATCGAGAGACCCTGGTTATGTTGTCGCCTCGTGAGAAGCTGGACATTCTTCCTTTTGAGGGAGATTGTGTTTCCGTCAGTCGGTTGGTTTGTGTTGGGTTCATCCATAGGAATCATTGGATTCTTGTCAAGTTGAACCACACTAGCCTTATCCTCCTGCACATCCTTCTTGGGGGTCGATCGCCTCGGATGAAGCTAGATCGTGGCAATGTCCATACATTGGACGCATGCAGTTATGGTCTTCTTTTGTTCCAGATTATGTTCCAATGACACCATTTGATTATGTAGACATCACAACTTGATTGTTTATATATTTTTACATTATTATTTGGTGTTTTTTTGTACTACTGCGTTACTTGATCTTAGAATATTTAACCTCAACAACGTAGTATATAATTTAACCTCAAAAACCTAAATAAGAAGTAAACTTTTACACTAAAAAACATGTTTTTTATGGCACTTTAGTGTACAATTACAGCTCGTAAATAATTTTGCAACTCGTCTTTTTAACCTCAATATCGTATTATACTTTGTCTACAACTTTGTAATTTTTAAAAAAATTTAAAAAAAAATTACGCATGGTTAAAGCCCGACAAGAGCGTAGTTAAAAAGTCATTTTTTTAAAGTAATAAAACTTTTTTTATTGGATTACTAATTAACGGGCTAGATATTGCGAGACAACTTTTAACGATCTAGATTTTGCCGATACTTTAAGCGGTCCAGATTTTTTGCCGACCACTTTTCATCAGCGGTGGAAATCCATTCAAGGGTTTCATTCTCATGGACACTCACGAATCTCGTGATTCTGCACTCGCCGCCTTCTTCACCATCGTGGCACGATCACAAGCGAGAGAAAATGGTGTCTATTTGAGTCAAACCCCATTTTATGCGAGCTTAACGGCGACATCACCTTTCAAGCTCACGAAAGAAAAAATAACAACGAAGGTGCGGTGGAGGGTGACGAGCAAGAAGTCACCGGATCATTTATCGCTACCCCACTATATATGGCGATAATAATCGTGTTCGATGGTCCACCATGGATGTGAAGAACAGCGATGGCGTTCGAGTAATGATGGACCGTTTTGACATATTTGGATCACGAGTCTATTAATTTGTGTATGTCGAAACCGGAAGGGCCGTTCTTTGAGGTCCTTCGGCGTCTCAACCACCATCTCACTAATTCTCACCGTCTTTTCATTTTCTTTGTTGCTATTTTTTGTTGTTTCCGTTCAGAACTTTCATGTATTATTTCGTTTCGTAATAAAAAACGCGTCTTTAATTAACTTTTATTTGTTTTTAATTAAATTTTTTTTTCCGGAAATACCCTAAATACCATGTAATTCCGGTAGGGTTTTTAAGGTTTTTCGGAATTACAAAAACTGAGGTAATTCTGGTTCACAAAATGTGAGCAGGAATTTCTCGATTTTAATAATTCGGAAAACCTTAAAAACCCTACCGGAAATACCTCTTCTCTTACATAATTCCGAAATTTTTACTATTTCTATGGGCATTTTTGTCCGAAACTGGATTTATGGGGTGGGAATGATAATGAGGGGGTGGGAAAAAAAAAGCCTACTTTAACCAACTACTATTCATATTCATTAATTTTCAATATAATAAAAGCAACAACTCTAATGTCATCATCATTTTTTTTTAATAAGACAAGTTATTAAGATCAGAAAAGTTTCTTTTAAGTTGTTAGTTATCATATTACAATCAAATTCTAGTCGCAGAACTGGTACGCATGCACAGAACACAAATCAACTGTGCTGCGATTAAAAGTAACACAGACAAACTATCCATCATATACACAAAAGTGAGCATCCAGTAAATCAGAATTAATAATATTCAGCTATATACATTGAATCCAATATAAAGTACTTGGATTAAATAGTTTATCTTGATCAACTTCTAAAAACATTGAAAAGCAAATAAAGAAAACAGCAACTAATTAAAAGCTTTATCTCAAAACGTAAAATTTACACAACCAATTTGGATTCACATCTCTCCCCCACACATTCAAATTGCAATCAAACACATAACACAACATGTAGCCAATTTAAAAGCTTGACGTTTACATTTAGCTTCTTCCCCCATACTTGATATCAATGCTTGCACATGGCCTATATGCCTATGATGCAACACACAATAAATCTAGCTATATTAAACAAACACAACTTATAAAAATTTTAAAACAACATTAAAGTATCTGTATTCTGTATTATTCATCAGTGACTCCTTCAGATGATGACGTGGTTGCTGTTATAGAAGAAGAAGTTACAGTAGTGGTAGCCGGAGTAGCAGCACTACTACTAACCTTATCAGGAAACGATTCTTGACAAATATCATTGAAGGCTTTAACGATAACATTATGATAACACGTATCATTAAGGTGAAGAAAACACTGAAGAAGATCTTGTAGATCATCTCCAGAATGAATCTCCTTCTCAAAGATCATTTGAAGCATAGAATGTCTGAAATCATGATAAGGATCTTCAGAGTCTTTCTCAACAGCCACAGTATTCATCAGTGGACTCCGTTTGTTGTTATTAGAACTTGATTCGGCTTCGGAGAAGGTAGCGGTGGAAGAGAAATCGTCGTCGGTGGTCGCACCACCGTTGCGTTCACCTGAAGTAGTTGTTGAAGAAGCCTTGCTGCTGTTTGAATTTGTTTTTGAGTGAATTGAGGTTTTAGGCTTTGGTATTGGTTCATGTACTTCAATTGCCTTTTTCTTAGCACATCCACAAGTTCCATTTGCTGTGAATACGGTTCTAATAATAAGTCTTTTCTTGTTCTTGTCGGAAGACATTATAGAGAGAGAAATTAAGGGGGGTGTGAATTTGATTTGTGGTGTTACTAAAATGGAAATGTGAAGGTAGAGAAGGTGTTTTAGGTAGGATTGCTTTTCAAAGTTATAACTATGTTATGTGTGTATAAATAATAATGAAGGCAGAAGAAAGAGGATGGATGGGGTGAAATTAAATTTGTATGAGTTGGATATTAGGGAATGTGGGTCACTTTCGGAAAGTTTGGTGAAAAATAAGAGTTGGAGTTTGGAGAGGGTTTAATTTAATAAACCTCTTTGACTTGACGTAGGAGTATAATTAAGGGGTTAATCATTTGATCAATATTGGGGTTACTATAATGAGATTAGTTTTCATGTCATTAATGGGGCCAATGACTATTCTTATTGTAGTAGTATCTTCTACTTCTAGGCTATAGTTATTTACCACGATAACTCGACAAGGAAACACAACTCTCATAGTTTGTCCTTACGTTATTTAATTTACAGCAAACTTGTTACGTGATAACAACAAGAGGAAAATTATTACCTTAAACTACAAAAGAAGCTTTTGTTAATAAAGTTGGCTTTCAAGGAAACAGACCTTTTCTTCCGCGTTTTGCCCGTAAAATATTGCATCTTAGATTGAGTCCAGTTTGGAGTGTGAAGATAGTTTTTAATAAATAGCTTCAACCACGGATGTGTAAAAGATGGGTTTATATTGAGTAAATGTTTTATATTTTTTAAAGGTATGTTTGGAAATTGTCAAAAAAATAGGTATTTTTGGAAGAAGAGTTTTGGAGTGGAGAACTTATTTATATCTTCTAAGTGAAAAAATTATAAAGGTTACATTTGTGGCGTCTCATCCATTAGCGGATGGCGAAATCTGAGTGTTTGTTTGTAGTAGCGTTTTAGCGTTTTGAAACGTTACTTCAAGTAACATTTCACTTTTTTGACATTTTTACGCTTTTTAATTTTTTAAATTACTTCTCTTTCTTCATTAAATATTTTATTATCGTTAAATAATTTAATCATTAATTAAATATATTTATATGTCATTTTACATTTATCAACTATTTTAACCACTAGTTTTACCAAACACATAATTTAATATCAGCTAGTTTATCCGCTATCCGCTAACCACTAGCTCAACCGTTATCCTCTATCCGCTCATCCGTTATCTGCTAGCGTATCTGCTATCTGTTACTTTTTACCAAACAGAGCCAAAATATTTCTAAAAACAAATAATGAGTGATTGGAATTGGCCCATCATGTTACTCCTTTAATTAATTTCTTAAATCTCAAAAAAGTATTGTACTTGCGTAAAAGTGGGAAGTCTGGCTCCCTCTTAGCAAGCTAGGGTTATAGTCAATGCATGAGTGGAGTGAAGTGAAGTCCTCCGTGTGAGGAAGTACCTTAGATAGAGTTTTTCTAACGGGCGAGAGTTTCCATCATAGAGTGATTGACGTGTTACAATTAAAGCTGCCTAGGTTAAGCTTTAGTCATAGGACGATGAGCTCGATCTTCGTCATGTGTTGGTTGGGTCTCACTATGGACCAGATATGCTGGTAAGATGAATCCAAGCTACTTGGGCCCTTTAACGGGCAACTTGCGGACACAGGCTACAAAGCCCATGAACAGGCAACTTGGCTATGTTAATACACAAGGCCCATCCGGATGTGCTGGATATGACAGATGCGAGTTACTAAAAGCCTCTCATGGGCGACTTAGTTACAACCACTCATGGGCGACTTTGTTATTCTTTTCTAGTACATTTCCCTTATGGGCAACAAAGTTGTTTCGGTACACAACCCTTAAAGGCAACTTGATCGTTCCAAACCTTATCCTCATGGAGGACTTAGTTATTCCAATACGCAGTCTTCATGGGCGACTAGTTGTCTGCGCCTCACGGGCGAATTGGCTAATACCGTTATCAACTTATAAATTTAGGTTTCCAAAAAATTTCTACTTAAAAAGATGTGTTTTATTTTATGTTATCAAAACTTTTCCCGCTTCATTTCAAAATAAAGCTATATATATACATTCATTCAATAGTCATCACTGACTTCTATAACTAAACTACCAAAAGTTTGGTTCAAATAAATGATTAGGTAGTTAAAATCTGCCACACTGAAGTGATGGAGGATTAAAGCCTTTCATTGTTTTTGTTCAATAGCACGTTCTATGGTATGCATGGCCAATATAGTAGATTACTATTAGCTAGCTAGCTATTTGCCATTCATTCATGATTCAACTACTTGCCACTAGCTGGCTTTAATTTGTTAGTGGCCTACTCTCTATTGATTTTATAACAATAATGTTATTTAGCACAATAATTTGACAAAAAAACATACAAATATACGGATATAGATACTCCCCCTGTCTTAATTTAAGTGTGTTATTTGCTATTTTTCTTTGTCTCAAATTATTTGTCGTTTTAGAATATCAATGCAATATTTATTATTTGTTTTCAATAATACCCTCATTTTTTATTAGTATTTCCAGCTTTTTCATTCTTCTCTCCTCATAATAATATAGGAACATTTTAGTCCTACCATAATTTTTTATCATAATCTAATTATTTTCTTAAAACTCGCACATAACCTTAAACGACATTTAAATTGAGACGGATGGAGTACCATTTATCCAGACACAAAAAAAGCACATCAGTTTACGCCGGTTATATGTAGGATATTGCAACGCTTATCAAAAAGAAAAATAAATTTTGTCAAAAAAAAAGAAAGATAATTTTTATGGACAAAGAGAAGAGAAGAAACCTCATCAAAACCTTCTGATGTTAAAATACATAAAGAAAGATAAATGATATTTCGACATATTAAAGTAATAAATAATTACTATCCTAATTACCACTTTGTATTGCTAAAGAAAGGATGTTAAAATTTACAAGAAGATCACAAATTTAGTTAAGACAGTGATATCGTGTGCATTTTTTTCAAAAATATATAATAAAGCCAAAATGAAAAATTTCAAAAGTTTGGATGTGGTCTTCCTTCAGCCGTTTGCTAAATTTTTACTTGCAAGAGAAATAGAGTACTAGGCCTTTGCCGTCCTGGTGATTACTACTAGTGTTGTGTATTTGACTTAATATGTAACTCTCACAAGTGACGGATTTAGGGGATGCCAAGCGGGAACAAATCCTCTGAGCTTTAGAAGTATATTTGCATAGTGCTGATTCTCTTCTCTGTGTCTATCATCTCTCCTTTGATATATAAATCTCTCATCTTATTTTTCTCCATTTCCCTCCATTTTTATTTTTCTCTCTCATCAAAAAACACTAAAGTTAGGAAAATGCATAGGAGATTAAGTTAGAGGATCCAATTGGGGCTTCATGCATTATATACAACGAGAGTATCAAATGATTTTTTTAAACTAGATATTCTAAATATGCAACTGTAGAGATTAATTATGTTGCATTCTCAAATACTGGATTTGAAACTAGGACTTTGGTTAAGCTAGTAGAAATTTGTATCATCTCTCATCCAAGCGCTTTTAGGTAAATGAAAAGTTTTTATAATGAGTATGCATATAGGTCAGTGGAACAAACATAAATTAAATTATGATTAACTAATATTAAAATAAAAAATTATCTATTTGATTTTGTTGTCATTATTACTCCTACCGCACATATTATTTGACGTTTAAAGTTGTGACGCACAGATTAAAAAACAACTAATAGTCCGTAATTCATGATAATCATCTCATAATTTTCTAATATACCCCTTGTTATTTCATCTTTCTCTTATTAATAAATTATTGAAAAGTTTTCAACTTTTAAATCGTTTAATCACTTTAATCCCCATTGTTAGCCTTGTTTATTACCCCATCTCTCTTGGAAGATCACATGTTTTGGCAAATTGTTAGTTAAACAAATCGTTAGGGTGGAATTGTTTTGTTTATCACAAAAAAACTAGAGATGACTTCACTAGACTACCTACCGATAAAAGCCCGCCAGAAATCTTCACGTTACCGCCTTAAGCAGTTGGTATGAACCTTGATACAGTTCTAACATAAGCGACAGATGAGGCAATTGAAAATGATAAACGTTCGTCGGTATGTAAGTGACCATTTATACGTGCCCAATTTTATCGAGGGACTACTTTTGCGTCAATACATTAAGCATAATTGTGGCGTACTAGCAGGGACGGATCTTCGTTAGGGTGAAGGAGGGCCATGTCCTGTCCAAGATGGATATTTGGTCAAATGTATGCAACTATATATATATATATATTACACACACTAGTTTATTATGTCTAAATTACGCACCCCCAAATAAATTCACTTAAGATTTGCCACTAAGTAGGAATTAATTCTTCGGTTCCTTCCAAAACTTGTATTTTGAATTTATTACTTTTGTTCTAAAAGAAAGGTACTTTCCAAAATCCAATGTATCAACAATTAAATTTTTCTAAATATACCTATTTATATTAATGAGTGTTTTAGAGATCAACCCAAGATATGGAGTATAGAAATTTGTAAATAAATAATGCTTTAATAGAGGGTAATTTTTTTGAAGCACTTTAATAGAGGGTATTTTATTTTGTACTAGTACTTTTAGTTTGCTTAAATAAATAAAGGATACGTTAGTTTGTTTATAATAGGATAGGATAGGATAGGATAATATCTACTAGTATTGTTAAGGGAATATGTGATCTAAGAACCAACTACGTCTATAGAGTATAGAATACAAGTAATGTTAAAGTAATTGTTGTGCTGGGATTGCTACACTACACGGCTCTCCCAATGACCATAAAATACAACTCACGTGCCCTGCATACATCCATCCTCTTCTTGGGCTTATCTTAGAAGCCCGTTGCAATCAACAAAAATGACTTTTCCATGTCAGCACCAAGCAACGGTGGAGGTTGGACGACAACTAAACTAATTATAAACTGATATTTTGTTCTCTTTTTTTTTCAAAGGTTATTTATCGTTTTCTCTCTTTGTTTGGCTCACGGAAAAAATTCTGAGTCTGAGATTTTCCAATCTATTTTCGGAACATTAAATAACATATGCTTTGAGGATTAGATACGAGCTTCTTTGAGAGGCTAACAATGACGACGACGTTTCTGCTGCTCCCATCACCTTCTTGCGCTTCTTTAATGACCAAGAGAACTGACAGATTTTGCAGTATTGCTTCAATTCATTCACGCAAATCCCTTGTAAAAGACTTCTTCAGAGTTAGAGCTCTTAAAGAGAAAACTGAGGAAATCAAAAGCTCGTCAAACCCAGCTTCACCTGAGGAAGTTACAAACAAGTATGGTCTTGAAGCTGGTCTCTGGAAGGTCCCCATTTCTTTCTCTCCTCTATTTATTTATTTATGTGGTAAGGTTTGATAGAAAGTTCCAATTTTATAAATCAAAGGGAGAATTCTCATTTTTGGGTTGAGGACTTGAGGAGGGTGAGGGTGAATTTTAGGCGTTATCCCATTTCTTTCCCCAACTTCAGGGGAGCAAAAAATGAAAATTATGTTTTTTTTTTTTGCAGATTTTCAGCTCAAAGGAGGAAGGTGAACAACAGAAATCAAAGGGTGATCAAGCCAAGGAGTTACTGGCAAAATATGGAGGAGCATACCTGGCCACCTCCATCACTCTTTCACTGATCTCTTTCGCTCTTTGTTATGTACTAATCAATTCTGGAATTGATGTTCAAGCTTTGCTGCAGAAGGTGCAGTGCTTATACAATACCCAATGTGGGTTGCAATATAATTAAAACAAAATAATTGCTGTGGATTAATACATTTTGTGTTTAACTCTCTTCAGGTAGGAATCTCCACTGATGCAACAGGTGAAAAAGTTGGTACCTTTGCTTTGGCATATGCTGCACATAAAGCTGCATCTCCAATTAGGTTTCCTCCCACAGTAGCTCTTACCCCAATTGTGGCTGGGTGGATTGGAAAGAAAGCTGAGAAAGATAAGTAGCCTGTGTAGTATAAAACTTCAAATACCAGTGTTTCATTGTACTATACTTCCTCCTATAATAATATTTTCATTCCACTGCCAGAAGAACATTTTGTTCTTCTCACTCGTGGGCATCTACATTCTTTATTATTGTCAATGAGAATTAAAATGAAGTTTAACTACAAACAATCTTTATCAACAAACTCTACTTGCTACAATTTAGTCGCATGATTGCATTCCTAGCACACTAGTGTACAAATGGCTAAAGAAACTGATCTTGGAACGTGAAGAAAGAGGAACAGATAGAAACCAAGTTAATTACCTAGTTACAAAGAAACAAAATGACCTTATAGTCTCAGATGAAATTTGTCGTTTCACCAACAGTTAGCTGAATTACACGCCTGGCAACTATTCAGAAGGAGGGTGTTTTTGACAACAAGTCTTTACATTGCCCTGAGAGCGAGCATAATTCTATTTCAATTTGTAAGGTATGCTAGAAATGAATTTTGAAAAAACTACATAATCATTGATTGAATTGGCTATTTATAGCTCTAAGTACAAAGTAGTACTGACTTAACAGAGTAGCAACTGACTTAACAAACACCAACAGCTACTTAACTCTTTAACAGAAATGCAAACTAACTGGTATCTCAACACAATTTGCGTTCCAAAATGTGTCTTATTGCTTTCTAACATAGACATTGAGCTAACTACCCTGCAAAGCCCAGACTTACAGTAATATACAAAATGGGTTCACCAACGCCGCAGACTTTTTCCCCTTGAAGTACACCGCAGATTATGTAATACTAACTGTACAATGAATGAGCCAGTTGACTGGCCACTCAGCTCCTTGGACGAGCTTCATGGAGAAACAATGAGAAAGCATCTTCACGGAACCTTCAATCCAACCTCTAGAACAATGTTGAAGAGGATACAACAAGGGAATGGCTGGATGTCATAGGTTCCCTGGGAAAAAGAACACCACTTTCCCTTCAGATTCAAATAAATCCTTTGGAAGCTTTAACCTCCAGTAGGGTTGGATGCAGAAGACACTTCACCTCCGTTTGAAGGATAGCTTGGGGTTGTTGCGTCTTCATGAGTCAAACAATAATCTTCTTGAAGTGCACCCAGTTCATTCCATTCAACTTCAGCTGTAAATGTCAAAGAAGTTTCAAAATATATATCCAAGCCTAGATATCTTTTTAAATAAATAAATGAATACGGAACTGCCAAACCCATACGTTCTGTTCTCCACATGTCAGTTATGCTAACATCGGCATCTGATAAAAGCCAGTAATCAGCATCGCTCTGCAAAGGGAAACCAGAGTCCAAATGAGCTCCAAGACTTCAGCTTTTATTTCCCAAATCAGAAAAAATGCTAAAAACGTAATGCTTACAAAATATGTATTCTCCCTCAGAATTGTTCTTTTAAAATCCATAAAACAAATATCTCACAGAATGAGGTGATACTTACAGCAACATCTGAAGGAACAATCTTCATAATCCCACTGACAAAGTCCTGAGAGTTTGTAAAATCTGAACTGGGCCCTTGACCATCTTGTCCCTGCACTTCTATGTCCTTTCCTTTATCTTCCGGAACCACACTGGATTGATGCTTGTTTAATTCTTGACTGGATGGAATTTTGGGTGCAACGTCAACACCATTAATCTCCTCAAACTTCTCTTCAAATTGACTGCAACAGCAGTGAAAAAAGGGAGATCAGAATTGTCAACTTTATATCGTGTTGCAATCTTCAAGTTGTCGTCTGACTATGCTATTGCAATAGCAAAATGACCCTTGAATAAAATGATAGTAGAACACTCAAAAATAGTTTGCATACCTAACAAGGTAAACATCTATTGGGCCCATTGTGCTTCTCAGGACTATCCTGTATCTTCTCTGTGGATAATCAACAGCCTAATATAGAAAAGGGGAAGTTGCATTGAGAAAGATGCGTGGGTTATTAATAACTTTTACATAACTCCGCATGCCCTCTCAAATTACCTCATCAGGATCAGGGACCTCCAAAGTGGTGCCATGCGGAGCTTTAATTGCTATTAGGGTTTCATTCTGGCGGTAAGAAAAAAAGGTCTCCCGTTAAAATCTAAAATAAATGTATATACAAGATGCAAAGAAAACATAATCACCATATAAATTTTTTATTAAAATGCCCATAGATAAGGAAACTGACCTCGAAGCACGGCAAGTTCTTTATATCTTCCTCAGTGACAAAAAGTAACCTATATGAAAATAGATTCAATAAAAACATATCAAATGAAGTTATGAACATACGAATGTGGAACAATGACATGCATGAAGTTAAAATAAATATTACTTCTCATTGTTTTCATCTTCACTAAGATCCCGTAGTCTTTCTTGCATCTCCCTGAAATTATTAGAAAACTTAAACTCTTAATAGACAACAGATAAATACTCCAACTCTTCAATAATGAAGAATAAGCAAAGGAATGTCACCAAACCTTATTTGTTCATCTAACTGGCGCTCCTCCATTGTTAAATTTTCAACTTCTGCCTGCAGAAGAGAATTGAAAATTAATCAAATACCAAGTTGCTAACATATTATTATTGCCTTTAAATCTTGTATCTGCTATATGCTATAAATAAATTGTATAAACCTGAATTAAATCCAAATACACATTGCAAAGCAATGTTCATTGTTACTGAATATTAAATCAGAAGGTTTTTTAAATTTATTTCAACCAAAATAAAATAAAAAAAGTTTTGCAAGCTGTCTCACATAAAATGATTTAATTACAAGGTAGTTTCACCTGGAACAATGGAAGTTCTTGACCAAAAATTATATAAATCATTGGTCTCTATATCTTCCAAAGAAAACTATCTCCTAGCAAATTCCAAACACAAAGTTTAGACATTCCTAACCTGTAAACTAGCAAAACTATCTTCGGCGTCGCCTGATTTTGAAACATCCAGTCCCTGGCCAACCATTAAAGGAGTTGGTAAAAGTATTCCAACATCTTGAATAAAAACACAACAATGCTAGATGCAAAGAAATAATTCTTACTTCCATTGAATTCTGTTCTTGAGCTTCTTTTCTATAAGGCCAATCCCTTCAAGAACATTTGTTATATCATATATTCTCCTCTTTTGCACCTGTAGACATAGAAGCATCATCATGATAACTTTACGTAATCAGCATGGAATCTTTAGACCAGAAGAAAATGTTACCTCTAATGTTTCAGCAGCTTTATTCAGATCAAGAATTCCATCCTCTGCTTGTTTGATCAAATTGATGAACTTCTTTGTCAACAAACCTTTTTTTATTTAGAAAACGGTGTAGTGTAGTTAGGAAAATGCATATAGGAATTTTATTTCATCAGTAAAACATATATACAAAGGGTAAATTATGCATTGCCCCCATTATTGACACCACTTTTTAGATAAACCCACTTAACTTTTTTTGCAACTTAACTCAACTTTGGTTTAACTTAAAAATGTCAAAAATTCCAAATTAATTTTGATGTCAGTTTAACATTCTCAACCTAATGTCAAATTTTGTTTTGTCGAGAGGGCAATATGTAAAATGAACAACAGTTGACGTTAAAGTAACCGAAAGTTTAACATTTTCAACTTAAACCATTTTTTATAGAATATGAAACCAAAGTTGACTGAGGCTAAGTGACATGAGAAATTTTTTTTGGTTGAGTCTATATGGAAACCAGTGAAAGCATAGCTTTCGATGTGTATTTTACCCCATAAAGAATTAAATAACAATAAAACTCAGATAATCAATGATGAACAAATGAAGACTAACAATGTTGTTATACCTAAAGAGCTGTCATATCGACATGGACCAGCAGGGGTGAGATTGTTGCCTGAAGGAGAACCTGCCAAATTTATAGTAAAGATATATAATTGTTTTGCATGCCAATATTGACGACAGGTAAGGAAAAGGTGTATATTAGTGGTCAGCAATCTAGTTGGCAACCAAAATATTGCTTCACCTTAATTTTCTTTGAATACATTATCAAAATGATAAATATAGAACCCTACTAAACAAAGTTTGGAAGATGATATTCACCAATATTTGAGCCTGGTGTTTGAATTCCAGAATTGTTGCATTTTTTTAGCCTAGAGGATTTGCCTCCTTTCCCCACCTTTCCAGATACAGGTGTCTGAAAAGCACTATTGGCTGCTTCACTGGATCCAGGAGTCATCCTATCACCTGAATCTGCTTCAAAATCGACTGCTTCAGTCTTCCGTTTCAATTGCTGAAATGTACAAATATAAATATGCAATCAATAAAAATAAAATATAAAAGTTATAATAGCAATAATTTAATTTCATAGATAATAGTGTACCATAATCTACTACAGATCATTGGCAAGAAGGCAATTGCAAATTTGCAATTAAATGTTTACTTATGATATCCACAAATGATAACACAAGCATAACTTAATACTTGTAAATATGTTGATAGGAAAAGAGGAAGAAAAATGGCAGTATTCCCCTATATCCTATTGCATTTACAAGAAACGGCAGGTCAGTCCCTCAGAAAATGCAAAATTCATTTTTTCACATTACCATTTTCTAATGTATGTTAATTTGCAAACACATGATTTGAAACCTTCAGTTGAAAACGTTTGCTCTAAACCCACAAATTGGGGGTGGGTGAGGGATGACATATACTTTTGAACAGCTGTTTTTATCAGATAGTACAATAAGCACCTCGAGGATATGCGACATTGCCTAACTCAGATTTCCTCAATGAATAACATAAAGGTGGAGTGACTCATTTGTGATCAGAAGCCAAGAACATATGAATTTGGCAAGGGACAACACTATTATTAGGTTGAGTAAAATGATTCAACTTAAAATTAACCGGACGAAGAAAACCTGCATATAAAATCAATGGCCTTTTCACAAGCACTTCAAAGCATCAAATACGACCGGTTTTTCCCCCTTTCCAGCTGGGATTGACCAACTTAGAATCACATCATGATTTCAGCTTCGGGGTAATCATCAAGCACATCCTCTAAAATTCCGATTAAAGCCATGTCTGGTGTCCAACGGGTATCGTGTCAGACATCGACACTTCAATTACTTGTATTTTACATATTAAAACCGGTATTTGCGTGTCTGAGTCCGTGTCGTGTCTGGTGTCCATATAGTGCTTCATAGCTTAATACATCTTAAGACTAAAGTTCATAAAACTGCATAGACTAAATAGAAATAAATCCACCACTAAATTTCTTCCAGAAAAGATATCGAACAATTAATTTCATTTTCCATCTGAACACAAACACACGAAATCTGTAGCATATATTAGTTTGGGAAACTCAATTTTATCTCAGTAACTGGTTCCTCAACATAATTTCATATTCTCGTGCACTAAATTTGAAGAAAAGGGGTTTTCCTTAGTAAACCCAAGCTACATTAAACTCCGTAACTAATTAAAGCCTCAAGTTCAAGAGATCTCTAATTCTCTAAATAAGCTTCCAACACTAAACTAAAAACTCACTCTAAAAACTTGACAAAATCCATTGACCACCAATAAAATAAAAATAATAAAAGCGGAAAAAAATGTAAAAACTAACAGGAGTCTTAACGACGATGGCTTCGGCGTCCTGGTCTAGGTTTCGGCGGTGGTCGGGGGCAAAGCGATGATAATCTCCGACAGCTACGAAAGGTGGTTTCATGGCAGAAAAGGGGATTTGGCGTTTCATGGATTGCATGATCTGCTCCGGTGGGTTGGAGGGCGCAGCGGCGGGTGGTGGGCGCGTGCCCGACATCCACCTGCCGGCCGGCGATCGAGCTCCGAATAGGGTGGAAATTGATCGGAGGTGAGAATTAGAGGGATCGATAGAGGAAATTGATGAGATCTGGGTGTTTGGTAACTGGGAAAATAAAAAGAAAGCGGGATAGAGAATGAGAGCAGAAAACGAGGGAAAGAAAAAGAGAGACGAAGGAAGAGGGAATTTGGTTCGGATATAGATGTGGAGGGAAGCACTTATACAATAATTCACTTTATAAATTTATTATTTTATTGCTACCAAAAAATATTATTATTTTATTCTTTTAAGGTAAAAAGATGAACTATAAATACTGTTAATTTTATTCATTTTTTAGATAGAAAAACGAAAGAAGTATTTACCAAAAACAAAACAAAAAAACACGAAAGAAGTTTAATTTGGGAGCTTTCTTCTTAAATTAAACTGCTTTCTGTTCGGTTAGGGTTCGGCGCGAATCACACCTACAATAGTCAGTCCTTCAAACATTACCACCACTTCCCAACATAACCACCACGTACTCAACTTAATTAATCTAATATCTTTTCCTTTCTCGTGAATCTGTCCAAGCATATAAGTATTGGACTATTTGTTTAATATATAGTATATATATATATATACTTATAATTTACTACTAAATATTGAGCTTTATATAAAGTAGTAACTTATATTGAGCCTTATATAATTTACTACTAAATATTGAGCTTTATTTACTACTTCCCAACATATTGAGCTTTATTATTTGTGTAAAAAAAAACATATTGAGCTTTATTATCAATGGTAATTTACCACATTATCAAGTGACGTTGACGTAAATCATTACTAAAGTATGTCGTGAAAACACCAAAATACCATTGATAAAAAGTGCTATATATCTAAACAAAGTAGACACCCCCTATTTGTTTATCAGCTGGATTTATGCCGTGAGAAGTGTGTTGGTCAGACTTGGAAAGTGTGCTATCAGAATTAGTGAGGGAATTAGCCACAGAATAGTCCTTAGTTAATTAGCGACTGACACAATTTCCCTCGCTAAAGGGATTAGCGAGGAGGATATTAGCAACCGATATGTCCCTCGCTAATTCCCTTGCAAATGGACATTAGCGAGGGAATTGGGTCTGTTAGCGACAGATATGTCCATCGCTAATCCCGTGTTTTATTTTGTAGTGCTCTAAACCTCAAATATTCCAAAATTACCCTCACGTGGAACACGCGTGGAAACCTCCCTACATAGTGTTTTTGACAGATACGGTAGAGGATCCCTGAACCAGTTCGGCTCACAAGCACCGAACCACTTCGGCTAACAGTCACAGAACAAATTACTTAAAACAGCCAAAAAATTGTGGTATCCTCTAATCCATAGGATTCAATTGCACATGGTCTTCAACCCCTTGTACAAACCTCTTAATAGTGTCCAACACAAGCTCCAACATATTGTAGTATATTCCCCCACCAAACTTAGCCCAGATTGGGTCAACCACCTTACAAAGCTTCAAGTAGCTACACGCTGCCCTACACTCACTTGTTCTCCATCGCAGGTAACCTAAAAGCAGTCGAACCAACAACATTTCTTTTGTTTTCTCATTTGTAGCTACATCATACTCAATCCATAAGTCTATAGGATGACAAGCCTTGTTCTAGAGAATGCCTCTCAGTATCTTAGCATCTGGTTTGAACCAAGAAGCCATGACACCCTTTCTGAAAAACTGCCTCTATACTGCTTTAAACGCTCTTCTAGATTGCATGTTCGGTAGGGGTGCTCTGAACGTGTTAAAGGGGGTGTATCACATGACAGTGGACACGACACCTCTACACCAAACAAGTTCGGTTGGGGGTCCGAACCCGTGAAAAATCTGGGGAAAAAATGACGCATTTGGAACTTTTATATTCATTAAGGGTACTTAGGACTTTTCGTAGTATTTGGAGATGTGCACTGAGTAGGAGGGGTTGTGGGAAAAGTCATTTCCATTTCTTAAACAACTTGGGTTGGGCTTCACCTCTCACCCTTCCTTGGCTTCTGTTCGAGGGCCCAATATGCTCACGTGTAAGTCTATTTTGGCTTTCATACTCCCTTTGGACCCCATACCCCTCCCTACCCCCCACCCCCAATTTCATTTAATCCCAAAATACCCCTCAAAATTCTCACTAACTTCCCAGAATTATGTACTGAAGTGTAAATCCGGAACTCTTTTTTTTTGAGTTTTTCGGAATTAATAGTTGGCTTCCAGATTTATGTCCCAACACATAATTCTAGATTTTGTAATTTTTTTGACTTCCAGGCATAAATCCAGGATTAAAAAATTCATTCCGGATTTATGTTTTTAACATAAATCCTTTAACATAACCGTCACTAAATCTGATATATTTGTAGGTATTAAGAATTAGTTAAGCATATTCTAGATATTTAACATTTAGTGATAATTTCTGTTCGTACGTAAAAGTCAATTTTTTAAAAACAAATTAGTTTTTGCTTTCGGATTTATGTCAAAAAAAAAACATAAATCTTAGATGGAACGAAAATGTGGAGGGTAATGTGATTAAATTAAAAGGTAAAATTGAGGAGGAGGACAATTTCAAGCTTTTCATCAACCTTCAGTCAAATTCCAAATTTGTCCCTTCTTAATGTAATTAATTTTTCCCCTATGATTTGCCCAACCATGGAAGAAATTGTTATTCTTGTCTCCATATAGGCTCTTCGCATTTCAGTTTGCATGTTTTCTTTCAAGTTCTTTGTATTTCTTGTTTGTGGCATGCCCTCAGGTTCACCACCAAACCAAACTATAGAGAACCATCCCTTAATACTAATAGGGCCTCGGTTATGACTTACGAGTGTGTTAGATTTTTTTAGATCTTTCAAGTAAGCATAAAAAATGAAAATTTATTGTGGAGCGTGTGAATTAACAAGATAAAGCAAATCCAAATCACTTTTTTAAGCACTTACCAAAAAGCGAGAGAAAGAATACTAAAATGATCTTAGAAGAGTTAGGACAAAAAACTAAAATGATCTTCAGTTACAACCCAAAATGGTCATCAAGTAGACCAGACACATACCATACCTGCAAACTATTCAGCATGAAACTTAGTTTTTAACTAATCAGATCATTTAACAAACCAAAAGGTAAGTTTCTGCTACAACTTCCACCAGAGAAAGAAGGTAAAATTCTACCAACGACTTTGATCTTTTGCACCATTCCACTGAGTCGGTAATGTAGTAGTATTAGAAGAAACAGCCCTCCATGTATTATTGGAATTGTGTTGAAACCTACCGCCTCGGCCTCGGCCTCGACCCCGACCAAAAGGCATAGTCTCAGATTGTGACCGTTGACGATAATTATAAGATCCACCATCCTTAGGAAACGGAGAAAACGATGACATTCTCTCATTCAGAACCTCAACACCTCTGTCTTGCTTCCCTCTACCTGAACCCCATCCAACACCAGCACCTTTGTAAACGATATCAGTAGAAGGAGGAGCTGCATTTGCTAAATAACTTCTTCCACGTTCAGCAGGTGCACTTCTTTGATGATCACTCTTTTCATTCCTCCTCCAATTGTCTTGATTCTGACAATTCTCAAAACGACTATATTGCGGACGACTATATTGCGGACGACCGTATTGCTGACGTTCATGCCAGAGTATTGTTTCCATTACGTCGTCTTCAAATATTGTCTGCCAAACATTTCACATTAATAAGCTCTTTTAATGAACTTCAATATTCTATGTGTTTTCGAAAACATGCCTGAAAATAGAACAATGCAATTTGCTTTATATATAAGCAATTGAGTTAATACCTTGTCAGGAAAGTTCACACCAGATAGTAAATGAGGAATATGATTGTTACCATCTGCAGCAGGTAGCTCGTAATTGACACAGCTGCGACATATATTAAAAAAAATGTTATGAAAATCTCTAAGGTTGAATGCTAATTAAACAAATGAGAGGCGTGTTTTTTTATAGCATACAAAACACTATCTTCATTTTGCAGCGTAGAAGGTTTCTCAGCACCCTCTTGACAAAGGCTTATGATACCTCCAATGCCGTCACTGCAAAAAGCATGAGAATACATAAAGAAAGGAAATGCCTTATAATTTCTAACATAAAATATATTGAGAGGCTACACTATTTATTTATTTATTATTTATTATTAAATAAACCAATGATTAACCTTGTGCTTGTATCTGACTTGTTTGACTCTAATGAAAGGGTGCATATTTTCTCAGCCAACTTGCTACTACTTCTAACAAACAAGCTATCAACTTTGACAGTGTTTCTTTCTGTTTCACTTTCCTACAAAAAAGCAACTATAGATTCAAAGGACATTCACAAAACAGTGACAATTGAAACTCTCAAATGTGTAGTAAGTAATTCATACAGATAATCCATTTTTGAGTTCTCTGGTTTCACCCAAAAGCCGTATTTCGTCAATGTATGGAACTTTGCAGATACCCTAAATGAGAAACAGAATTTGTTTTAGTATTAGTGCATTAAAAATTTCAGGATAAATATTAGAATTTAGTAGAGAGTTGAGTAAGATAACCTGCCACATGAAGCGCTTTCCTTCAATGTCAATTTCAAAATCTAACAAATTCAAAAACATAATAAGAACCAGAACCAGAACAAGAAAAAAAGAAAAACAAGTACAAATTATTGCATAGTTGGAAAGAAAAAAAAAAACAAGATTAACCAGCTTACCTTGAGGATACATGTCATGTATACTGGAATGTTCATCCAGCATTAATTGTGCATAGGCTTGTGGAAGTGCATAAGCACTGCAAAGGAGTGGAAGCAGATAATTTTACTACAGAAAAGAATGGTATCAAATGCAATACAACATAGGAGAACATAAAAAAAAATTACCTCCTTGGCGGAAGCACGCTTAAGAGTTGATCAAAAGGTAAAAATGGGACACCTTTCTCAAAATTAACTTTCACTTGACCCATTCCCTTTAAGTCTGAAGCAAATGGACCATAGTGGTAAGGATAAAACCTGTATTTTACAGTGGTTATTTCTTATTTTCCACACATATAATGCATAAGAAATTTAAGTTAGTTCTTTAACCATATTGGCTTACCATGTCCATGAAGCAACTCCTGAAAAATAGTATTGAAGAACCCACAATAGTCCTTCAGTATATTTCTGGACCTACAATTAATGTTGTATTGTAAAATATATGGCTATCTAACTGAGAAGGAGAAAGAACTTAACTCAATAAGACAGTAATTGTAGTGAAATAACTTACTATTTCCTTCCTTTTCTGCTCAATTTCACTGAACCCTTCCACAGAAAACTTTTCTTTATAATATCTTTCCTTGTATCCAACACTTCCCAATTTTATCTAATCATGCATTAAATGTTCATTTAAGCATACTCTATATATATATATATTGTTCAGAGAACAAAGTGAAATGAAAAAAGACACAACTATAAGAATTCACAAAGAGTTTGGAAGAAATGTTGACACCTTGTCAATCAGGAAATCTCCACTCTTAAACAAGTCACCTTTCTCTCTAATGCATCTGTTTAATTCATCTTTTAAATCCTTGGTGTTCCTCAAAACCTGATAATGAGGATCAATCAGACTATGAACAATTTAACATCATAAAACTTTAGTCAATGAATAACAAATTATCAATTATAAGATGTCAACTTACTTCTTCATCAGACAGATCAGAAACATTACTCATCAAGAGATGGGACGAATTTTCAGAAGCTCGAGAATTCTTAATTACAAGAGCACAATCTGAACTACTTTCATTATCAAGAGCCCTCTGTTCTTCCTGCTTCTGGAAAAGATGGAATTCAATGAGTCCACGAAATGCATTATGCATGCATCCAATTTTTAAACCAATAGGAACTTACTGATTGCTCATAATCACTAATAATCCTTCTCAATTTCCTGTCTCTGATTCCGGATCTTTTGTTGAAGATTTTCTCTTCATAAGTACCAACCATAAGTATAAATTTTTCAACTCTTGATAACTTCACAAAAGCAGAATGTTTCTCTCCAACCTGCTTTTATTAGAAAGTTAGTTTACAAGTTAGTTAAATTAGTTTTCAATTGTAACTATCTTTCTTAGTTAGTTAGTTGGATTTTTGTATTTACTTTCACTAGAAGGTGCACTATATATAGTGATCACCTCTTCATATTGTACTAAGTTTTTATTTCACCATTCATTTGAATAAAATTTATATTCAATTCGTAGATAGAGTTTTATATATAGTGATCACCTCTTCATATTATACTAAGTTTTTACTTCACCATTCATTTGAATAAAATTTATATTCAATTCATAGATAGAGTTTAACTCTTAATATGGTATCAGAGTTGGACTTGCGACTTCTTTCTTTTTTCTTATGGCCATACTCTTGCAAACCCTCCATTTTCTGCTCAGTTCCATCATCCCTATGGCGACTCGATTTCGATACAACATTTTCTACATGTGAAGTTCTTTCAATATAGTCATTCCCTGTGGTGCGGCGACTTTGACTCTTCTTTTCAAGAGATTCATTTGTGTGAGCTTTCCGAAAGGACTCTGATGCCAAGGCTGTCATTTGCTGCTCATCTCTGAGGCTCTTGGTTACACTTTTAGGAGATTTAAATCATTTCACATTCTGAAAGGAAGAAGGTTTAGTACTTTCAGGAACAGATTCCTTGTTAGTCGGTCTGCTACCTGAAGAATGAAATCCTTTTTTATCATCAATCTTTTCCCTACCACTAACACTAGTATATGATTTGGTTGCTGTTCTTGTTCTTGATAATGATTGGCTTCTATTAGATGGTGTGGAATGACTAGCTAGTGCTTGGATATGCTTATGCTTCCAATTCTCGAGCCGAGACCAATCTAGTACACCAACATTGATTCTGTGTATATATTGGTTCTGCTCTGGTCACATGGAAGTCGAAAAAGCAAAGCACTGTGGCTTACCGTGCCTTAGCCACCCTCACATCTGAGCTCTTATGGATAAAACAGCTCCTCCGGGCCTTTGATGTTAATCTCAGCTCTGTTATGATATATTGTGATAGCAAATCTGCTACTCAACTTGCCACAAACTCCAGCACATCGACATCGACTGTCATTTTGTGCGTGAGCATGTGCAATCTTCCTTCATCAAGTTAGTTCATGTGCCCTCTTCAGCACAACTGGCAGATTCTCTCACAAAGGCACTCCCAAGACCAAAGTTTCAAGCCTTGAATCCAAGTTGGGTCTCCACAACTTGAGGGGGGAGTAATAAAGAAATTACAGTGTCTTAGTTTAGTTAATCATAGTTTTAGTTTTAGATCTGTTTTACTCTTCAGTTGACTAGTGAGAGTGCTTGTTGTTCACTTGATAGATCGATGGAGTTCAACATCTACTCCTGATTGTATATAAATTCAATCTCTTGTACAGATGTAGTTAGTTTTTTCAATTGAATGAAGTTTCAGTTTCTGTGCGTATGCAATTCCTTTCATTGTAATAGGCACAAAAGAAGTACTTACGAAATGGAATTCAAATAAATGGAATTTTATGATTAAAAAAAGAAAAAGAAACATAAAAATGGAATAAAACCAGTAACAAACCCTATTTATGTCCACAAGATATCCTCCAAGTTTACTGAACTGTTCCTTGTAAACAGTCATAAGTAAATCAATAGCTCCCTGAAAATTGACATTGATCCAAGTTTACTCACCACAGTATTATGTTAAATATTTTATAAATGAGATTAAGGAAAAAAGTGTTTGTAAAAACCTACCTCGTGGATATCCAGTGATGGCATGTGGGGCAGAAAATCATTTCCAGCAAAAAAGCAAATAAAGATAAAATCATCAACTATCCGTTCAAAATCAATGGTGCAACTTTTAGGAGGATCTTCTATCTTCATGTCTAGCTCAAGATATTCCCTCAACAACCAAATATGCAAAAGCTGCACACATAAATATTCATAATTAAGACTCATGATACCAACATCAAATTTATAGATTGTTAAACAGTTATTATAATACCTTGAATGGCTTAGCAGCAGCTTGTTGTTGCTTCCCTTGATAATTAAACACATCCTGCGCAGCAAGTAAAATGTATTTCAAATAATTACTTATACATGCAGTTGCACAATAACATAACATTATACTAATATATTAAGTTTTTCACGTTAACCTCTCTTAATATTGAAAAATGAGGCTCATGAGTTGCCAATCCAAGCATAATCAAATCAGCATCCTGCATTCCATCAATAAATCAAATATTAAGACTGTGTCTGTCAAAATAACTTATTTTTAACTAGGATAGGATATATTTTTGTACCGATCCATATAAACAATGTGCAGTGTTTGGATCATAGTGAGGAAGACTTCGCTGTTTCCTTATGAATTGTATAATCTTATGTTCCCCTTCTCCAGGTACATTAGCATCAGAGAGAATCACCTAAGTATAAAAATCAACAACAAAAGTAAATAAGTAAAATAACGAAGCATTTGAAGTGAAGTATTTGTGAACATACCATAATATCCTTCCATAACGGCTCACTGGCTATCCTTGAAGAGATGTAGCTTTTCAGAGCCTCTGAGAGTTGGTGCATGAACTCTGTGCCTGGTGTTATTATATTGGAATCGGACACTTGAGAATGTTGTTTAGGAAGAACATGTTTTCCTTCCATTTCAAATTCCTTCCGCAACCTTTCTTCTTCAGCTTCCTAATAAATAGGAAACGAAATTAATTTAAAAAAAAACTAAGCCATATACTTAGAGAAAATGATGAAAAACAAACCCACCCGCAGTTCATCATCCTTGGCAGTTTTGAAGCGTCTGCTTCTTTGTTGGTTCATTTTAGCACGTGGGGCTACTCCATCTGAGTATGAAAAACATATAGTACATTAATTCAAATTATGTTACTAGCTAGTAGTATAATAGTAATGGCAAAAGTGTAAAATTGGGGTTAACGTAAGTCTCACCAATGGCCATGTACAAGAGTTTACGAGGCTTAACAGTGGTAACAAGGAGATCAATGTAGTCAAAGATGTTTTTGAAGACATCCTCAAATGTTGTTGGCGGGGAATCATCATCAGGGTGAAAACAGGGGTGGATGATGGAATTCATGTCAAGATAAAGGTTATGATACTCTACGCTTGGCATGTTGTTGATGTTGGGGTTGACGTCTTGGAAAACCTTTGGATATTTACTAAGCAACCATCTACAAAACGATGGAACACCCATTGCTACCTGCTTCTGCTTCTGCTTCCCGCTCTTCCTGCTAGCTAGCTTTTTCTTTTAATTTTGGTTAGCTAGCTTCATCATTAAGTAACATCTCTGCTTTCCTTTATTAATAAATAAATGTTATAATTTTAATTTTTTTTACTTTTCCAACTAAAGCCATGATGATTTTGGAATCTGCTCATCCTCTCTAATCGAGGAAGTAATAATAATGTGAAATTGTGAGAATTAAATTGTGACTTTTCGTTTCGCAAAACTAGTAATGACACGAAACTAATTAAATTAAAGTACTAAGAAAGTGTAAATAACAGTAACTTTATTTTGAGAACTGTGTAAATTAAGTTTAAGCTTAGCCGATGTTTGAGGAAGGTTAGATCCCAACTAACCCGAAACTTGGACTATAAGTAAACAAAAGATACATCCATACCTTTTTCATCATTAGGTATCCTGAATATGTACGGTTCGATGTGACCTTTGAAAAATCTAGCAACAATAATATTAATTTTAAAAAATCAGTAAAAAAATAATATGAACTAAAATTATTTCATCTAATTTTTTTTTGCCTTAAAACATGAAAGTAGGGCAAATGAAGGTGAGTATAACAAAATTTCCATTCTAACATTTAACAATTAGGCTCTCTATTTGACAAAGCAAATCTGCTAAAATGTTAAAATGGAGTAACATATAAGTTAAGGCAATTAATTTTGGTACCCCCCTCATTCCCTCCCACACCCCTATAATCCAAAAAATTCCAATAATACCCCTGCCTTTTTAAAAAAAAAAAAAAAATTCAAATTTTTCGGAATTACCTCAAAATAAGGTAATTCGGTTCAAAAATAATTGATAATTTTGAATTACCTTTTAAAGCAGTATTTAGGTTCATAAACATAAAAAATTTCTAATTACCTCTAAAAAGGTAATTCGAAATTTTTAGTTTTTTATTAATTTTTTAAACTTTGTATATTGAATTAATATTTAAACGCGTTATATTTTGGAACTATGATACGAACGGTTTACGATTTAAATAACAATACGTCAAAATATATAAAATGAGCAACATAAAAAAATAATATAATGTACAAATACAACTACTATGGGTCCAAAATGTTTAACAATGATGAAAATAAGCACGTGAAGTGGGTGAGCGCGTGCGACATCTAAGGCATCCCGGGTCAATGCTGTTTGCTCTGCACCTCTCCTCATATGTCTGGGGAAGAGCTCCTCGATGATATGGTGGATCCCGTGGTTTGTGGGCTCGCTCTGCTCGTGGGTCGCGCACCGAGTAAGACGCACTCGTTACCGATCGTACCAAGGAAGGTAATCAGATCGCACTCGCCGTGGTAGCCCGCCAATCTACTAGCCCGCCAAAATGTCCGCGCGAATCGATACATCAAGAACCCTCGTATGATCTCGTCCGCGAGAGGAGCATTACCCGAAATGGGTGCTCTAGGATCCTCTCTGTAGCGCCGAATCGCCAACGCACCTGCTCGGCATGTAGGGAACACCGTCATCGGCCCCAAAGCAACGACCTCACCGCAATGGATATGTTCGACAAAGGAACATACCGCTGTGGTCATCATAAGGGTGAGGATGACATCCCCACCGCAGAGCATCTATCCGCGCCCTAAAGTCCACCAACTTGACATTATCCGACTTCTTGTTCCCCATTTGGTGGCACGTGGCGGTGATGCGCCCTAGGTAACACTTTTCGACCAACGATCGTGGGAAAGTGCTCGTAGATCCAAAGATCAAATATTTAAATTAAAAATAATCGGTTATTAATATATGTTAAATTTAATTAAAAGTTTTAAATTAAAAAAATAAATAAATGATTACCGGAGGAGTGTCGAGTATCCGCCGAATCGCTGTCGTATAAAAGACCGCTTTACGTCGGTGGGTGTAGAGGTAAGTAAGAGCATTTATACCCCAAGACCATCGCCACACTGGCTGGCCAAGATCTGGCGAGATACATCCACCTCATCGGCACTAATGTGTGACTCTTGTCGGCCCGGGATGGTGGTGCCTATCGAGAAGAGCATGTAGCACCGTGCGGTACCGCTTTCATAAGCACCCGTGCCATGTTCGCCTTGTAGCGCCCTCTACACAGAGATCCTCGATCATCGCCTCGTTATCCCTAAGCTCTCGGATGACAAGAGCTTTGATCCATGCCCAAACGATCCACGACCATGTGAAGAGCCTCAGCAGAATTAAAATCGCGGCTCGTGGTCCAATGGGGTGCCATCCGGTGGCAAGTGGAGCAAAGACGGCCACATCATCCAAGGTGATATCATCTCCCAAAGGGCATGTGGAATGAACAGGTCTCGGGATGCCACCTCTCCACAAAAGCGATATCAACTCATGGTTGATTCCCGCCGAGGTGTGATGTCCAACTCGTAAAGCTTAGCCACACGCAACAAACTGCTCTACACCGTGGGTGGTGCTCAGAGGTCTAATCCTAGAAAACTTACGCCGTGAGATACAACCTCCGATTCCGAGGTGAAAAAATTAAAATTAAACCATACGTTATTAAAAATAAGTAATTAATTGTTGTTAAGTAAAATTAAAAAAAAATTAAAATTAAACCATACGTTATCTATCCGGGACGCCGCAGCATGTCGTATCCCGATGTATAATCAATGGTGGGTGATCCACAGTGGGGCAGGTGAACCTCCTCCTCAACCTCCTCCCGAACCTCCTCCTCCTCCTCCTCCTCCTCCCGATCCGACCCTCATCCTCCCCGCTCCTCCCAAGCCTCCCAACCGTCATGATACATCTCTGGGTGCTCCTGCTGGTGCCGCATATGGTACTCATAATCAGGGTGGTCTTCTATCCGCTGCTCATACCGGGGCTGACGCTGCTGAGGCTGAGGCTCAGGCTCAACCATCTCTACCACTCTGGCACGGGCTCTCTCGCGCCTCTGACGCTCAGAAGCATGCCCAGCAGACTCCGAGCCTCGTAAAGTGTCCGGAGAAGGAGTATCGCCTAGAATCGTTGTGGTGCGTCGCGGGTCGCCGCGTGGTCGCGCGTGTTGCTCGGAAGACTCGCCGCTCTACGTTGTCTGATCGTCTACTCGCCACTGTTAAAAAAATAAATGTAATTAGAAAATATTAAAAATTGAAAAAAAAAACAAAAAAAAAAATAAAATTGGGATTTTCGGAATTACTAGGTAATTCCGAAAAGAATTTCGGAAATACCTCGGAAGGAGAGTAATTAGGTTGTATTTATGAACCGGAATTACCTCCTTCGAGGTATTTCAAATTTTTCGAATTACCTAGTAATTCAAAATCCCTTTCAATTTACTTACTTATTTCAAATTATGTTTTGTGAAATGTGAAATGTGATTTTGTAAATTTCCAGGGGTATTTTCGTCCATTTAGGACATTATGGGGGTGTGGGAGGGAATGAGGGGGGTACCGAAATTAATTGCCATAAGTTAATTGTAAGTGTTTGGCGTAGTTAGTTTATAACACTTTTTTTATTAGTTTGTTATATTTTTTGAAATGTTACTTGAAGTCCCAAGACCCTACGGTAGGGGATGCAAAAAAATTTCATTATCAAAAATGTTGGTTCATCAGATTGTTTAATTATTATTTTTTTCAAATATACCCACTTAATTTACTAAAATTAAGGAATCAAGTTATCTAACTTCAAATTTATTTAACAGTAAATTACCAAATTAGCCTCTACGTTTACTCGTCATTACCTATTTAAGTCCTAAAGTATACGAAAATAAGAAGAAGCCCGTAAAAATATGTGATATTGGTAAAATTACTTCTTAAAGTTTCTATAAATAGTTTCTTACGGAGATTAATAAGACAGATTTATTAAAAATTGGGTGCTAATTTAATGACACTCGCGCAAATTTAAAATTTCAGGAGATTCATTATAATTTTATATAAGAGTACTAGTACTAATATTTTTTCCAGAGGATTCAACTGAACCTCCTGGAAAATATGTAGGCATGTCACTGCTTGAAGTAGCGTTTGAACTTATAACTTATATGGGTGCGTTTGATTGGCTAAAAATCAGGGGACTGGACTGGACAACTCGAGTTGTACCATGTTTAATTTAAAAAATTGTTCATAGTACTGCCCAGAAGTCTGGGCAAATGATTGGACAAAACCCCAAATTTTGTTCCTCATAAAACAACAATACAACTTTCTTTCCATCCCAAAATTTAAAAAAAATATTATTTTTATTTCATACTAAATATTTTTTTTTCTGTGCTACACCTCTTCTCTATCTTCTCCCTCTCTCCTCTATCCTCTCTCTTCATCTCCCTCTCTCATATCTCATTCTCCTCACTCTCTCTTTCTCCACCTCCCATCTCTCTTCTATATATCTTCTCATATCATAACATATCTTTTTGTCTCCCTCTCTCTTTATCTCTCTCTCTCTCGTATTATTTTCACTATAATTTGCTAATTATATAAAAGTATATGTTATATAAAATCATCGTGAATCGCATAAAGAGAATTATAATATATTTTATCTTTTTTTCTTGTGTTGTCCACAGTTCACCAATTGTGTACTGGAAAATATGTTGTCCAGTACTATACTGTATAGTCCTGTACTTATCTGTTTGCGAATCAAATGGACCAATGTTTCACTTTTGATCTCATTTTTATCTTTATTACTTTAATTAAATTCCTCATATATTCTCTATTAAAAAAACATTCTCACTCATTTTCAAGGATTAATTACAAATGTCCATTTTTCTCATTTTTTATTTATAAGTTAAACTCGGTCGCTAATTTTACCAAACACTTTAAATTCACTCCGCTAGCTTATCTATTATAAGCTAGCCTAATCGTTATTCGCTATTTTTTGCCAAACAAAGTCTTAACCTAAGAGTGCTCGGATGAGATGGTTCAGGTCTCTTCTAGCTTAACCAAGGTTTTGGATTCGAATTCACTCTTAAGTGACCAGTTGTTCCCGCCCAAAATTTCCAACGGAACATTTAACCATTGGAAATTGCAGATCGCTAAAGTAGACAGTAATTTAAAAAAAGCGTCAGTAAGTATTTTTCGCTTTACTTTACTTGCTCCTTCTTCCTCGACTCTAATTTGTCACTCTCTCTCACCCAGCTTTCGCCCTCACTACAAGAAAAATATCAAATTGGGACGGAAATTTTCGTCGCACAACAATAGAAATTTCCGTCCAAAAACGTTTTTGGGACGGATTATATATGCGACCGAAAATTTCGTCACAATGATAAATAAATTTTACTAAAAAGGTTTGCGACATTTATTTGTTGCAAAAGCCGTCTGTTATACCCCAATTTTGTCCGTCTTCTTTTTCTCGTTTTAGTAGTTTATTTTACTCGTATTTTGAAGTCACGCGATTCCGAGCTAATTTTTTTAACACGCCCATTTCTTCTATTTTTGGTCTAGTCTTAGCGCACTTGTCAAGTCCCGGTCTGTCTCGTCTTTGTATTATTTGGCTCCCTTTTATGATTATTATTTTTATCCTTATTTTGTTTATTTAATTTATTTAAGCATACATACAATTTAAAAAATTCAATTTAGTTTAATTCACAATGTTTAAGAGTCCAATATATCCAAAAATGTCAAAAAAAATGCTATTTAGTTACTTTTACAATTTTAAAGCTCTTAAGAGTCCAAAAGGTCCAAAAATACAAAAATAGTAATGCAAAATATATAAAAAATATACAAATCCGAAAATAACAAATTAAATAGAAAAATAGGGTTCCAGCGTGATTCAAGCTGCTGCTGCAGTAATCTTGATGGGCTTGGATCGGGACTCAAAATTATACAAAACCCAGTCAAACTCAATTAATGCCCTAACCTAATTTTTGACTATAAATAAACAGTCCAACCAACAGTAAAAGACACACAGAAATGAGAGCAGAAAATTACTGCGAAATCACCAAAAAATAGGATTAGAGTTTCACATCGAAACCCTAATCCAACAAACACGGTTCTAAAATCAGAGTAACGGCAAGAGCGGTTCGAAAGCATCACAGTTACAGTCGGTCACTATCACTCGAACAAACACGCAAGGAGAAGTTGGAAGTCAAGTAAGTTTGGTCCTTACGTTTGATACAAAATACAAAAACATGTAGATGCTGAAATACCTTAGTTTTATTAGCATTCATATGCTTCACTGTGTAAATAAATTAGTTCCAGAAATCAACTAAGTCTTAAATTCACTCTAGTTTCAGAAAAATAGTTTGTATCATAAACAGAATATACAAAAACCAGATTTCATCTAACCTGTCCAAAAACAATTAATTTAAATTAGTGATTAGTTAAGTTAGAATTAGAGTTTCTGTTAATAAAAAGTTAGATTAAGAATTAGGATTTGTATAAAATTCGAATTAGGAATAGAACAATAGATTCGATTAGAGTTCTTAGGAATAGTTCAAATCAGATCCATAAACTGAAATTAGGATTAGGGTTTTAAAATCAGATTCAAAAATCAATTTGGGAATTTGGGAGTTTTAGGGTCTTTAATCAAATCAATCAAAGTAAAAATTAGAGGTAGAAGAAGATGAAATCAGAACGACAGCCACCGAACCCAGAACCGAGTCCTCTCCGGCAACGTCACCGGCAAACCACCCCCTCCGGTCGTCCTCTCCAAACTACCCCCAAGCCACCTCCAGTCGCCCAAAACCGAGCCATAGAGCCATCACAGAAAATAGGAACAGAACCAAACCGAAAATAGGAGGAGAGACAAAACGAGATCTGTGATTCAGGCGTGATCTCCGCCACCTTTCTCGCAAAAAAACCGTCGCTGGATCCCCTCTCTCTCCCCCTGAAAGATTGCCGTAAATTTCGCCCTTCTCTCCCTCTCAGCTGCGCGGCGCAGCAGGTGGAATGAAGAGAGGGAGTGAGTTCTAGGTTTAGATTCTTTGGTGTTGGGCCTGTGTAGTCTGTCCATTTTTATTTTTATTTTACCAGAACGCTATTTGCACCCTTTCAATTCACGCGCGCACCTCTCCCCACTTAAGCCCAGTTTCGCATACTGGGCTCTCCTATGCGAACTGGGCTTTCCTTTTTACACCCTTTATTATTTATACAACACCCTGCTGTTAATAAAAACCCAAACTTACTATTTTCACCCTCTGATTTACTTATTAATTCTTTTTCCAATTCCAATATAATTATTTTTTCCCTCAAAATTAAATAAATAGGCTAAGTCGGTTGTACAACCAAGGTTAGTCATTATTTTAAGGCCAATGAGTCTGCATGATTCAAGAACTCCCGCAAACTTAATAAATACGAATAAACTATTTTTCTCTAAAAATAAACGGCTAAGTCGGTTGTACAACCGGGTTAGTCATCATTTCAGGACCAACGAGCTGTACAGTTCAGTAATCCTGCAAAAACTTAATAAGATATAAATAAATATATTTTTCCTAAAAAAAATCGGGGACTAAGTCGGTTGTACAACCGGGTTGGTCAGCGTTCTAGCACTAATGAGTCATGCATGATTCAGAGTTCTAGAATACCTATTCTAAAATCAACCCATCTCACAACTTCTTTCAAAAACTCGAAAATCATTTTCAAAAAGTAGGGGACTAAGTCGGTTGTACAATCGGGTTAGTCAGCGTCCTAGGAATCAGTGAGCTGTACAGTTCAAGGAATCCTAGGACCCCTACACTAAAAAACACCAACCAATAAACCTTTTTCAGGAAGAACTACGTAGCTTTGATTCCTCCATTGCATCCGGAGGTACGTAGGAGCAAGAGTCAACTCTTGTCAAGCACTAAAAAAATAAAAATTTAAATAAGTCTTCATTTTATAAATAAAGGGTAATAATTAAATAAATATTAAATTAATTAGACAATAGGATGTCGTGGGGTGCTAATACCTTCCCCACACATAACGACTCCCGAACCCTAACCACGCCTCGTCCTAAAACTTAAAGGGATTTCCCGAATTTGCCCTTAAACTAAAATTTGGTGGCGGCTTCCTTTCGAATTTCGAAGAATCCTTTCCGGATTTTTTTGCCGCAAGCTAAATTGGCGACTTCACTGGGGACTTAACTTTTAGAGAGTCAAAACCTAGTCTATTTATTTAGGATTAATTTAATTTTTACCCTTCCTTTAATTATTTATTTATTTATTTATTTATTTATTTTTTGTGATTTATGAACCCTAGGATAGAGGACGATATTTGTATATATGTTTGTTTGTCTGTTTGCAGCTTTTGGGTTGTTTTTAATTTGCTCCTACACACACTTCACAATTACACTTCTGCACACACGTGAGAAAAGTCCTCTACCCGGACTCGAGCATAAACCTAAGTTAGAACGAGATTGCGTAGTGATGGCTCATGGACGACGTCTCGTTGGGTGGTCACTAAAATCTCACCTAGAGTTTGATTCCTTTTGAGGATGCTATCCCTTCTAATAGCTTGCCTATTGTTGGGGTCAGTGTTCTTGACTGGAGTCCTTGGCTCTAGGGACCATGTGTAGGATTCTTTAGAACTATCCCTGTGAGGTTCACTATAAAAGAAACCTTAGACCCGCTCTGTAAGGTACATTTCTAGGGTCACAAAGGAGCTTTATACCCTCGCATTCAAACAAATATTTATGCATACCGTATTCTATCCACAAAAAAATCATCAAAAAAAAACAAAAATCATTTTTTTTACTACCTTTTTAGAAACATACCACATGCATACAGCAAATAAACATCTACTGTTGTATGCATTTTTATGACCGTCGTGAATTTAAATCTTTACTTGGAGAGAAGCGAGTGCACGTGAAGTCAAAATTAAATTTTGTACTTTACTCTCCAATGAAAAGTTTATAATTCCCCGACATGATAAATAAAATCATATGTTATCATTTCATGCACATTTCATACATTGTCATTTCATTCACACTTCCTGCACATGCATTATCATTTCATTCATATTTCATGCACATTCATTTGCATCCTTACATCGTGCATTATAATAAAAAAAACAGAATAATATTAGGAAAAATGTGATGAGAGGTGAAGCATTCTTGTGAAATAAATCATTCTTTTTGGAAAAAGTTTAGTCATACTTCGTTGCAAGCTCAAGTTGTTTCAAGTCACTCAGTTTTTCAAATTTTTTAACCAAACGTTGCATCTCTTCCATCCCATGATAAATGACCGAAAGGCCCATCAAAAATTTCTATCATGTTTTAAATGTTAACTCTCTGCGAAGCATTTGTGTAGTGACTTGGGTAACATGTGTGTTCATTTTTGTCTGAGTCGCTTAGCGTCCCCTACCTTACCATCATCCTCACAAAGTCTAACCCCACCCCGACCACCCATAAGGTACATACTCCCACATCAAGTACATAGTTGACGTTTTCGGCCTGGTTCCCCTAGTGAAATAACACTTTAGGCCCTCCATATTGGGGCAAATGTGTGATCTCTAAAAAACTTCGACAACGTTGTATTCCCTTGGTGCAAGTCCTTTACAAAAAATAATAAATTCAAAAAGGCCCGTTAGGTCGAAAACTCGTAAGAGCGGCCTAAGCAAAAATTAGGGCATATAAAAAAAAGGAGAAATAAAGAAAAAGAGCAAATATATAAAAGTAAATAAATTATTGTCCTTAAGTTAAGTTTTGAGAAAACGAGCAATCATGATTTGAAATGAAGCTTGACCATCTTCCCATATCCTCAAGAAACCCTTTGCCACCCACTTTAAGCCAAAAATCCCAAAACCTTTCAATCACCCTAGACAAGGATCAATTCTACATCAAAGATAGTGTATCACTTTTATCTGCTCACTCAGCTCAAAAGAAAGAGAAACAAAAACCACAAAAGAGTGAAGTCAAAAAAAAAAAAAAGAGGATTAAAAAATCCCAGAAAAAAAAAACAAATTAGAAAAAACAAAGACAAAAGTAGTACAAGTCGTGAGCTGTTGCTTCACACAATTAAAGCATAAGAGATCCTTGTCTAAAACAAACCTCAAACACTTCCTTTAACCTCAATATCCTCCATAAACCCTTAGCCACGTTACAATCCTAAACAAGTCCATCCTACCATGAGACATATCAATTATTGTCTCAATAAAACCTCAAACACTCCTTTGAGCCTAACAACCATTTCCTTCATAAATCATCACCCATTAGCCAAGTTACATCACCAAATCATTTATCCCATCGATCATCAAACACTTCATTGAGCCTAATAACCCCTCCTTTCACAAACCACAAACCATTAACCATTAGCCAAATCATACCACCAATAAAAATCATCTATTCCATCAATCCTCAAACACCTCTTTGAGCCCAATTATCATTTCCCTCATAAATCACTAAACCACCGACCACATTCCGATCAATGACCGATTGCTTTCGTTTTCTCAAAGTTTTAATCTTAGGACAAATTAGTTTATTTTACAATATGTTCGCTCAAAAAAATATATCTACAAAAAAAAAAAAAAAAAAAAAAACTCAAAGGAAAAGAAAAATCAAAAGGCTTGCACCACAAGATTCATTCAAGTTACAGTTATACTAAGACAAGGTCTAGTGATCACCAAGTGTAGTTTTCGTCATAGCAAACTCAAGACTATTGTAGTCTGAGAGTCATTCTAAAGGTAACCAAAAGTTTATACTAGGATCGTCACCTAGATCCTAAAGTGGGGCATCCCTTTCACCATACATTCCATTTGAACTTGGGGAAATTTGTACAGTGTCATACCACACCCAGCCTATTGCCATACCAGACAAACTCCAAAAACCCATTACCCTAACTCCGTCACTTTCCGCAACCTCACCAAAACAACCGTCTCAATTCTCATTTATCAAGTGGGGCAACCCTATCACCCTTCACTCCACCTACAAATGGGGACATTCACCATACACCCATCTCATCCCCTTGTTATATCCACATCAACAAAGCCATACCGGGGCAATTTCTCAACTCATTACCCTATATGTTGCTACTCTAGTCGGGGCAATTCTGTCCTTACCATAAATGGGGCAACACCAAACTCCATGTGTTGAGATGAAGCCCATTGCTTTCCACCTTTCACTCCAAAGTCGGGCATTCCTAGCTCATCATTTCCCTAGTTATTGTCATCACTAGAAGGGGCGTGTTATTCACTCACCATCATCAAGTCTAAATTGGGGCAATCCCGCATTTCTTGGCTTGAGAAAGCCCACCTTTCATGACTTTACCCAAAACTTGTCATTCACCCCTTCATGTGCCACAAATGTCCACACCCTAGGTCTTTAGAACCCCAAGTTAACTGACTCATTCATCTATATTCGCACTACTATACATCTTCACAAAACAATGCTTTAGAGAGAGAAAACACAAGTTGATCATATGATGTTGGAAATCCACTTATTTAGTTGTGTGAGCCAAAACTTCGGTCATCATGGGGCATCAAAATGGAAGGAAAAAATGAACAAGCTTGCAAATACTTTTTCACGTCAGTGTCTGTAAATAACAACATTGAGATTGCTGAAGTATTGAATCAAAACTATTCTTTTCAAAGAATGATCAATATTCACCTCTATTTCTTGCATCTAAAGTCTCATATCTCGTCATTACCAAAAATGTTTCTATACCCCAATCACTCATATCATATCACATCATATCATATCACATCATATCATATCATATCATATCATATCATATCATATCATATCATATCATCACCTCATGCACCATAGCATTTGCACCCGAGCATTTCATTTGCACATTTGGCATTCATCATTTTTCAATAAAAAAAATAATAATAATAATAATAAAACAAACAAAACAAAAACAAAAAAACAAAAAAGCGAAAAGCAATAAGCAAAAAGAGAAAAGGAAAAAGTCATTCCACATCCTACCAGATACCAATCATTGCTTGCACCATTAATTGCTTCATCAAACGTAGAGTGGTTTTCCCTTTCTCGGTAGATGCATTTGTTAGGTGTGCCCGGATAAGTACGATCAGTGTTAGTCCCTATTTTGTTCCTCTAATGTCGGGCGCTTTAAGCGCGATCTCATATCGTATCACGATCACCAAGTTGATCCTCGGACTCCGAGTGGTCCTTCAGAGCACCACGCCCCTTGATGCCCTAAGTGGCCCAGGTCGCAAACGTCGGAGTCGAGCCCGGCGGACCTTCCAGACCCCGTGTGGTCCTTCAGACTAGTTGTGTCAGCCTAAGACACAGTGTACGTCCTTCATGGTCAACATATCAGTTCTAGACCGATCTTGACCCATCATGGCCTTTCGAGTATAAGGCCCCTCGGCCGTTTAATTAGTACCGTAGTAGCTAGTTGCGCTCCTTCGCACCACGATGGTCCTTCAATTAAGGCTTAGCGGCCTTCCGGACCTTAAGTGGTCCTCCAGAGCCTTATCGCTCCTTCGGACCTCGAGTGGTCCTTCAGAGCCTTAGTGCTCCTTCGTGTCCTTGTTGACCCTTCATTCAACTCTCTGCTAACGCGCCAAGTATTAACCTCTCCTCTTATCTCCCAAACCTTCCACTTCCCCTTAAACGGACAAAATTAGCGTCTATCTTATCTTTATTCCTATTTCTACTACGAAAGTTCGAGAGCTCCGCACTTTCTAGTGAAATATTAATAAAGAGGGCACTGTTATACCCCAATTTTGTCCGTCTTTCTTTTCTCGCTTTAGTAGTTTATTTTACTCGTATTTTGAAGTCACGCGATTCCGAGCTAATTTTTTTAACACGCCCATTTCTTCTATTTTTGGTCTAGTCTTAGCGCACTTGTCAAGTCCAAAGGTGGCCTCGTCTTTGTATTTGGCCTGCTCCCTTTTATGATTATTATTTTTATCCTTATTTTGTTTATTTAATTTATTTAAGCATACATACAATTTAAAAATTCAATTTAGTTTAATTCACAATGTTTAAGAGTCCAATATATCCAAAATGTCAAAAAAATGCTATTTAGTTACTTTTACAATTTTAAAGCTCTTAAGAGTCCAAAAGGTCCAAAAATACAAAAATAGTAATGCAAAATATATAAAAATATACAAATCCGAAAATAACAAATTAAATAGAAAAATAGGGTTCCAGCGTGATTCAAGCTGCTGCTGCAGTACTGATGGGCTTGGATCAGGACCTGAAAATTATACAAAACCCAGTCAAACTCAATTAATGCCCTAACCTAATTTTTGACTATAAATAAACAGTCCAACCAACAGTAAAAGACACACAGAAATGAGAGCAGAAAATTACTGCGAAATCACTAAAAAAATAGGATTAGAGTTTCACATCGAAACCCTAATCCAACAAACACTGATTCTAAAATCGAGTAACGGCAAGAGCGGTTCGAAAGCATCACAGTTACAGTCGGTCACTATCACTCGAACAAACACGCAAGGAGAAGTTGGAAGTCAAGTAAGTTTGGTCCTTACGTTTGATACAAAATACAAAAACATGTAGATGCTGAAATACCTTAGTTTTATTAGCATTCATATGCTTCACTGTGTAAATAAATTAGTTCCAGAAATCAACTAAGTCTTAAATTCACTCTAGTTTCAGAAAAATAGTTTGTATCATAAACAGAATATACAAAAACCAGATTTCATCTAACCTGTCCAAAAACAATTAATTTAAATTAGTGATTAGTTAAGTTAGAATTAGAGTTTCTGTTAATAAAAAGTTAGATTAAGAATTAGGATTTGTATAAAATTCGAATTAGGAATAGAACAATAGATTCGATTAGAGTTCTTAGGAATAGTTCAAATCAGATCCATAAACTGAAATTAGGATTAGGGTTTTAAAATCGATTCAAAAATCAATTTGGGAATTTGGGAGTTTTAGGGTCTTTAATCAAATCAATCAAAGTAAAAATTAGAGGTAGAAGAAGATGAAATCGTAACGATGACCACCGAACCCTAACCGAGTCCTCTCAAGCAACGTCACGCAAGCAAACCACCCCTCCTGGCCGCCCTCTCCAAACTACCCCCAAGCCACCTCCACGCCCCAAAACCGAGCCATAGAGCCATCACGAGAAAATAGGAACAGTAACCAAACCGAAAATAGGAGGAGAGACAAAACGAGATGCGTGATTCAGCGTGATCTCCGCCACCTTTCTCGCAAAAAACCGCTGGATCCCTCTCTCTCCCCGAAAGATTGCCGTAAATTTCGCCTTCTCTCTCTCTCCCTCATTTGCGCAATGCAGCAGTGGAATGAAGAGAGGGAGTGAGTTCTAGGTTTAGATTCTTTGGTGTTGGGCCTGTGTAGTCTGTCCATTTTTATTTTTATTTTACCAGAACGCTATTTGCACCTTTTCAATTCACGCGCACTTTCTCCCCACTTAAGCCTGGGCCGCATCTTTGGGCTCTCCTATGCGAACTGGGCTTTCCTTTTTACACCCTTTATTATTTATACAACACCCTGCTGTTAATAAAAACCCAAACTTACTATTTTCACCCTCTGATTTACTTATTAATTCTTTTTCCAATTCCAATATAATTATTTTTTCCCTCAAAATTAAATAAATAGGCTAAGTCGGTTGTACAACCGGGTTAGTCATTATTTTAGGGCCAATGAGCTGTACAGTTCAGTAACCCTGCAAACTTAATAAATACGAATAAACTATTTTTCTCTAAAAATAAACGGCTAAGTCGGTTGTACAACCGGGTTAGTCATCATTTCAGGACCAACGAGCTGTACAGTTCAGTAATCCTGCAAAAACTTAATAAGATATAAATAAATATATTTTTCCTAAAAAAATAGGGGACTAAGTCGGTTGTACAACCGGGTTGGTCAGCGTTCTAGCACTAATGAGTCATGAGATAGCCAGAGTTCTAGAATACCTATTCTAAAATCAACCCATCTCACAACTTCTTTCAAAAACTCGAAAATCATTTTCAAAAAGTAGGGGACTAAGTCGGTTGTACAATCGGGTTAGTCGTCCTAGAATCGATGAAACATGCAGTTCTCAAGGAATCCTAGGACCCCTACACTAAAAAACACCAACCAATAAACCTTTTTCAGGAAGAACTACGTAGCTTTGATTCCTCCATTGCATCCGGAGGTACGTAGGAGCAAGAGTCAACTCTTGTCAAGCACTAAAAAAATAAAAATTTAAATAAGTCTTCATTTTATAAATAAAGGGTAATAATTAAATAAATATTAAATTAATTAGACAATAGGATGTCGTGGGGTGCTAATACCTTCCCCACACATAACGACTCCCGAACCCTAACCACGCCTCGTCCTAAAACTTAAAGGGATTTCCCGAATTTGCCCTTAAACTAAAATTTGGTGGCGGCTTCCTTTCGAATTTCGAAGAATCCTTTCCCGGATTTTTCGGTCGCTACACCGTCGCAAATATAGTTTTGGGACGGGAAATATTTCTATCCAGATTGAATTCTTTATTGTAGGACTATCTAGTAACTAACATAAGCTAAAAATGCAAGTGAAGGAAAATAAAAGACTAGAAAAAATGTACAATTTGGATTGATTGATGTGTGTTTACTAATTGATTGATGTGTGTGTTTACAAATGTACAGTCTACATTAGGCGTGTACAAAACCGAACCAAACCAATAAGGAAACCGCAAACCGAGCCAAACCAAACCGAAAACCGCAAAAAACCGCTTTTGATCGGTTTTATTCGGTTCTTTCTTTCATTGCACCGGCGGTTCGGTTCGGTTCGCGGTTTTGATTTCCGAAACCGAACCAAACCAAACCAAACCGCAATTAACACTAAGGTTTATTGAATTACAACCTTCCTTACTAACTCACTAATCCAAATGCAACTACAACCCAACTCTCACTCACTTACTAGCCCAAATCCAATTAATTTTTTGACTCACTTACAAACAATCCACATAATTATGCTATATTTAAAAATTACAACAAAATATTTAATTCAAATTATTTTATAAACATTGTCTTAGCTATTTGAAAAAAATTAAAAGAGAGTGATGTATATACTACATATATTTGAATAAATTTTTTCTTAAAGCTTTATGTTTGCCTTTTTTATGTTAGTTAATTTTAACTCCGTTTTAAATTATTTTTATCTTGGAAAAAACGGAACCAACCGAACCAATCCAAACCGCATTGATTTGGTTTTATTTTAGGAAGCCAACCGAACCAAACCAAACCGCATATAATTTTACCTTGCGGTTCGGTTCACTTTTTGTCTCAAAACCGAACCAAACCGCACCGCGACACCCCTAGTCTACATATACATACACACAAACACGGTCTTTGTTAGCCACTACTATTAGCCTATAGCTTAACCATCGTTGGATCGGCTAAGACCAACGTATAATAATGTGCAAGCGCCCTAAAAACTAGGAGGATCGTTCCACAACGTCCACTCGCACGGAGATTGGGGTAAAAAAATCTCGCTATTTTATTTTCACGGCGCTTCTCAATGATTTCCACAACATTTGCATCAATATTTAGGTCATGTTTGGCAAGTCAGATCCGCTAGCTTATAGTGAATTTGATTAGCAGATTTGACTAGCGGATAACAGACGATAAAAATCAAAGGTATTAAGTAATAGCGGATAGCGCTTATTAACTATAGTGTTTTTTGAGTGTCTCATCTTTTTAGCTCATTTTACATTCATTATTATTTTTATAATATTCTCTCTCTGTCCTCAATAAAATTAAATAAAAAATGTACATTTCTAATTTTGAATTACATGTCGCTCTCTCTTAACTGTGGGACATTGGTTTCTACCTTTCTTCATTCCATAAAAAAGTTGGAGTACATCACCTACATCACATTTTCTTCTATTTTGACAGGTCTAATTATATTACTGTTACAATTTTTTTTGACAGTACTGTTACTATTGTTATTTTTTTAGGAGTTTTCTCTCATTATATTCCGCTGCATAAGTTACATTTTAAAAAATATATAAATTAGATTATTAAAATATAAATTTTAAAAATTTAATTTATAAATATCTTAATAGTTAGTTTAATGAAAATGATTTTATAATAAAAATAATGTTATGAACATTTATATTAGTGGATGTCCATTAGTTTTCTCCTTCCCTCTTTTTACTAAATATAGGGTATGGATAGGCAAGTGAGTGGTCTATCATCAAATGTTATAAATTCTCATGTGTATGGATACACTTGAAATGAATAGAAAAACTCTCATCTTTCATATTTATTCATGTTCTTATCTTCTTCATATTTCTCCTTCGGCTAAATACCACTTTTGGTCCTTTATATTTGCTCTAAGTTTCACTTTGGTCCTTTATCTTTATTTTGGTCCGTTTTGGTCCTTTATCTTTCATGTTTGTGTTAGTTTGGTCCTTTATTTTTATTTTGTTTCATTGTGGTCATTTATCTTTCATTTATTATTTCATTTTGGTCCTCTTAAGAAGAACATTTTGGTCGCGTATTGTATGAATTATTCAAGAAACAAGAAATCAAAGTGTTCTTGGTGTTCTTGAGCACATTCATAGTGTTCTTCATTTTTTTTTATTTTAGTTGAAGAGGACCAAAATGAAACAATAAATAAAAGATAAAGGACTGAAACAAAATAAAGATAAAAGACCAAACTGACACAAAAATGAGATAAAAGACCAAAACGAACCAAAAAAAAGATAAAGGACCAAAAGTGGTATTTAGCCCTCTCCTTTCTATAGTTTTGGTTATTTTCATAACACGTTATCAACACGAAGCTCTACCGTATGATTGATGGCATAATCATCTTCAGGTTCTATTACAAGAATAATTTTTCTTCTTCTTCATCTTCTTTTCACTATTATTTATTTGTGATCTTATTCTATGCTTTATCTCATTTTCTATTTATTTATTTGTTGATGAAAATTTTTTAACGAAAAGTTTATTATCCATGCATCCCTGAAGGATTGCACAAGGGGGAGTGTTATGAATATTTATATTAGTGGATGTCTATTAGCTTTCTCCTTCCCTCTTTTTACTCCCTTGTGTAGTGGCTTTTGATGATAGACCACTCACTTGTCTATCCATACCCTATAAATAGGGTTATCTCATATGTGTATGGATACACTTGAAATGAATAGAAAAGCTCTCATCTTTCATATTTATTCATGTTCTTATCTTCTTCATATTTCTTATTTCTATAGTTTTAGTTATTTTCATAACAAATAATTTATAATTGATTAAGTAAACATAAATATTAATTAAGCATGTCTTTTTATGTTATTTTACCTTTATCAGCTAGTTCAACTATTAGTTAATTTTACCAAACACTTCACTTTTTATCAGTTACTTTATCCGCTAGTTTATCCGCTATTTACAATATTATTATTTTACCAAACAGAGCCTTACAGAGACTATCTAGAATAGACACTGTATTCTTTTAGCTTTACAATAATAAGCTAGCATATAGTACGTCTTTATTCATTTAGCTAGCTACGTGATAATTCGTTGTTAATGCTTAGATTTTTAGTAGTATCTATGATTCAAGAACTTTCTATTACAATTAAGAATCAATTTCTCTTCTCTAAATGCTTAGTACCTTTCAAGATGGAAACTAATTAAAAATTAAATACTAGGTTATGAGTATTCAATGTTGATGTGTCGTGTGGACGAAGGACATGATCCTAAAGCTATGGGAGCATTGATGAAACAAATTAATAAAACTATACAGTACCAATTAAATTTTTTAACAAAAAAACTGGTACGTAACCCTTATTTTAATTTCATTTTCAATGAAACTCTGATCGCAACACTTCTCTATGTGTACAATAAGCTTAATTAGAATTCTCTTCTCCCTTAAAAAAATCTAATAGTAAAGGATCCAATGTGTGCTTCTCAAAGAACAATAGAACCTTGGTCAGCTACGCAGACTAGCTATACCAACTTTTCATGGAATTTAAGTCAATCCACATGCACCGGTATATTTTATTTAGAATTAGAATTAGAATTAGAATTAGATTAAGTGGTTATTAATTTATTGATAAATAAAATCCCATGGTCTTACAATAAAAATAAATAAAATAAATATAAAAAGATTCCTCATTCATTCCTTTTCATTTTCAGATTAATACTTCCATTTCCATGCGCTTCCCCTCCAAATACTATACATGAAAAAATTGTATAAAAACCAAAAGTGAAATAATTTCATGCGATATTATTTTATATAAAGCTTAATTAATTATCCAATCAATGACTCCTAAAATTAAATGCATTATTACTAAGGAAAAACAACATAAGAAAATTGTGAACAAGTTGATGAAACACACTTGAACTAACAAGTAGTAACAGAAAAAAAAAAATCACACTAATTTCCTCATGCTAATCACTAAACATCAACACTGCATCTTTGCAAAAGCTGAAACTTAACCGTGGGAGCCACAACTCCGATCCCATTATTCCGTTCACCGGAAAACCTGACATACGCCGGACAATTAACATAGATATGGTACCTCCCAGAGATCCAAGTCCCAACCTTCCACTTAACCCTTCCATTAACCTTAACGTTGACCATAACCATCCCACCACTCTGATCCTGCTGCAGAGAACTAAGCGTATAAGGCGAAATAGGAACGCCAGTACCGTAGATAAACGGCGACCAAACGGTGAAATCCTTATGACCTTGGTAAGTGTCAGGAATGGATGTGGAGAGTGAGATCTGCTGGCTCCTATAAGAAGCGTACACGTGGAGTTTTTGATAGTAAATGCCGATGCGTTTGTTTGGGTTATGAGTGGTAAGTGTGACTTGCATTGTGAGAGTGAGTGTGTTGGGTGTGGGAAAAGAAGGAGAAGAAGGAGATGAGAGATTGAAGGCGTAGATGGTAGCGTCTTGGATCATGAAACGAGGTTTGGTTGGTCTTAAGATGATCCATATTAAGAAGATGAGTAGGAGTATTAGGAATATGAAGGCTACTACGGCGGCGAATATGCGACGGAGGAATTTGCCGCGCTCTTCGTCGTTGTGGTGGCCGCATTCTTTTACCGACATGATGATAAGATTGTTCAATAATTGGAAGGATGAGCTTTGGTTGGTGTATATATTGAAAGGCCAAATAATGGGAACAGTACTGTGCTTTTTTTGTAAAAAATAAACTCTACTCACCAAATTTAGAGAGTGTATAGTTATTATTAGCTGAAGTTTGGTTTATATATAGGGGAGTAGAAGGGGGTGAAATTAAAGAAATAAAAAATTGTGTTTTCAACGGACAGCAATGAGTTTGGTGTTAAAGTTCATGTGTGTAATTTACGCGTAGGTAAACAAATTAAAATGTATTGTGCAAAATAGAGTGGTAGCTAGTTTGGTGAAAATCAAGTTAAATGTTAAACTCGTGCATTTTTTTATTAAGTTTCGTAAAAGTTAAACCCATGCATTTCCTTTTTCTTCACAGTAAGTGCAGCATTTTGTATTTTTCGAAAAATTTAAATAAGGGTAATTTAAGTAAAGATTTTATTTTGACCCTCATTGGTCGACATGATAGGTAGTCGGTGAATGTATTCATATAGTGTGAGCGAACAGTGTTCGTACCGACTTCTCGCAAATTTATATGATCTGGCAACTATATATATTTTGGATTTAGATCGAGTGCCTTTGGCTTTTGATATCTTTAATAATTAGTACTTTTACTTTTAAGATTATTTTGGAGGGAAAAAGATGAGAGAGAATTTGATAAGATGAGAGAAAAAATAATTGAGGAGAAAGGTAGACTAAATAGCTAAAGATATAAGTATATTTTTTGCGCCCTAAAGACACTCAATCTCTCCCCATATATTTTCTCCGTGAACAAAGACTAATGAGTTTAAAACTAAGTGTGCTCATGTGATACTGTGTACGTAGTTTCTTCGTCTAAGTTGATAAAAAAAAAGGCATAAAATGATCAATGAGAATAAAAAATGATTTTAGTCATTTTAGTCCTTATATTTTCAAAAGAGGGACATGTTAGGCTCTGTTTTCAAGACTAAATCGTTAGCCTTTGTTTACACCAACCACCACAAAAAATATTAGGTTTAGCGAGGGAAATATCAGTGGCAAAAGACCCAATTCCGTCGCTAATTGTCATTAGCGAGGGACCAGTTCAGTCGCTAATTAACGAGGGACTATTCCGTGGCTAATTCCCTCGCTAAGTCTGACAACACACTTCCCAAATCTGACCGGCACGCTTCTCAATCTGAAAAGGGTTATTATTATTATTATTACTATTATTACTATATATTGTTATTATTATTATTATTATCCTCATCATCAAACTTTCCAGAGAGAGAGAGAGAGAGGAGTGAGAGTGGTGGTGTGGTGGTGGTGGTGGTGGTGGTAGTGTGGTAGTGGTGGTAGAGAGAGAAGGATAAAGAGAAGAGTAAGGGAGAAAGAGAGTGAGATGTATGTGGTGGTGGTGGTGTGGAAGAAAGAGAGAGCTATGTGTTGGTGGTGGTGTGGTGGTGGTCGTAGGAGAGTGAGAGGGTACTTGGTGGTGGTGGTGGTTTGGTGGGAAAGTGGAAGAGAAGAAGAGAGAAGAGAGAAGAGAGAGTAAAAATGAGAGAGAGTGGTTCAGAGTTTTTAAAAAAATGACAGACATTTAGCAAGGGAATTAGCGAAGGACCTATAATTCTGTCGCTAACCACCATAGATTTGCGTGTAACTGTTAGATCTTTTCCAAGACGTGACAGGCTGTGTCAGACATTTAGCGAGGGAATTAGGGAGGGACCTATAATTCCGTCGCTAACCACCATAGATTTGTGTGCCCAAATTTTCAAATTGGCGCCTTGCCTCAATTCCGTCGCTAAATGTCTCAATTCCGTCGCTAATGGTGACGTTTAGCGAGGGATTCCCTGGCTAATTTGTTTTTTTGCGAGGGAAAATTTTTCAGTCGCTAATTCCCGGGCTAATCATCGTTTTTTTTTAGTGAACAAATAATTAGCTAGATCCACTTGGCTAAAGGAGCAGATGAGGTGCCTAATTAGTTGACGTAGAACAGCCAATCGAGGGCCAACTCCCATCAGCAAAATACAAAATAGTCGCTTAAGGTCTAATCGGCTGATGTAGAATCAACTGAGGCAAAATTGACGAAACGTGGCTGCTAAGTCTATATGGGCTTGGGTATATTTTTTGGTCTTAATGGACTCGTATATATAATTGTTTAAAGGCCCGAATTGTTATATATTGCATTTTTTAAGAAAAGAAATATCATGAAAACACCAAGTCAAAGTACGTTAAACACCTTCCTACATTTAAGGGAAGCGAACATAAGGAGTTAACAACATGGAATCAAGACAAAAAATGTGCACTCACTTCCTAAAAAATAGAAATATGGAGAACATGGGCAAGGTGGTGGTTAATTAGCCATTTTAGTAGATTTTTGGCTTATATCTTAGCCGAGTGAGAAGATATGTTATTTATATCAGTTGACCGGTCATAAATTGCATAAAGGCCTATTTTCTTAATAATAGGATGGTGGGGAACATGGTCAACTGATGAGTGGTTAGCTGTTTGGCCCGTAACTTAGCCGTTTGGACCGTAACTTAGCCATTGAGGAGATATGCAAGTTATATTAGCTAATAAAGTCAAGGGCGTGAAAGAAGACTCATTTCCTTATAAATACGTTCATGGAGGAATTAGATAGCTGATAAGACAATTTACTAGTCAGCCAAATAGGCGGTTTTCGGATATAACTTAGCCAAATGGGTGGTTACCTATACTTTTGTTTTTGTTAGTCATGATCTTACAAGATGTAATAAGTAGTGAGTTAAGAACGTGGCAAAAAGGGTTAGTGTAGGTTTCTATGTAGTATTTGTCTATAAATACCTCTTATACGTATTGTTTTTTAAACACCCATCAATCAAAACACAAGTCTTTACTTATTTACTTTTCTTTTAGTGCTTTTATCGTTTATTTTCATGCAATCTTAGTTTAGTAGTACAACCTTCTTCACTAGACGCTTTTTAAAGTAGTCTAGGAACCCGCAGCTGAGAAACTGAGTCTCTTTCTTAGCATAATCACTTGATCAACAAATGAATCACGGTTAAGAACACTACCCAAAAAAAACTTATTAGCGAGGGACATTAGCAAGGGAATAACATTCCCTCGCTAAAACTGATGTTAGCGATGGAATGTGGAAGTTAAACATTGGTGACAAAATTATTGGCATTAGCGTGAGACCAGTCCCTCGCTAATGGTTAGCGATGTAATTTTTGACATTGGGTCTTCCTAACGGTGCTAACCTACGTAAGAAATCACCATGGATACCAGTAGTGATCATACAACGAGTAGTTCTTCTAAAATTAGCCTAGAATTTACTGTCTTTCCTTCTTCAAGGCTCCTTCACGTATTATCTCTCTCTCCTTTTATTTGAAAGACAAACATATAATGATATATTAATAGTTGAGCACAAGGGGTACTCAACTCATATACAAGCGAAAGATCCACCTCCCAAAAGGAGCAAGAACAACAAAAAAGCAACTACCTCCTCCTAGAAATACAATCAATTAGGATTCACAAACCATTCATAAAACAAGCAAGATGGAGAATTGCTCCTAGCTTGGAACCAACACCAAGAAAGAGCTAAAATCCGGTCATAACAACAGCTCCGAAGATCAGGAACACCAACTGAGAAAATACAGTTGTTCCTCAAGTCCCATATGACTTAGAGAACAGTGTTATCTCTCTCCTTGATTCCATTTTTAAGCAATTTTTGTTGAGTGAAGCAAACTAGAGCCGAGGAGGGTGAATTTGGGTAAAATGAGATAAGGTTTGTAGTTAGCATGAGAAATGGGGATTAAGCATAACAAAATTGAGAGTTTTGAATTACTAGGAGGTATTGTTCTCTGTGTATGTATCTAGTGAGACATTTTCGTGTAGCACTATAAAGTAGGAAATTGGACACTGGATCCAAACCCATAAAGTAGACATTGGTTTGGAGTCTGAGTGGAATTTTGGCGGTGCATGTATTTGGTGCATCTCAAATTCTGAAATTTGTATCCCAATGTTTGATATATGCTTGTACATCCCCCCTTGTGGCTTGGTCCATTTTTGGTGATAAAATAGAACAAAAACAAGGGATAAAGCTGAGTCATAATCGACCAATGTTTCCCGATTTTGTAGTCACTCAACATACAAGTCTGGACCGATGTTAACACTTGTATTTGGAATGAAAGCCAATATTGGAAGTTGTGTGTGTCTAAAACTCAAAGGGACAAACAACTGCATACTTTTCAACACATCCTACCACTCCTAACCTCCAAATCAGGGGACCAGACTTTTCAAAAACATGATAAATGACGGAGTGACAAATACCACTCGTAAACTCACATACAAAGTGAAGATTCTAAGTTTGAACCCGAGTATTAGTTTTCAATTGTAACTACTTTTCTTAGTTAGTTAGTTGGATTTTTGTATTTTCTTTCATTAGAAGGTGCATTATATATAGTGATGACCTCTTCATATTGTACTAAGTTTTTACCTCACCATTCATTTGAATAAAATTTATCTTCAATTCTTAGATAGAGTTTAACTCTTAATATGGTATCAGAGCGATTATGGAGCTTCCGCGTTCATCTCTCATCGGTGATTCCTCCATTGTCTTCTCGCAAATTTCTTCTTTTGCTTTGCGATTCATGAACAATAGTGTTCATCGTGGTATCAAAAGAAAAATTTATTGATTTTTTCTTCCATATGTTCTTTGAGATTCTCCGCGTTCATCATTCTTCCTTGGTTCTTTGACCTGTTTGGTTGTTGTTCAACTCATCTCTGCCATGACAAATCCTCCACAGAACCATGATGACGCATTATACCTCCATCCTTCGGATAACTCCGCTCTTGTGTTGGTATCTCAACATCTCCCTAAGGACAAATTCTGTCACTTCTTGCGTGTATTCAAGAAGTTCTTTGAAGCTTCTTCCTCGATCATCCTCGAGCCAACTTCATCATCATTGTTGTGTTTCTGTCTCTTGTTTCTTCCTAGTCAAGCTGTGTAGCAATGGAAGAGCGAATGAACAAGCAAATGAAATCTTTTTCAACTCATATATCTTACAATCCATCTTTTTCAACATTTGGTTGTGTTTTTTCCCATCATTGGCACCACCATGGGAATGGTTTTTCGGATATGTTTGGTACATTTTAGGATTTGCTCCTACTATTCTTAGCCTTTCTCCTTTCCAAAGAATTCAAGGTTTGCTATGTTTGATAAGAAATTCACCGTTTGGTTGTATATTCATCTTGTTTCTTGTTGGATTCTTGGATTGATTTCTTGGATCCACATTTTTGTCTTGGGTTTTTTGAAGACCGCTCAATGTTATTTTGTCGACATGTGGTTTCTTGCAAGTTTTCAATTGCCATCAACATAGTAGCAAATGATGTTTGGCCTTGTAGAATGAGATTTCAATTTCCTAAATTTCGTAAAGTGTCTACAATAGTTCTTTGAATGGACTTCATATTCACGTGGCATTGTGTATTTGAATTTTTGGTTGTGGAAGATAGTGCAAGATGCATGAAAGCTTTATTTTAGCATCTCATCTCCAAGTTGGAAGATCTTGACATCTCTCTTCCAACTTGAGGGGGAGTATTAGAAAGTTAATTTACAAGTTAGTTAAATTAGTTTTCAATTGTAACTACTTTTCTTAGTTAGTTAGTTGGATTTTTGTATTTACTTTCACTAGAAGGTGCACTATATATAGTGATAACCTCTTCATATTGTACTAAGTTTTTACCTCACCATTCATTTAAATAAAATTTATCTTCAATTCTTAGATAGAGTTTAACTCTTAATAAGTAGTAGTATTTTCCTTATTCCAATCTCAGTCAGTATTGTTATTTGACTCGTCTTACAAGGTAAGCTTTCTAGAATTCTAATGTGTATATCAGTATATACATCTGAAAAGGTAATAGGATCCTTCACCTCCAATTCAATTGAAAATAAAAAGATAATGCCTTTTTGGCCCACACAAGCTAAGGATCTTCCTCTCTAACTCCTATGTGAATCATGTTTATCTTCTATCTAGTTCCTACATATTTTCATTTCTTCTTCAATTCCATTTGAATCTTACGAATGGAGAAAAGTACCAGTGCAATTTTCTTGGAACCTACACTTTGAATATCCCATAAAATAAGGATGCTCTTTTCAGAAAATCATTCAACATTAGAGGAACGGACAAAATACAAAATACAGGAATAAAGCAAAAATAGTACACTGGAGTGGGATTCCAATGGAACAGGAATCAAAAACTAAAGAGAAGAAAAACACATGGTGATGCAAAAGATGGTAAGGAATCCACTTCAATAAAAAAAAGAAAAAAGGAATTGATAGTAGGGTGTTCATGAGTCAGTTTGTTTTGGAATTGCCTAAATATGTTGTCCGAACCAATTACGTTTAATTGGGTTTGGTTGGTTTGGATTTTGCAATTTATTTTTCAAAAATTAAACCAAACCAAATAGATATTTGATGAGTTGGTTCGGATCAGACTCACAATCATACACAAAAATATTAATTTTTTAAAATATAAAAAACTACTTTTCTTTTTCTAATATTTCAACACTTTTAAGTAGCCAATTTTTTTTTTAGAATTTAGAAAATATAGAAATCAAACTCAAACTAAGTATTAAAATATTACAATATAGTCATAAATTATAAATTTAAAATACTTATCTAATATGCTTTAATCACTTGGCTTGGTTTGGGTTCACATGTTTATTTTTTAAGGCGTTTGCTTTTTCCACACCCCCTCCTACTCTTTCACATCCCTTAACTCCAAATATTTCAAAAATACCCTTAAGTAGAGTACGTGTTTTCACCGATTCGGGGATAGGCAACCGAATATATTCGGTTGAGGTCAACCGAACAGGTAAAAAAGGTGAATGTGGTGTGAGAGTCCATTTTTTGTAATAAAATAGGGTGTTCGAACACCCTCATGCGAACCGGTTCGCATGACCTCGTTCGAACAGGTGAAATTACGCACAAGAGGGTGTGAAGTCAAGATTTAACACACACGAACGATGTCATTCGAACCTGTTCGAAGGCCCGTGTTCGAACAAGTGAAAATTCGTGAAAAAAAAAAAGAGATTTTGGCTGGCCTTTTGGTCTTTTCACACCCTTATGGGGGTGTGTTTTGAGTAGGAGAGGGCGTGAAAAAAGAAAACACCTTTTTTAATAGCCCGAACCAAACTATTTCGGGTTATAGTATGAGTTAGTTTCGGTTTGGACTGATCATGAAAAATATCTAAATCAAATAAATTAGTTCAAGTTGGATTTTAAGTTGATGGGATTTACTTGAACTCATCAACACCCCCGCTAGTAGTAGGGTGGGAATAAGCAAAGCCGCTTTAACAGAGAGCCTCACTACTCATTTACGACAGTGCCAAAGCCAAAGTGAGGCTTTTAAAAAAAGCAGATAAAGCAAGGCTTTTTAAAAGCCTATTTAGCTAATAAATAAGTGAGGCCATAGGCCATTGAAAAAAAACCTTTTTAGCCTATCAGCCTACTATTTAAATCAATATAACTAGTTTTTAATTACTAATATTATTTTTGACATAGTTGAAGTTATTATTATAAAATAAAATTTAAATAGGATGTCATATAAAGATATTTTCCTAAAAGTTCTGTTAGATCTCAATTGAAACTTAATCTCATTGACCTATTAGGTTGTTAGTCTATTTTAATGGTTTACACCATTGAAATGTTGGAGAGTCTTCTTAAGAAAATAGTCAAATAGACTTTTTAAAAGGCTTTCGCGCCTTGTCGTGCTTTCGAAAAGCCAGTCGGGCAGCAGAAAATGGGCTCTGACGACAGCGCCATAGCGCTGCGCAGCTAACATTTTCAATGCAGGCTGCGCCTGCGCCAAGAAAAAGCTAGTTCTTCTACCAAATTTATTCCCACCCCTACTGCTTAGTAGAACATTATAAAACTGTGAATTTTATCACAGAATTTGTAAGACAATGACATTCTTTAATTGAAATATTAATTTGGTTACCCTACAAAGTAATTGTCTTTTTGGCATAGAATTCATTTGCGTTAATATTTCAGAGACACTTGGAATGACTAAAAAGCCAAAAGAAAAAAGGTTGCATACCCAGATTTGGACAAAGTAAAAATGACATGCTGTAATATCCTCCAATCTGAATGCATACGTAAAAGACTAAAAGCAATTTAACTTTTTATTCGTTTCATAAACTTGAATCAAGTGTTACATTACACACTGTTTACAACACAACGTACTGATGTATCAAGAATACATGCACCAATTTTAACATCTTCAAGAGCAAGCAAAAGGCTAGCTCACCAAGCTTTGACACATGGAATGGAAATCCATGATAGCTAGAATGAATGAAAGAAAGAAACCAAATTTACACCTATACTATATACCCTCTCAATTACTAAAAGATATAGAAAAACTAAAAATGAAAAGTACAAGATTCAAGAAAAGGTTGAAGAGCAAAAGAAATGGTCAACGAGGATAGGAACAGCCACAGCAATGACAAGAAGAAAGATCAAAACCATGAACAAGAAAACTCTAAACTTTCCAACCAAATCACTATAAACATCACAGGAAGCAAGAATCGAGTTAACAACAGTAGTTGCACCAGAAGAACACATCTCAACCTTCAATTCTCCACAATGACCTCGAAGTTTATCTCTCACATCAGGCCACATTGGCTGTGTATATCTTGCATTAGCACTGAACCGTAAATCCAAATACACAAACCCACACGAATCATCATTACTATTAACGTTCCATTCATCAACCATTACAGAGATGTTATGAAACTTGGCTTCTGTTAGAGTCTTGGTAGGCTCAAAAGAACGTGGTGGAAGAGAGAAAGTGGAGAGTCTTTGATGGTGATGGAAGAGTGAGAAGTGGAGTGAATCGTAGTGGATGGTGGTTCCCATGGAATTGGAGTCGTCGGCGAGATATTCGACGGCTAAGTTGGCTGTGAAGTGGTTTCCAGAAGTGAGGTTGAGAATGGAGGAAGTTGTTGAATGGAGGGTGAAAGAAGGTGTGAGGGGAATGAAGAATAAGGCGATTGAACATGTGATGAGTAAGATCATCCATTCACCAAGAATTGCAAAGAAAGCAGTGGCGGTTGCATAGGCTGTGTTGAATGTGGAATCGTCGAGGAGAGGATAGGCGGCGTGAAGAGATGCCTCTGATTTCTTTTCCATGATGGAAATACTATTTTGTGAGAATGAATGAATGTTATATATGTGACGACGAGTGAGGATGATGGATAACAGAAGAAAACTATTAAGTAGTTAGTTAGTTCTACTGCTCAAGCTGAAGTCTCAAGATAACAGAATTCAACCGGCCATTAGAATGGCATAACACCTCCTGCTTTTTTATAGCCAAAATAGATGATAGTTTGATATTTTTTCAGTAATCTATAGTATTATTAAAATAAATAATACAATCACACACGCGTATCCAAATTCATATGTATCATTTTCAACACACACTCCTCTATTATTAGGTAAAATCATATGGATCCCGTGTAAAATCTACATGATTTGAATGATCTCACATGAATTTTATATAATAATAAGTATTAGATTATGCTACCACACCACTCCTTATAATCAATCTTGATAACTATGGTTTGGCATTAACTAAGTGGCAATCCTTTCTTATACCCAAAAGCTTGCCAGTGTCTTTTGGAGAGTAGAATTCCACATCCAAGTCCCCACAGTAAACACCCAATATCTTTTCCCTACTTGGCAAAATTCCAGCTTCAAATTTAACTCTAACCACCATCTTCACATCAAAGTTCACCACCCCTTTCTTCCAATTCTTAACTAGATTCTCCGGCACCAAATCGAATGACTTCCTCACTACCAAGTCAACCTTCACACTCTTATTGCTTTTCTTCTCTAAGAGCACAGGTTGTTGCACCACAGCCACCGAGAGCACGGCCTCATGGTAAAGTATCACCACGTTAAAACGGTCGACAATCACTTGAATTTTCTTGTTTGGGTTTGTTATGGTCAGTCCCACCTCGTACTTGCCTATAATATGGGAATCTGAGACAGAGAAGTTTGACACAGAAAGTGATGCCACCCCAAAACTGGGGTCTTTCGGATGGATGGCAAGCCAAGCTATGCCAATTATGGCCATGAAAATGACGAAGAGGGAAACCACTGTCACGGTCAGATGCCGAAAAAAGCCGATATCAGAAGCCCTTCTTGTGGGGACACTGCTGCTAGGAGGGTGCTCCATGTTCATTATTTAGGATTTGTAAGCAACGTTTTATGTTTTTTGTTAGTATAATATAATGGTGATGATGGCTAGTAGACAAGTTCAATTTTGGCCTAGTGATGGTATTGTCCTATAACAGTAGCAGTCTAGCAGATAGGTATTTGTTATGAAGGTGAAGGTGATGCTGTGATTATAAGTTGAAAGACTATGATGAATGAGAATGAATGAAGAGATAAAAAAACACATATAAGCTATGAGAAAACGCGTCGATATGTGCATGAGAAAATAGCATATACCTTTTAATACCAAGGTTCTATGATACTTCCAGGAGGGTAAAAATGGCATACTGGAAACTTGGTGGAAGTGAGGGAACTATTTGACTTTTTAAAACAATGACACGCGGCAATCATTTGGAGAAAGACAAAAATGATGCTAACTAAAGTAGGTCCCTTTCTGTTTATTAATTTGTCTCTATCTGCTTTTTTTGGGAATTAGTATCAACAAAGCATTGGTATCTCATTGATAATAGGAGAATGATTTCCACTTGTAAACTATTTTTGTGTTTTGCTTTCCTTCATTTTAATCATAGCAACTGTTGCCTATTCCATATAATTATCTCTGGAAGAACATTGAAGTGGAAAGGTATACATTAATATTCAACAATTATGCCAAGGCACAGAATGTCCATACAATTAACCGTAAGTTGATGTTATTTATTTGTATGGTCACTATTTACAGCAGCATAAAAGCACTGAAAGAATTACAACAATGAAAAGGAACAGCAACAAAGCCAACATGTTCTCTTAAAAGTTCAAGTGGTGCTTGAATAGCTATGTGAACTATAAAAGGCAAATTTATAAAAATAAAAAAAAAACAAAAAAAACTCATAAGGTAATTAAGAATTAAGATACCTCATGAACAGCGTCCCCCACTTTCCTCAGACATCATTCCCTTAAGACTTCTGGCTAACCAAATGGCTGTCTCCCTTGGGGAGACTTTATCTTTGCCAAAGGGCTTCAGAACAACTTGAAGTTCTTCCAATCTATTTTGCTGCAATAAGTCTGCTGATAATTCCAAGAGCTCTTCAAGTGCCTCTGCTCTCTGCCTGAAAGATTTCACATCCAATATTTCCTTTACCGGCGGTCTGTCTTCAGTTGTAGGAGTATTGCCTTTACTGAGCTCAGCTGAATCAGATTCTGAAACTAAAGAAACTGGGTTACTCACTTCTTGTTCCTTAGTACCGGGATGATCAGAACTGCTTGATTTTGAGCTCGCAGCATCCGAGAAACCTGAAGATTTAAGGTTAGGAGGGGTGCTCGCGTTTCTCGTTTCTAACTGATCTGAATTATTAGATTTCAAGCTTGCAGCTTCAGAGCAACTTGAAGATTTAAGGGTCAAAGGAGAGCTTATGTTTCTCATTTCAATGTCATCCCTTACAACATTGATATACTTGCCAACATCTACATTTTGGACTCCCATCTCCACGGATTCCTTAACCGGCTGCTCACTCCCAACACGGTAACTACTATGGCGTATAACATGGATGACCTCATCAAAGGCTGGAGGAAGATGACCAGTTTCTGGCCTTTCTAGTGTTGGATTCTGCATGACAGTTCCTTTCTCTTGCAAAATTTTTTGGCTCGATATCTGAGTCATGGTAACCGGAGGATCAGTTTCAGCAGCTAACGAAAGCCGCCGCTCCCTCACTGTGAATTTTTCATCATCAGTAGATGTACCGGTAGGTTTTGGCTGGCCAACTAAATCAGACCTATTGTTGAGTTTGTTTACTGAACCAACATCTTCACCAACAGACTTTTCTCCAGAAATCGGGGGTGGATGTTTGAGATTGAGACACTTGGTTAAACACATTTCCTCAGAAATATCTTGATGATCTTTGATTTCTTCGGCGAATTCAGCATGAGGGTCTACGGATCTATTATCACATATGGAGGAAGCAGATATAGTTGTCTGACTTCTAGGAAGACTATTTTCTGAAGCAAACAATTCCTTAGAATGTTCAACAGGGTGATCAAGAGTTACATTAGAACTCACTTCCTCATAATTACTACTAATAGTATTCTGAAAATTCTGGGTGACTTCACGGGTTTCTTCAGAAACTTCTTCAACCATTTGACAACGTGAGCAGGTCGTAGGCGGGCTGCTGTCTGGACATGATTCCAGACCTACCATTCGGGTTACATTCTCGTGATCAGGAAGCATCTGCTCCCTCATGTCAATAAAAGTTGTTGCCTCATCAGCAAGTTCACATCCTTGAATAGAAACTGAAGATGAGGCAGAATTGCTGCTGTCTGTTTGCATTCCTTTGGAACTTCTTTCAAAAGACTTCTGAGGTTCTCTAGTAATCTGTCTAGAAGCATGTGGCACATTGCCATTGGTCAACTGAACATGGTTCGTCTCAGGCTCTTGGGCTGCTTTACTTGGACCTTGTTTCCCAGTATCGCTTGGTGCACTTGGAACATCAAACCCTGCCAGCCTCATTCGCCCTGCAAAAGAAGGTCGTCTAAGTAAACTTGGAGGAGTTCTTTGCCTTGGCTTAGGAGGAACTCCATCTCCTTCTACTTGTTTGGTAAGAGCAGATGGTGGAGTCAAATCATGTTTTGGTTTAACTTTTGGTGAGGGTTCTGTCATCAGTAACTGCTAGCACATAGAAATAAACAAATTTGAATGTTAACTTATGAGGCAGGCTATCTTAAAAAATGACTGGTACTTGAATAATTTCAAAAGTTAATGTACCTGATACTTTGAATGATGTGATCCATGTATTCTTTTTGCAGAATCAGGGATTGCCTTTTCAAGTGGAACAGTTGGTGACTCAAAGTTAGGCTTCAAACTAGGAGCAATTAAAGTGGGTTTTGGCAATTTCGACGGTGTCGGTGTGTCTGTATTTATTTTTTGTGCTGATACCCCATTGGCCTTAACTCGACTGCCTCTCATTGGAGAAATTGCTTGTCTAACTTTCCCCTCTTTCAATGCCATCATTATATTTCTGATTGTTTTTGGCTGCTTATTAGATTCAGCATTAGAACACTGTTCATTATGAGATGGTTTTATCACTTCCAGCTCAGTTGTTTTGGCATTGGCCTTACTAGAGCCATTTTCTTCCTCACTAGGCAGGAGATGCTCTGAGCTATCATCATCAACTGATGCAAGATCCGTCTCCGTGGCTTTGCTATCATTTGAACCATTACTATTCTGACTTTCGGCCATATTTCTTTTAGGACCATTGACAGCAGAAATTGGTTTTTCAGGAGAAAAGGCTGTTGGAGGAGCGAAAGATGGACGATATTGATCAACATAAGGTTGCAAATAAGGGTGCTTCAACACCTCAGATGCCTGTGGAAAAAAAATATAAAGTGAGTTTGTTTGGAAAAAATATGATAGTAAACCATTTGAAAATTGGAAATAAATTTATTCTTAATAGATGCCAGCTTACTGTTGGTCGATGCTCGGGGTTTTTCCTCAGCATGCCCTTTATTAGTATTTTCCTGTATGTACAATAGTCAACAACTTAAGATTTCCAGCACAGAGAGTTAAAGAAAAATAAAATGAACTAGCAAGTTAACAGATATATCTCATCATCCACTGAAACAATGATAGATTATGTCACCAAAAAAAACAATGATAGATTATCCTAATTCCAATGCAAGCCTTCAGATGTCCCTAACACTGATCTATTATTTGGTAGATCTATACTTTAAATGAAAACTATCGAAAGTCAATGTCAAGCAAAATTGAATTTGCGGAATAAAATGCAGCGTATTGATAGGTACCCGAATACATAATGAAAGTAAAAAAATGAGGACTGTTGTATTATAAGGAAATGAATCAGATACAATGACAATGGAAGCTCCTAGAGCTACTGTAATGGTGGAAAACAGACATACAAAGAAAGATAATGAAGATAAAAGTAACCAAAGGCACTATAGAGGCCTAATCTCTCCCAAAGACCCTAGGTCTATTTCCAATTCTTAGTTTCCTTCTAATTCCCCTCCCACTACTATTTATAGCACTCACTAATGCTCACATTTTCCCTCCACTTTGCCACATAAGCAAGTGGTTACAACCAACTCACATTTCCCTCCCCTTGCAATTTATTTAATTATTTAATATCCACGTATACAAGGTCTTAAGTGCATCCCTGCAGAAAACACAAACATAAGTGTGCAATCTCGCTACTATATCTTACTATGATAAGCCTGACTTCATCAAGAAGGGTAATAACAAAAGAATATTAATCATAACAAAACCAGATAGAAACTTACAAGGAAGGAGAATAACTTGGAGGCAAAGGGCCAATAGAAGAACGATTTATCTTGCTTATCAATCCCGCCATATCCTGAAACACATATTTATGTTTTGTTGTTTCTAAAATTATTTGTGCAAACTGATACCATATGTTTCCTGTAGTGTAAAAACTTATTTGCCTACTTTAGTGCATAAATCAGATATTATGTTCATACTAACATGACAGCATTACATAAGGCAATTAACTAGTGTGATTAGAGCCTACTTATAACTATTATAAAGTAGAAAGGTAAGAAAAAATCTTACAAAAGCTTTAAAAGCAGGGCGATGAGCAGCCATCTCGTATACACAGCAGCCTGAAAAACAAAAATTCATCTCAGTTGCAGCAAAACAAACCTGCAAGTATCAGATCAGATGCTTCTTAATAAAAAATATATACCTAGTGACCAAATGTCTGACTTGAATCCATATGGAATATCTGCAAGCAGTTCTGGACACATGTAATTGGGAGTTCCTACTACCTGCAGGCAAATATTTACAGCAACTATCACTTCGAACATCTAGTAGTAACTAAGAAAGCAACGAGTTCTTTATTTCACACATACCGAAGAAGCCAAATCATCTGCTTTAAGTGTCTTAGCAAGCCCAAAATCCCCTATATGCCAGAAAAATACAGAAAATTTTAGCATGAAAACTTGAAAGTCTATCTCCAATGTACTAAAAAATGGTAGATGAACTCACCTAGGCGAATATCCTGATCCTTTGTAAGAAAGATGTTGGAACACTGCCAGCAGAATCAAGAAAATCAGGCCTAATATATTTCTAATAGAAGGCAGGAAACATAGGCCATATAGTTTGTTTCATATCAGTATACCTTTAGGTCACGATGTAAAACATAATTTGAATGAAGGTATTCAAGCGCCAAAGATAATTGAGTGAACCATTTGCAGAGTTTCTGAACAATTTCAACAACTTCCAATGTGAGCCATTATATATAACTTAAACATTAACTCAAGATGTTGGAAACCAACACACATAAACAGACACACACATCCATGGGACAAGAATACCTCCTCAGGAAAGTAAGCACCATATGTTTTTTTCATCAATTCAGCCCTGTTACATATTTGTGGACAAAACAGGTATTTTTAAATAAATAGGAGGAAAATAAGTATAACAAACTTTGAGAAATTGGGCATATAAAATTGGATTTAGTTTATACACTCTGTCAGTGTAGAGATTTTTTATACTGTCAGCCAATGAAATGACATGTCATTAAAAATGATTGTCTCTCTCTCAATTTCCCTAAAAGTCATTCATATCATGGTTTTTGATTGGCTGACAATGCAAAACCTTTTACACTGATACTGCATACCAATTAAACACTACAAGTTCATAGGTACTATCATAGACTCACATGTCTCCACCTTCACAGTATCCAGTGACAATACAGACATAGCAACCCTAAAAAACAAGTAGAATATTCTTAGCTGATAATTTTTCAGTTTAGAACAAAGACAGGCAAAGTTGTAACTATAAACAATTTGTTGAAAGAAAAATAATAAGAATATGATTACAGTACACAACATCATAAAAAAAACTCAGAAGGATCTTTCACCTTCTCAACCCATGCCTCCTTGAATTCTACAATATAAGGGTGCTGGATTCGGGCAATAAGAGCCATCTAGAATTCCCAACAGACAACAAAAGTCAAATCTCCTCCACAAACAAAAGCAGATTCCAAGTATATGAAGTAAATCAACAAAAAGGGATACCCAAAAAGATAATAAAAGCAAAAACAAAAGAGTACCTCTTGATGAGCAGATCTTCTGCATCTTTCAGTCTGCCTAGCAAGCCTGATTTTTTTCAACACGTATCTGCAACCCATGAAAAAGAAACATCAGTCATCAAATTTCTAAATCAACATACCCATTAACTAATTTTGCATGAATAGAAAGAGAAAACCCCATAAAAATATTGACTATTAGTACTTCTTTTTCTCAGCCTTGTGATTAACAAGAATAGCAGCTCCAAAAGCTCCACGACCGATCTGCTCCATGATCTCATATTGATCCATCCGAGACTCCATTACTCTCAATCCCTCAAACCCAAAAACCAAACCAACAAAACCCAATTGCTTGCAACCAATCTCAGTTCTAAAAAGCCTCACTTTTCCATCCAGTGTTGAAATAAACTTGTTCTACATTGCTTCTGCAATAGAATACAATCTTTTGCAACTCAAACACCATGACCCATATGGCTTCATTCAATAATAGCATACCCCAGATGATTTCTTTTGCAGAATTGAAACGAAGAAGATTGAAAGTTTCAATCTTTGTTGCCAAGCCGAAGAACAAACCAAGACCCAACAAACACACACTCTCTATCTCTAACTATAATAACTATGTCGCAGTTGAATTGAATGAAGAGTTTAGAGAGAGAACGAGTGAGATAGAGAGAGAAGAAGAGGGGGGCTTATGGGTGTGCTTTGTTATTCGCCGACAGTCACAGCTGGTCTACCAGGTTCCGGGGCTATCAAGTTTTGGTCGTTTATTATTTCATTTTCTTGTTTTTTTTATTATATTATTTTATTATGATATCGTTTGCATCATCATCTTCTTCATCTTCATGCGTAATAATTCAATGTTCGCTGGTGATATGAAATGTGTCAACAGTCAACTTCATGGGAGAAATACTATCAGTTATCTATTGCCATAATAAGGAACATTTCAATTATCAACAACAGTTTTCGGTTTGAATTTCTAATGCCTTTGCCTTAATTAGTATTGGAAAATCATTAAGCTAATGAAATTATTTTGGAAAACTTAAATAAATATAATTTATATGATTCGTTCACCAATTAAGCTAAGTAATCACCAAAAATAGCAATTAAGCTAAGTTAATAATATTATTGTTCTTGTTATGTTAAAGAACGTGACGTCCATGAATGATAAAAGAGAAAAACTTAAAATAATCTCATAATGATCAAAGTAGAAGTAATACACAAATGAGAAGGCATTCACTAACTAATATCAAACTACATACTTAATACTCTCCCACAAGTTAGAAGGTATTCACAACACTTCTAGTTTTTTTTATCGAAACAATCGTTTTAGTTTGAGATGAACAATACAAAGGTAAATCAAATCAAAAGAATGTTATAATGGAAATATATTGATAGAAATAAAAGTCATAGCTTAACCATCAAGTAGAAGTCACAACTCAACGCTTATAACCACTTTGGCAGAAAGCAACAAAAGCTTAACCAACAAAGTAGGCTCACAACTCAATGTTATAACCACTCAAAGGAAGCGACAAAAGTTTCACCATCAAGTAAGAACCACAACCCAATATTATAACCACTCGGAGGAAGCAACAATGTTTAACCATCAAGAGAAGCCACAACTCAATGCTATAATCACTCGGACAAAGCAACAAAAGCTTAAAGTCGTAGGCCAAAAGCCAAAATCAAGCCAAAACGCTGAAAATCAACGAAGAAACAAATCATCAAACAAAAACCAAAAATGACACATATGTGAAACGACAAACAAAAGCGAAAATGAATCGCAAGAATTGCAGTAAGAATCGCGAGAAATGCAACAAGAATCAAATGCATAGATGCAATGATGAAGAAAAGAGAATCCAAAAAATGAAACAGGGAACAATGTAATTGCAATTGATCTTGAACAGAAAATCAATAACAACATCAAAGACGAATTTTTTTTCTATAAGTATCAAAGACGAAGTGATTTGAGATCGAATTATAGATCAAGAAACGAAAAAAGGAGATTACAAATTAAGAAAGACAAAATTAGTGTTCAAGGAGGATACCATGTTTGCTCTGATATCATTCTAAAGAGCATGCCATCCATGAAAGATAAGAGAGAAAAGCTTAAAAGATTCTAATATCGATCAAAGTAGAAGTAATACAAAAATAAGAAAAGTTAACTAAAATGATTACATCAAGTTTATTAATAGGCATTCACTAACTACTAACTAACTATATATCTAATAATCTCAAGTAGGTAGCTCAGTTTGCGAACTAAGAGATACCAAATGAGTGCATCAAATGAGTCTGTGAGAAGGTTAGAGTTCAAACACGAGAAATTAATATTACCCCTCCTCCACTAACATTGCCTATAAGAAAAACGTTGGACTACCACTAGAGATTTTAAAATAAAAAATATTATTAGTTTGGATAAATTAAAAAAAAAAAAAAAAAAACCATCTTCATCTCCTTTTCCATCGAAACCCAATCTTCCAAGAAGCCTAATCCCAAAATCTAGAAGCCCTCCTTTAAATCGCGACCCATAAACTCATTTAAACTTGATTTCACTATCATGATCCCTTCGCATTAGGCTCGACCCATGTTAAGAGTCCCACATCGGATGTGATATGGCCTGAAAAAGAGTTTATAAGTGGGTGGCATCCCTCACCTTACAAGCCGGTTTTGTGGGGTTGAGTTAGGCCTAAATCACATTCTAAGATGGTATCAGAGTCAATCCAAGATCCGTTGGGCCACCCGCTATCGGGTCACTCGGGTCACGCTCCAGTTGTCCAGTCCTGGGCGTGAGGGGGGTGTGTTAAGAGTCCCACATCAGATGTAATATGGCATGAAAAAGACTTTATAAGTGGGTGACATCCCTCACCTTACAAGCCGGTTTTGTGGGATTGAGTTAGGCCTAAACCACATTCTAAGAACCCAACATCTTATGGTTGCGATTTAAAGATGGATTTAGCAAATCAGTCGCTAACTCGTTTAGTGACCGATTTAGACATCTATTTAGCGATTGAGTTTTTCTGTATCTAAAAACGTCGGTAAATAGATATTTTTTTAATATATCTAGGGTTAACGTGAACTCCTGAGGATCCAAAACAGATGATCTTAATAATGGAGTTAGAAAAAGCAGACCAAGTTGTAATTCTAAGCCAACATTTTATAGTGGAAGTGAATTTTTTAACTTGGTTGTTGACACAAAGAGTGTATGATTAGGTAATGGAATTAACGGGAGTTGTCCATGTTGGGCCACCACCACATCACCGCCATTTTACACGGATTTCAATGAGTTGAGAATGATAAAACAAATGATTAGTGTATGATATACGAACAGTGGAATACGATCAAACACTAGCAAACAGCAATATCATTTGAAAATAAGAGTGCAACCTATGCCATGCATGGTTTCAGTGCCTTGTCTCACTAATATCACCATGTGCTGGTTCTTAAGCATATGCAGTTAACGGGGAAACGACGCATACACCTGAGAAAGAAAGGGAGGTCTTGGCCCATATATCCTTTCCCCCATTATCTTCTCTCCTTCAATCAAATTCAGAGCCATGCACAACTCATTTTCCATAGGACTACACTATTGGTATTGGCTATGAAAAATTAATAAACGAATAAATTTTGTATATCGTTGACTCAAAAATAAAAATTGTACATCATTTAAGCATGTATAAAGAGAAAAGAAAAGTAAATTTCTTTCAAATTTTTGAATGGATGGTAGAATAAAAACAAAATAATAATATCTGTAATCTTTTTTTTGTACTTTGATAAATAAGAATGGTCAAATATTTTTGTCAAATAAAAAAGAATGGTCAAATATTAGACTCCTTCATTATTAGTGAGAATTAGCAGTTTAGTAATTAGGATGAGTGTCACCACATGTGATAACTTAGTTTTTTTTTTTGACCAAATAACTTAGTTACTCATATATATGTATACAGGGACGGAGCTAGGATTGAATCACTGCGGGGGCGAATTTTATGATACTAAGAAATTCCTTAATAAGTGTGTCAAAAAAAGAAATTCCTTAATAATAGCTATTGAATTTTCGGTAACTATAATAACAATTATACATGGTTAGTATATACTATCTACAATTTAGTGTTTGTGTGATTACCGATTTTTCTTTGATGGGAAAATGACTATGATTTTAGTAATATATATATATATATATATATATATATATATATAAGTTTCAAAACCTGCTTCAAAAAAAAAATTCAAAACCTATTAACATATTTCTATTTATAATAATACAAAAGGCAGAAGAAAGGTTTGGAACCTACTAATATTATAATGCTCTCACTGTTGCATAAGGGTAAAATGCATTACTATTTACTTTTTTATTTTAATCATTTAATCTGACAAAAGTTATAGGAATATATATGTTTCTAAATGTCGAAAATAAAATTAAACAACGCCAACGCAAGTAGTGGTTTTAATCACGAATTCAGATACACGGGTGTATTCTTTTGTGCATTTTATTATTCTTTAAAAAACTGAAATAAGATTACCAATTATTAGTATTCTAATACTACTATAGTACCATCAAATATTAGTATAGAATATTGGGGGGGCTTGGGCCATGGCAACGTTCAACGTGCCTCCGTCCCTGTATGTATATAAATATAAAAATAAATATTACTCTCTCCGTCTCATATTATTTGAACTTTTAGCCAAAATAAAATGGCTCATTTTAATTATCATTTTACAATATCAATTGATACATTAATAATTTTTTCTTTATTATATCATTGCAACATTAATGTAATTTTCTTTTTTCAATACTTTTTTTTTTGATAGAAAAAGGGGCTAAAGCCCAAGAAAAGGAACTACACGGGGATCAAACGGGGAGTAGAAACTCCTAATAAATCAGCAAGTAAAAAACTACCAATACTAGGAGGGGGTTATCATAATAAATAGTGTCCCCTTGGTGCTCACAGGCCATGCTGGCAAGCCCATCCACAACCATATTGGCTTCACGATAGACATGGCAAATCTTAACGTCCCATGTCCATGTCCAAGAGTCTCCTAATGCGATGAAAAAGAGTTTGGCTCGCAATGCTACCACCATCCCTCCTTTGAAGACAACTAACAATGATCTTAGAATCCATTCTCAGCTCCACTTTCCTAAATCCTTTAGAGTACGCCAAAGATAAGCCTTTGAGTGCCCCCCACAACTCTGCAACATAAGCATTAGACGCGCCAACAAACCGAGAGAAACCACCTTTCCAAACTCCAATATGGTCACGAATGACACCACCACATGCAGCAATAGTCATACCAAGTTTGGAGGCCCCATCAGTATTGATACTCACCCATCCTTCCATCGGAGGAAGCCATGTAATACCCACTTCGACGCGGGACAGCTTAAGAAATCAGAAACTATAGAGTGGAAGATGCGGGAAGGAAAGATAGGCCGAACAAAGGTCGGGTCATGCTCTTGTTGCGCCACGACCAAAGCAAGTGACAAGCAGTTGCCCACTTTGCATTCCAAGGAATCAGATCAGAATCCACCTCCTTGGATGTAATGTTCGCTATTTCCCATGCAGAGAAATCTGAGCCAAAGAAACAAGCACAGTGCTGCGCCGGAACCATGTGACGCCAAAGCTGAGACGCCAACGAACAATCACGTAACACATGAATAGTAGTTTCGGATACCCCGGAGCAATGGTGGCAGTCTGAATTATCTCGCCCCCATTTACGACAAAAATATTTTGTAGGTAGTTTCCCATGCATGATTTGCCAAGCAAAGCACCTAACTCTCTCAATAACCTTTAGCTTCCAAATTAAATGCCAAATATCCATGTGAGCTGCTGTTGAATGATGGCAAAGATAAGTATAAGCCAAAGACACAGAGAATTGTCCATGACTAGCACCAGGCCAATAGCGTGTATCTGGCCCATCATCATTACAAGGAGGGGGGTGTGCCATGATCATATGAACGACACCATCAGGGAGAAAGTTGCGCAACAAATCTACATCCCAATCACCAAAATCATTAACAAAGTGAATTACCTTCTTGTCTGACAGATGGTGTGGGATGTTATTCACCATATCATGCAATGCTATATTACCATCCAGCCACCTATCATGCCAAAAAGACACCCACCTATCATGCCAAAAAGACACATCAACTCCATTGCCAAGAGACTATGCCTCCACTTTGAGAATATCATGCCAAACGTTGTGAATAGCTTTCCATAGGAATGAATCAGTAGCTTTAACTTGTGGTGTTCCTATGCAAAAGGTGCCTCTGCCATGAGTGGTATATTAGGAAAGTATGAAATGTTTATCATGATTCTGAACTATTAATTGTTTTTCTTAGTCAATGTACGTATCACAACCTTAAAGGTCAAATATATTAAGAGATGAACGGAGTAGAAGAGAGTCTTGTCAAAAAAAAGAGTGTAAGAGAGCAAAATTCATCATACAATAACCCAGAGTGGCTAACGTACATCTGATTACACATGATTATTCACTAGTGTCGTGAAATATATGTATGTTTTTGTCATTATCTTTGTTTCATTTAATTTCAATGTGTTGTTACTTTTTTTTTTGACAATATATTAAAGTTCTTTTACTTTTTTTTGGACCAAAATTAAAAGTTTTTTTTTACTCTTGTCATTTGTTTTCACTTCTGCTACGATTTCTTCTTTATTTTCACTAAGTCATATTGCCCTCTGGGATTAGCTTTCTTTTATTTATTTTTCTTTATTTTAGAATTTGTTAATTTCCTTTTTTTATGGAAATTTGTTTCCTTTATAATGCATAGTTACACTGCTTTTATAGAATTTTACTGAATGTTTCTATATATTATTTATATTTTGCGAAAACCTGCTCACATCTTAATTAGATAAGTACGATCCTAAATTGACATGTTGATTGTAGCTTATCGAGTTTAGAACAAATTAGGGTCTACACAAGTCTGTCCAAATTTTAATCCATCGTCACTTGCCTCTTGCTCACTCCTGTGGTGCAATGAGGAGAATGTGTGGCTTTTTTTCAGTTTCAGTTTCATTTATTTATTTATTGATAATAGTTTCAGTTTCATTTATTAATTTAGGTTTAGCAATTATGAATTTATGTGTTTTTTGTCAAAAAAAAAATTATGTGTTTTTTTTTGGGTGGTATGAATTTATGTGTTGATTTGACATAACTATAGCAACTAATGAATCTCTAATCTCTAATAAGTTACACTCCTTTACTCCGCTTTTAGAAGTCTATAAAGGAGAAACGCTGGGTCTATTACTAGCTATTGATTGGGTCCGTGAATTGCAATACAGGAATGTAATTTTTGAGATGGATGCCAAGGTGGTGGTGGATGACTTCAATAACGCCCCTACAATTGTTTCGATTATGGTAGTATCTTACATTATTATTGTAGGGAGCTTTAATTTTTTTAATTCAAACTCTCGTGTGAGCTTTCTACAAGAGAGCAATGAAACAAGATTCTTTTTCATACATTAAGCGGGGTGGCGCGTTCTCTAGTCCTTCTCATACTTTTTTTGATGTACCAACATGCATTGTTGCAACCATTATGAATGAAATGCACTAGACTTTTTCTGTCAAAAAAAAAAAGTTACAATCAGGTATTAGCTTTGAAACTTGTCAAAAAAAAAAGTACTAGCTTTGAATAGTTTGTTGCTTAATCATGTCCTAAGGAAAGGATATTAATAGGTATGTGTGTTATATATATAGTTAGGCCATCTTAAATCCAATTTCGTCTAAATAGCGTTTTTTTCTAATTGAAGTCTACCACTTAACATTTCGTTGTTGAACCTTTGCCAGTGTTTTCCTTTTGTTTTGTTTTTTGTCGACGCTTGAAACAGATGGATAATGATGATTGACAACCAATTTAGGGTATTATTTTTCTCACACCCCCTCCTACTCAAAACACACCCCATAAGGGTGTGAAATGACCAAAAGGCCAACCAAAATATCTTTTTTTAAAGAATTTTCACGGGTTCGAACACGGGGCTTCGAACCCGTTCGAACAACATCGTCCGCGTGAGTTAAATAATGACTTCACACCTCCAAAATTGTGATTTTAACCCGTTTGGACAATGTCTTCCGAACGGGTTCGGACAAAATTAACCGAACAATGCCAGCCCAACAAAACAACCATACATTTGAAACACCTCTTCCTAAAAAAAATTATATCTCGTTCACGTTCAAGTAAATTTCAGTTCTGGACTTCAAGCTTCACTTCCTCTTCAAAGCTGCAACTCTCTCACTCAAGTAAATTTCAGTTCAGTTAGAATATTCATTGAGCAATGAAAAGACCAAAATCAAAGGAGTTTAAGAAGGAACAGTGAGTTTCAGAAGAAGAGGAATAAAGCTATTGGATTCATGGATCCAATTTCAGTGATTTCCAATCTTGTTACCTCACTCACCTATTTTGGATCCAATTTCAGTGATTTACAAATCTTGTTTGAGCGAGTAAGATATTAAAGGAAGGGAAAAGTCTACAACCACAACACAAAAACCAAGCTCGTTACCTATTGCAACTGTTTTGCTATGATTTATGCTTAGTTCGGATGCTGCTAAACGAAATTGTTTGGTTCCTTCCAACCGAACGTGTTCGGAGGACTATATCCGAACATCTTAGGAGTAATTTGGGAATATTGGGGGTTATGGGGTGTGTGGTGAGTAGGAGGGAGTGTGGGAAAAGTAACAGCCCCAATTTAAGATGCACCAATCTAATAAGATGCCCATGACGGACGGAACATGTCTTTTTTTCCTAGAGTTCTTCCATCACGCTGTATAGTATACAAATCTTAAATTTGGTCAAAAGCTAAGACTCACGAAAAAAATAACGAATAGCGGATAATAGATAAATTAGCTTATAGCAGAGGAGTTAAAGTGTTTGATAAAATTAGTAGTTAAACTAATTTATAAATATAAAATGACATAAATGGATATTTGTATTTAATGCTTAAAGATGAGAGAAGATTCATTTAATTAATATAATGAGAATAAAAATGGGAGAAAAAATGAAATGCTATAAGCTATAAGCTCAAACGCTACTTCAAGTGTAGTGTTTCAAAAAACACTATAAGCTAGTGAAAAAACCTAATAAGCATGTCATATATATGCCAAACACTTTCAATGAGTTTATCCACAATAAGCTAGCGGTTTGGTCTCGCCGAACAGAACCTAAGTAAAATTTGACTTTGAGTGGTTCTATTGATAGGGCTTGACGGTCATAGGCGGATCCACCCCTAGCTTAGGGGAGTCAACCGCACACCCTAAAAAAAAGGTAAAATTAGAACCAATATTTGTACTAAAAAATTGCATACCTTGAAAATATTTTTTGCACCAAATAAGTTCCTAGTTTTACATGAGTCCAATGCACCACACTCACACACAGAGGCGGATCTTAGTGGGAGGGTAGGGAGTCACTGCATGACTTCTGGCTCCCATAAAGTTAATATATAAATATACTCAATATTGGAATATATAGAACCAAATGATGACTAAACAATAAAAGTAGTAGTAGCTGAGAAGTTAAGAGCATTATTGGCGTATTTAGTGTCCCCAGTTCAATTCTTGTGATGACCGCATATCTTTTTTGCAGTTATTTGTATATTTTTCTCAAAAATTAATATAAAAAATTGCATAAAGCAAGATTTGAACTCATGACATTAAAATTGACATAGATAAATTTGACCAGTAAACCAAACAAACTATTACAATACATAGTTAATTTTTATTTATATATTTGTTACTATTTTGGCCCCCTCTAATTTTTTGGTGAAGATCCGCCACTGCTCACACAATCACTAACCGAATGAAGATGCATGAATGAATAACTTTTTAGTGACATACATTGAGAGAGATGTATAATTACGTAGAGGACAATTATGTGATGCATAATTTATGTATTTAAATATATTAAAGTTTTACTTTTATTATATTTTTAGCAACACATGTGTTTACAAAATTGTGCACCCATTGTTGATAAGATTTGGCTTTTCTAAAGTCATTTTTCCTACGAGGGAAAACTGTGATGACAGGAAAAATTTATAAGGAGTTGGTGAGATAGAAAAATACCTAAATATACATTTTAATTTAGCCTAAATACATGTGAGTGTAGCTGAATGTATGAAAACATGACTTTACAGAATCCAAATCCAACTCGCTAAAAATAGAGGTCTAGGAAAAATTGTACTATTTTGGCCTGACAAACCACTTATTTAAATTTTTTAGATGTTTTTACTAACTTTATTTGTTAAAATATTGAGTCGGTCTTGGTCGATGACCCAGTGTTTTGGGTTGGGGTAAACCATAAAATTGTTGTCCAATAGATATTTGGCCCGACACACTCGATTTTTGTGTTTTAGCGTGTTGGCCTCATTGGGCAAGGTGAGTCAATTTGACAACTTTATTGCAAGCAGACACATGTGGTTAGTTAGGATCTCTAACGTAGATTAGTTACCGGTAAAGTTGATGGATACTATATGTCAATAACACGATAACAAAAAGAAAAAGACACATGAAATTAAATAGTAAATGAGGCAATAATCTTAACCCCATTATTACTTTCTCAAATTTGCAATGTAGTGCTACATTTGAACGGATGCATTTAGAGCTCGTGATACGGGCTATCCAACCGGCATCAAGCTGGTTTACATTGGGTTTCATTTCATCGTGTCATAAACCTAAGATCACATTTGGGGGTTTTGCTTTTTCCACACCCCCTCCTACTCAAAACACACCCCATAAGGGTGTGAAAAGACCAAAATGCGAGCAAAAACCTTTTTTTTCACGAAATTTCACCTGTTCCAACACACGGGCCTTCGAACAGATTCGAACAAGGTCGTTCGCGTGTGTTAAATATGGACTCACACCCTCTTGGGCATTTTTCACCTGTTCGAATAGGGTCATGCGAACAGGTTCGCATGAGGGTGTTCGAACTAGTGTTGCAGAATGACAGATATTGGACGTCTCAGATTCCACCGACAGTTTTAAACAACGGCTTACAATCAGTCAAATGTGTCAGATAAAGGAGTGGATGTCATTCCCTTGGGAAAATGTGCCTGAACGGATAGAATTTAAACGGCTCAAATTTGTGATCTAAAAATGAAATCAACGCTGACATTTTACCACACCTATTATAAAAGGGGTTTCAGTTTCTTCACCACATCCTCACACCTTCTTCACCAAACCCTAATCTGCTTCTTCACCAAACCCTACTCTCCTTCACATATACAACCAACCTGAAATGGAATGGCAGTTGTGCCCAACCCAGTACTCAAACGACAAATTCCTAACGACCCTTCATCACCGTGGGACTGTCACCACCAACGAACATGGTGTTGTGTTTCGTTTTCCTAACCATATCTTCTGTAGGATGAGTAAGGACATCATCTTCGCCCAACTGAAGGAAAAGGCTGAGAGGAAGATTCGTCCAGAGGGAGAGTGGCGTAAAGACGTGGAGAGTATACGTTTCAGAAAGTACAATTGTAGAGATGATGGGACTGTCCATTATTCTGTCATGGAGATCCAAAGCGACGACGACGTCCGCGCAATGATGAAACATCTAGCTAACGTTCCAATGGGACGTAGTATCTTGGAGTTGTATGATAACTCTATAATATATAGAGTTATTTAGCTCTTAAAGTTGAATTATTGAATGTAACTCAGTAATTTTATTTTGCCATAAGAGAATGAAGAGCAATTACATATATCTCTAGCTTTGAATTGCATAAGCATTAATTTCTATGACTTGTGGTATTTTTGATGTGTTTGCTCAATTACTGCGAGCAACCATTGCACCTGCAATAGAGTCAGCAACAATTGCACCTGCAATGCATCCAGCAGTAATAGTACCATCAATAGAGATTCAAGCAGAGACAGAATCATGCACCAGCACCACAATTCTCACTCATTGCTCCAAGCATTTGATGATGACGTCAGCATGTCAAGTTGCAAGTGCAAGTGGCACAAGTGGCAAGGGTGCGGCTTCAAGTTCATGCATCTCACCAACAAGTTGGATCTTCACAAGTACACTTGGCATAAGGTTATTGGACCTCCCTTCTTAGTTGGTGAAGCTTCCCATCAATCACATTTGAGCAAGTGGATGAGCTGCTTGAGCTACTTGGCGCCAAAGGCAACACATTCATGGAGCCTATAAATACTCCTCATTCTCTTCATCAAGATCATCACTCAAGTTTCACTTTACTTAGATCATAGTTTTGTTTAATTGTAGGAAAGAGAGAAAGTGACAACTTCTCTCTACTTCAAATTACTTTTATTGTTGCGGTTCTGTTGCTGAGAGACTCATTGCACCAACATTGTTAGGCCAAAGGTGCAAAGGAGTAGCAATTGTGTAATGTACCACTTATCTTCTCTCCTTTGTAATTCCATCCTTATAAGCATGATTTCTCTTGTTTATAAGTGTTTAACAATGTCAAGCAGGAGCTAAATTACCCTTGGTTGGGATGCTTTAACTATATAATGAATCTTTGAGTATTTTTATGTTACTTATCATGTCTTGCAATTTAGTTCTTGTATGCTAATTCTTTGAAAAGCTTATTTGAGGTTGATCGCTTAGAATAAGTAGAATCATAAATACAGAAATGGTTTATGGTATGAACTCAATAACTAATACGGGTAAGTGACTTAATAAAAGGAAATTTTGTTAAATCCAAGCTAAATCCTAGACATAGGCTAGCTTAGTCTATAGAATGATACTGTTGGAGCTTCAAATACAAGGGTGAACTTATTCAAATGATTAGACATAAGCTAGGTAATGAAACCCTGAAGAAAAGTGGCTGAAAAGCACAAGTATTCATTTTAGCAGCATTTATTGCTGGAGCAATGATTGCAGGTGCATCATAAGTAGCAACAGAATCTCAAAGTGGAGTTATATAGGAGAATGCATCTCAACCATCTCTCTAATCTGAATTACAACATATTTTAGCTTTATATACATATTCAACATTCCTCATATTTTATTCTCGAACTCCTTCATCACTTGACTCAACTACTACATTAAAAGGCTAGCAAATTAATCCAATCCCTGTGGGTTCGACATTTCTTATCACTTTATTACTTGTTAAGACTGTGTACACTTGCACAACCTTTTCTTACACAACACTGTATGTGGACACAAGATGCACTCCAAAAGAGGTCATTTATCTTCTGGAACAGGGACTACCGAAACGCTAGTTTCTTAGTTAGTTGTTTGCTTATGTTGGTTTTAAGTAAACCAATTTAATAAAATCAACCAATTAAACTCCCTAAACCCAACAAAACACAGAAACTGTGTTGTCAAACAACAGTTCGAACAACACCATGCGAACCATGTTCGAACAGCCTCATACGAATAGGTCTGCATGCGCGCGTTCGAACGCCTTCTTCCTCACCTGTTCGAAGGTGTGCGTTCGAACAGAGCAGTTACGCAGAAAAAAAAACACAAAACGCAGATCAGAGGGTAGGCTTACCTTCACTTACATGGAATGATTGGAGGAATGATTGGATGGTTGTTGATGTCACGAACAATTGGAGGGTGTTGTTGGAACGATTGGAGGGTGTTAATGGATGAATGAGAGATTGGAGTGAGAGATTGGTAGTTTGGAGGAGTTGAGTGAGAGGGAGAGAGAGCCTTTTTGGAGGGGAGAAGTGTGGGGAATGAGAGTGTGGGGAATGAGGGGGTGTGGAGGGATTGGGGGGGGGGGAGTGTTGGGGGTATTTTGGGGATTTAAGAAGTTAGGGGTGTGTTTGAGTAGGAGGGGGTGTGGGATAAGTAAAAGCCCACATTTGGACTCAAAAACCAAATTCTAAGCCCTACTTTGCAGGCTTCAAGCTTTCCAAACCATCCCACATATATTAAAAGGAGTATCTCTGCAGAAACCTAAACCAGTTTGCGCCGCCAGAGGGGGGGCTCCCTCCTCCGCCGGAGCTTCCCCCTCCTCCTTCCTTTTAGTTTGCTTTCTCACAAATAAGTTGCGCTAGTCGCCTTTTGTTCCTAGTCTAGCTAGGTGAAGTTCGCTTCTAGGGGGGCGTTGCACATCCCATCGTTCCTCCATCCTTCCATCTTCACCGACCTCCATGCTTTGCATCCAGCCACCACCTCTCGGTTGATCGCAATCACCCCTCCTTCTGTTGCTATCTTCCCAGATCCACAGATGGTGTTGTTTCAGTTGCTGTCGTCCCCCAGTTTCCACTGGTTACATCGCTGCCTTGATGGATTTTGAGATCTATCAATTCTGTATATGTTCTGCTTTGTTTTGGTTCACAGGATCTTTCTCTGTTCCCGGGGCCAGTTGGCTTTCAAATACGAGGAGTTTCTGGACTTTCCGCTTCTCCTCCTACACCAACTTTGTGGGATTCAGTGATGCTTCTGCGTGCATCCTTTGGTTATTGAATTTCCGGTGGAGCATATTCAGATGTTGCGGTCTTTTGTTGGCGTTGTTTGCTCGGGGAAGACAGTATATTATTGTGCTCTGTGAATCTGATTGTTAGCTGCATTAGGTTGTTTAGGTTGCTTTTAATTTCTTGATTTTGTTAGTTCATCAATAGCTTTAGTTTTCAGGTGCTGCTCTTAAGCTTAATGTTCATTATTAGGAGGTTTCAGCATATACCTGATTAGATTGTAGTCCTGTGTTGGACTTGTGGATTGACCTTTAGAGGTCCTATGACTGCTTCTTCTGTAAGCATTTAGTTCACTCTCTGTGTAATGTTTCGGTGGCCTTGCCCGATTTCAATGAAATATTACATTATTGACCAAAAAAAATAAAATATTAAAAGGAGTACAAATAGGGATTTTTTTTTTTATAATTTCAATTGCATATAAAGCTCAAATTATAATTTGGTAAAAGAGTGTAGAAGCAGACACACGTGCTCAAAGAAAATGGTATGGCATACCAAGTTACCAACAAGGGTTGATCCATAGACAAAGTCAGGTATACACAGTTAGTCAGGTTCTCCGATATAAATTACCAATAAAATCGATAAATACTGCGTACTAATAACATGGTTAATAAAATTGTATCGTCGCACGAGACTAATATCTAGTGAGTAATTAAAGGAATGTTGGAATAGTATACCAAATTTGTAATTTACGAGTCAAACTATGCTAGTTTAATCATTTTGCTGCCAATCTCCCACTAATAGTTGCATTGGCAATTTCAACGTCACAGAGACATAAACTCCCAATTTTAAACTCGAGTGTAAGCGGTATTAATATAGGTGTGTAATGTTTATTTATCATTTTGTTTGGGCAGACAGAAATTAATTTGTCATCATTGATGTATATGCATGCCTCGTGCCTAGCTACTTTTATTGTTTCCTTTGATTTGGAGGTGAGGGCTTTCTATCGCTGACTTGCTGATGAGTGATGAGATCAAATAAACTGGTGGCTAGCTATTGAACAACTCCATCCACGGCTATTTTGACAGATAGGGGTGGGAGAGCTGAAATACTACTAATGTGGAAGTATCCAGTTGAAAACAGCAGATAGGATAGGACAAGCTGGCAGCCAAAAGATATGTACATGCAAATGCTACGCACATGTCTAGTGTTGTATCTACGTTCATTAGGAGTATTAAATTGGCTGAAAGTAGTAGCAGAAAAATATTCAAATCCCTATGACACATGGCACGTGCTATTTCCACAGTAAATTACATTGTTTTTCAGTCTTTTTCTTATTGAATGAATGGGGAAAGGGTAAAGCCTACTAAGAAACAAGACTAATCAGGGAAATACTCAAAAACTATAATAGGCTCTTCATGTGAAGTGAAGGGCAATCCACCAAACTGGGCCAACTTATCAGCAACTTCATTGACTTTCCATAAATATATATGTGTTAATTTAGCTTGACAGAGTGGCTTAATTAAGGAACTTGACTGTTGAATAAGATTCTAGAGGAGCAATTTGATTATTTGAGAAGATGTGAGACCTCACTCATCCTTGTCAATGATATCTTTGCACTAATGCAGTAATTAACTTTGCTAACTGATATACCAAATATCCTGTTTATTCCATAATTGTGCTCGTTTTGGGCTTTTGACCCCCGTTTTAGTCACAGGAAAAAAAAGATAACACTAAATAAATTTTCAACTTTTTTTTTGCCAAAAATTTCCATCTTTTGAATAGCAGGACTCGTTTACAAATTTACTACTAGGTATACTATTTAAAATGTTGAACAAGATACATGAATGGTGTTCAAATTTGATTCTAAAATTTTTGTATGCTTGGGAACTAAAGCTTTATTTTTTAAAAAATTTCAAAAAAAGAAATTATACATAAACTAAAAATAATGATAAACTCAAAGCATCTTCGAATTTTATAGTGCGCTTTTAGTCCCTGAATAAGTAAATATAGTAGATTGTACAAAAAGTGCAAAAAGTTCATAATTTTTGAAGGATTATTTCGAGCAGTAATTAAGCTAAAAGACACTAACAAGAATTAGTCTGACTAGTAATTTGGTTTGGATCTCACCCAATGTCTCGAGTTTGAGTTTTTCTGCGTGACAAAAATTGCAGGTTTTTTTTGTACCCCCACATTCTTCCCCATACCCACATAATAGTGAAACCCCAAAATACCCTTGACCAAACGTATTTTTTTAAAATTTTTTGTCCAATCGTATATATGTTCAAATGCACATATATACGACTCTAAACATTAACCCATCGATATACACACCCCAGCGCGTATATACGATTGACCTACTCACATCAATCGTATATACGCTTTGGGGTGTATATCTGATGGGTTAATGTTTAGGTCGTATATATGTGCATTTGAACATATATACAATCACATTGTTTTCTGTATTTAATTTTTTTAGTCAAATAAAAATTAATTAAGGTGTGAAAATAGGTTTAGTGTGTAGTTCGTTAACACGTGACGATGTTATACGTCGAACAAATAATTTAGGCTTAAAAATCGGTTTTCGGGCAACCTACTCCGATCGCAATGAAACCACATCCATTAAATCCAAAAAAATTCAAGATTCATGACTTCCTTAGAAGTAACTTCTTATGGGACTACGACCTCAAAATCCCAAATTCCATCGTTTACTATTTTTTATAAATTTTTTTAATTTTTCATAGTCTCCAAAAAATCTAAAAAAATTTGCATAGACTTATTTTAGTTTTGTTAGATTTTTAGTAGTGTTTTTATAATTTTTTTGAGTAGTTTTGACTATTTAATGAATTTTTAGTAGCCTTAGCCTTTTAGTAAAAAAATTAAAACCATTCATTAAAAATAATAATAAAAGACCCATCGTATATACGTTTTGAGTACGTATATACGATTGGACTCAAAATAGCCATTGTATATACGTACTCAAGACGTATATACGATTTATTTATTTTTTTTAAAAAAATTAGTTTTCAAATGGGTATTTTGAGGTTTTCAAATTTAAGTGAGGGTATATGGGAATTTGGTGGAAGTACAAAAAAATCCAAAATTCTATTGAGAGTGAAGACGGGCCGGCAAAGTGGGTTCTCATGGCTAATCAAGTTCCTCATACGATAATGCGCACCAATATCACGGTAAAATGGATGGATAATGCGCACCAATGTCACAGTAAAAAAAAACTAAAAGACAAATTTTGACCTAATTTATCTTTTTTCCTAAAACGGAGAACCAAGCAAGGCATCAAGGAGGTTGTCCTCCTGAGAGACATTCCCAAGTTTCCAAGTGAGCATAAAAGAGAATCATTGTAGTGGCAGTGAAAGAAGAAGGCAGAGAAGGGAAATGGCAAAGCAAGATGATGGACAGAGAGTGGTGATCTTAGGAGGCGGTGTTGCCGGTTCCCTCCTCGCTAAATCTCTCCAATTACATGCCTATGTCACCCTCATCGACCCGTAAAACCCTTTTTCCTCATTTAATTAATTATTTGAAGTTCTTTCACTTCATTTCCCCTTTGCTTATTTATGCTTCAGCGGAATTTTTTATCTTAATTTAACGACATATCAGTACCTTTTCTTTCTCTTCTTTTTTGTACGGTTGTTGGGTTTAGGGTTATGTTTAATCTGGTTTGCTGCACAGTACTTGTTTATTGATTGATTTCAGGGAAACCTTTCATGCATACTGCATAGTAGGCGTTTTATTTCCCTCTTGTATATTTTAATCGCTTTTTTGGATTTCCCAAATTATCAAGTTTCAATTTTGAGGTTCACGTGTGTGATTTTGAAAGTTTCTGTTCACTTTATATTCTGTTGATATTTGAAGTGGTATTGTTCAAAACACCATAGAGATTATCAACTTTTTATTTTCTATGAATGCTTGTCCTGATTGAGTGCTATTGAATCCAGGAAGGAATATTTTGAGATTTCATGGGCAGGTTTGAGGGCTATGGTCGAGCCATCCTTTGCGGAGAGGATGTTGATCAACCATAGAGATTATCTCACCAATGGCAATATTGTTACATCCAGTGCTGTCAATGTGACAGAAACCGAAGTGTTGACTGCAGACGGCCATCGGATTGTATATGATTTTCTTGTCGTTGCCACTGGCCACGCAGATCCTGTACCCAAAAATAGGACTGAAAGACTTCATCAGTATACAGCAGGTAAATTTGAACATGTACTAGCAGGGTAACAAAAATGTATAACCTGATATTAAACTGATCAAAATAAGTCGACAATTAGCTGAGACTACATTACAATAAAGATTGTCTTTCACTGTTTCTGATATTCTATTTGCTTAGCTAATCTTTGAGTAGACGAAGGGCCCATTTGGATCGGCTTATTTGGGTTTATCTCTTGGCATAAATAAACTTGTGAGATTATTTGGTAGAGCTAATGAAATCAGCTTATGACATCTTCATAAGCTATTTTTAGCTAATTTTCATAAGCTTCTCGGGATAGCTTATGAAAACAGCTTATGACTTATAGAAAAATAGTTTAACATTATTTTATCCTTTATTATATAAACAGCTTATGCATAAGCAGTTAAGCACTTATATGATAAGCGTTTATGCCATAAACACTTAATTAAGCTGTGTATCCAAACGGGCCCTAAGTTACTTCCTATGAATTCAGGTAGGCTAATCATTACAATTGGCTTTGATGCCTTTATTACCTTGTATGACATGAATCATTGTAAGGTTTAAGTATCCATTAAAAAAGGACCGTGGAGCTCTTGTATTTGCCTTGGAAGAAATGTTAGAACCCAAAACTGATTGAACTTCTAGCGTGCTGCTGGCTATATCATTGGGCTTGTCTAGAGCTATTTGGAACTTTTTGTATTTTTTTTATTTATTCAATCATATCAGATTCATACACCGACATTGGTCATTTTAACATAGTGTTTTGTGAATGGGTTCCATGAGTAATGAATTGTGACTGTTAGCATGTAAAATGTGAAGTTCATCTTCTTTGGCAGAAAATCTAAAGATAAAAGCTGCTCGTTCCATTCTGATTGTTGGAGGCGGTCCTACTGGTGTGGAACTTGCTGGAGAGATAGCTGTTGATTTTCCGGATAAGAAGGTTACACTAGTGCATAAAGGACCAAGGGTGCTGGAATTCGTAGGGGCAAAAGCTGGTGATAAGGCTCTAAAATGGTTGAAATCTAAGAATGTTGAGGTGAAACTAGAGCAATCAGTTGACTTAGACAATGTAACGGATGGACCCAAGATATATCGAACTTCAGTCGGGGAGACCATTGAGGCAGATTGTCATTACTTATGCACGGGAAAACCACTTGCTTCGGCATGGCTTAAGGAAACTGTGTTGAGGAACGACTTGGATGCTTATGGAAGGATTAAGGTAGATAAAAATTTGAGAGTCAAAGGTCGGAACAACATTTTTGCAATTGGAGATATTACAGATATCCCAGTAAGTGCTTGCTTATTAGCAACGTATTCTGTTATTCCATGATTGTATATATAAATCATAATCACCCCCTTTTATAACACACTCAACAAGTTACTTAGTCTTATGCTTTTCCCATGATCTTCTGTCTGTTCCTCTTGAATTGAGAGGGTATGCTTTATTTCCTGGATTTTAGCCAGAATTGAGTTTTTACTGGTAACTAAAAGTTTGATGTAAAATGAATAAGAATGTTGCTTGCTCTAATTGCTACTAAACATGAATAGTTAACTAACTTGGCTTTCTCAGCAAATTATAGCAAGCTCATGAAACTAGTTTTCCTTTTGAGATATTTGCCCCATTCTATTGCTTTACTCCAGTCCCCTATTTTTCATGGGCAGTTGACTGGAGGTTTTACTTCCCGTCCATACAATTTAACTATTGTTCTTTATGTCTATTCAGTGACTTTGTTGGGGAATAAAATTGTTCAAACTCCTTGAATTAAGAAACTTAAGTTACTGCGGCTTCGAATTTTAAATGTGTGCATATTTCCTACAGATTTTAGTGTTTGTGTTTCTGGAGATGTTTTTTTATGTGCGAGTCCCTTTGATTTTTGTCTTGTATAAATCGACTCTCCGCTATAAATCTATGACATTTTGTTTTAATCTCTTTACTAGCCGCCTGATATGAGTTGTTTTTTTTAATGGAATTCAATACAACAGGAAATCAAGCAAGGGTTTTTGGCACAGAAGCAGGCAGAAGTGGTTGCAAAGAACTTGCGGGTGATTATAGAAGGAGGAAGAGAATGTAGGATGGAGACTTACAAGCCACATTCAGTATTGGCAATAGTTTCACTTGGGAGGTATGATGCCGTGGCGCAGGTCCCATTCCTGACAATCAGTGGAAGAATTCCTGGCTACATCAAGTCTGGAGATTTGTTTGTTGGTAAAACAAGGAAACAAATGGGACTCAACCCTGATATTGTATAAGTTTGACTTTATATTATTCATTCATGTGTGTATAAATAAATCACTCTGTTTCACTGTTTGTGTAAATTATGTTTATTGAGATGTAATTTTGCCTGAGTCAAATGTTGGATGCTTCTAATCCCCATTCCATTCCATGGAATTTAATTGTATTTTGATTTTTAAGCCCCATCTAGGGTGATTGTTTGTTTTTGGCTTTTAAATGTATATTTTGAAAACTAAACGTGGTTCGTATAATAAGAGCTGAAATGGTTTTTTTTACCCATTTTCAAAATACTATGGGTATGGGATCAACTTTTAAAACCATAAAAAAGTTTATGGAATTGAGTTTTTAGTTTTAAAATGAGTATCTTATTGTAAGTTATTATTACAATTTGATATCATTGCTAAAGTTGTTGATACGTGACGTCAAAAAAAAAAAACCCTCTTGGTGTTTTCCTTTTCTTTCCCCTCTTGTATAAAAAAAAACAATTGAGTGCTGATGCGAAAAATTAATGCCACATGGAATTGTTGACATGGCAGGTCGATGCCACGTGACGGTAACTAAAATCATAATTTATACTTGTTTGGATGTTGATGCGGCAAGTAAGTGCCATGTTGCAATGATAACGTGTCAATGTCATATGACAGTGCAAATGTCACAAGTCAAATGCCCTAGGTTGATGCTGACGTGCAAAGTCAATAAGATGTGGCATACTAAGTCCATGTGGTAGCGACATAGCTTGCCACGTCAACATTTTTTAACAGACGTGTGATGGAGAGGGACTAAGGATTAGTGCCACGCGTAAATGCCACATGATAATGCTGGCCTCCCAAAAATGCTCTTACCAAAACCACACTTTCAGATGGTTTTTTTTACCGAAAGCGTGCTTCTAGTAGGTATGAATATGCCTCAGACAAAAAATTTAAAAAAAATCCAAGACAAATACATAATTTTACCTTTCGATATTGTATTTTTCTAAAAAATAAAATAGAATTTCCAAGTTTTTTGTTTTGATAGGAAAATTTTCAAGTTATATACTACCGAAAGGATGCTTCTGATAGTGTATTTGACTGGAATTTTTTTAATTTTTGTCAGAGTCATATTCATAAATATTGTAAGCATGCTTCTGATAAGGGGTATTTTTTTTAGAATTGGCTTCAAGTTTGGATTTTGAGATATGAGGAGGCATTGGAGCTACATACTTATATTTCAAACCCTTTTTTGTGACTTAGTTAGTTAGTACTTAGTAGGTATTAATTAAAATTAAAAATTAGAAAATTGCCCATTCCACCCCATTATGTGTTCGTCATATCTTTAAGTCAATGTTTGTCACTATAATCCTAATCACGCTTAATTTAACCAATTCTTCCTCAAATCTCTAAATTCTTACTTCAAGTCAAGGGCGGTCAATCTAACCCTAATCACGCATAATAGAATCAATTCTTCCTCAATTCTCAAAATTCAAACTTGAAGTCAACGACGGTCAATTTAACCCTAATCACACTTAACTTAACAAATTCCTTCTCATATCTCTAAATTCTTACTTAAAGTCAAGGACGGTCAATCTAACCCTAATCACGCATAATGGAACCAGTTCTTCCTCATTTCTCAAAATTCAAACTTCAAGCCAAGGACGGTCAATTTAACCCTAATCACTTATAATGGAATGAATTATTCCTCATTTGTCAAAATTTAAACTTGAATTCAACGACGGTCAATCTAGCCCTAATGTAAAAAACAAGCAATTTTGGTGCAAAAATGTCAAGCATTAGTCTGCCAACTATGGATGGTAGATTCAAAACCAGAAAAAACAAAAATGATGGGTTGGCAGTACTTGCGAGCACAACTGCATATTGTTGCTATGAATTCCAAGGCATTTGCAATTCAACTGCGGTTTATATATGGTACGGTTTTATGCAACCGTACCTTCATTTTTCACAAATGTCAAGTACGGTACCTTACTATCGAACCGATTCGGTATTAAGGTGTCGTACAAAGCCAAAATACAGTGTGGGGGTGTTTGAGAATGTGTTCCACGAGTAGGGAGGAGTGGAAAAAACACATGCCTTTTAATTAAGACCCATACGTCGTATAACCCCCTCTACTCACTGGACACCCCTCAAAACTAGCGAAAAGACCAGAATGTCCTTAATGATACGCGCACTTCCATTTTTTTTGGAGATTACGATGGTTCAGAAGTTTACCATCGAGTGTTGTATCTTCACAGACACCCCCTTATATTGAATTTACTAGGGTCGGAAGTTCCCCACCGAACTGGTTCGGAACTTTGAGGCCAAACCATTCAGAGTTTCTGGAAAACAAGAGGGGGATTTTGGGAGATATTGTGGTGTTGGGGGTGTCCACCGAGTAGAAAGGGGTTGTATGAAGTTGGGCCTTAATTAATACCTACTAACTAACTGAAGTATAACCCCAAAAGTATGGGCAATTGCTTTTCCCACTCCCCCTCCTACTCATCGCACACCACAAAAAAAAATTATTCCAAAAATAACCTCGCGTGGAACGCTCTTGCAGGACGTGATAAGTGACGGTTCGAACGGTCTTGTTCGAACACGTTTGAACGCATGCATCCGTGTTAAGGAATATTGGTGAATGTGGTGTGAGGGTCCATATTTAACACACTCAAATGAGACTGTTCGAACATAATAAAATAGTGTGTTCGAACAAGGCTATACGAACAGGTGCGATTGGTGTCATTCGAATCTATTAAATTACGCAAAAGAGAGTGTGTGTGTGTCAATATTTAACACACTTGAATGAGACTGTTCGAACGTGTTCGAATGGCCGTGTTCGAACAGGTGATTTTTTTTGAAAAAAAGACGCTTTGGACCCTTTTGAGGTGTGTTTTGAGTAGGAGGGAGAGTGAGAAAAACAAAACCCAAAATATTGTAGCTCCAAGCCCATCACTCTTCTTCTTCACGAACACAAGGTCCGCAAAAAAAAAAAAGGGAAACCTACGAACATAGGGTTGCTTCCGGTGCAACCTGATAAAAACAGTGTAAGCCGCGTTTCGTCCTGCTCCCCGTTGCATAGTGCCAATTTCATCTTTTTCCCATTGCAGAAGCAGTTCTCGTCGCACAACCTCGCGCAGCACCAGATTAATACGTTCTTACATCGTTTCTTCTTCCCGGTGAGTTCCCCTTTCCATCTTCCTATATCTCCAGCTGTTTCTTCTTTCTGCCTCAAATCCATATCGATTTCCAATTGCATTTTATTTCTCCTTGCTATGTATGTATGTATGTATGTATGTATATTTATCATGTGTGTATTGTGTTTTTGTTGATGATTCACAGGTTGAATTTTTGTCACGATGAAAGTGAATAAGGAAAAAAGAGTAATGAAAGTGAATAAGAAAAAAAGAGACATACAGACTGGGGAAAAGAAGAAAAAAAGGAACAGGGAAGAAAACATTGATGCTGAGGCACATGTTACAGTAAACAATGAAGGTATATAAATTTGTTACGTTTCTGTACTCACACTCAGTTGAACTGTCTCTGAAATAAATTGGTTGTTTCAGTGGACCATGGAATGCAGCTTATAAAAATTAAAAAGGGGAAAGTTTCTACCAAACTGAAGAGAAAGAACAAGGACAAAAATCTAGTTGGAAGACAAAGACCAGAAGATAAAGAAGTTGATTTGGAAGATCAAACTGGTGAGTTGATGGTTATGGTGTGGCTTGTTCTACACTCTAAACTAGATAATTTACTGTCTATAAGTATAGAATCAAAAGTTTATTTTCTGGTATGTTGTATTTTTATTTATTTTTAGTTTTCCCATTATTGTATTTCCTTCTTTTAGTTTTTAGTCTTACCTTTTCCCCAATGCTATCAGATGGAGAAGTGGACAATTTTCATTCTAAAGCAGAGAAGATCAAAGACTCTAAAGAGAATAGAGATTCTAATATGGAAGCAACTATAAAACCTTGTAATAAGAAACTTCTGGTTTATTCCATTGCTGAAGTGTGATATATCATGCCGAAATCATACATTCATTTTCCTCATGGAATTTATCCTTGTTTTGTAGGTAGGTCAAAGGAAGCTAAGAAGAAAAGAAAAAAAGAGATTCAACATTCACCAGAAAAGAAAAAACCTCGTAATAAGAATTTTTTTCCAGTTGATTCCGTTGTTGTATTTTGAAATATCATGTCTGAAATCAACCATTCATTTTCCTCATCCTTGTTTTGTAGGTAGGTCAAAGGAGGCTAAGATGAACAGAGAAAAGGAGATACAAAATTCACCAGAAAAGAGAGAATTGGATCATCAGGATGAAATTCATACTATTTCCTCAGGGGATGATGACTGCTCAAACGGAATGAAAAGTATGAACTGCTTATTTCAGAAAAACTACTTTACATTTGCTTAAAAACTGCAAAATGTGCAGATAAAATTCTAATTATCTATATTGTATGACAGATGATATATATTTTTGTAGTTTCAAAGTTTCCAGAATAATTACTTATTGCGAAGTTATTTGCATGTACTTTGGCACAAATTGCAATAGTAGTTTCCATATACATATGCTTGATAAACTTCCAACATTTATGTTAACATTCATGGTACTGCTGCTGCTGCCTTCGTTTTTACTGCATGTGCTCCATCTCCTTTCCCTTGTTTCTTTGTTATGTTCATGACCTTTTTTCACTGCTTATGTTTGGGACCTCCGCTTCTCCCTTCTCTCCTTCTCTGTTTCGTTCGTGACCTCCTAAAGCCTGAAGCCTGCTTCTCTGTTCCTCCCAGTTTGATTTTTAATCTCTATCTCTATCTCAGTTTGCTTCTAGTGTTTTTTGCCCCTGTTTTATTTTAGTTTCTGCCCTTGTTTTATTTTTGTTCTCTATCTCTCTGTTTGCTTATTAGAGTTTTTTTGCCCCTGTTTTGTTTAAAATTTCTGCTCCTGTTTTATTTTTATTCTTTGTCTCTATCTCAGTTTGCTTCTTAGTGTTTTTTTCCGTTTTATCTTAGTTTCAGTTTGCTTCTCTGTTATTTTGCTTTTTTGAGCTTCTGCGATCAGTTTCAGTTGGTTGTATATAATATGACATGTAGAATTCACACAATAAAAAAAGACATTTCGAATTAGCGGTCATCCCGCTTTCTGCTATACCGCTATATCGTTTTTTGAGCCGTCCGCTATCCGGGATTTAAAACAGTGTAGACATAGCTTTTAACTTTATTTTCAACCTGTTGACAGTTGGATTGTGAATTTGTGATACACCCATGTACTCTTAGCATATTGTATGCTATTGTCTATTAATTGCAATGCCTGGTATAGTTTCTGACTGGGAAATACTCAAACTACAGAATGGATTACTGAATACCATCAAAGTAGACCAGGGTTGGAGGTATTGCAACAACGAATTGACGACTTTGTAACTGCTTATGAGGAAAAACTGGAGGAGGTAATGTTTTGAATAATGTCCTTCAAATCTTTACAGATATTGTATGCTCTTGTTGTCAGCCATTGCTTTGAATTTTACCACTTTATTCATATTTCTTGATAAATAGAGTGCTGGTTAACCCTTTTTCAGTAGGGATAACTATCATGACATGAATTTTAGTAGTGTTTTGAAATTGATTTTGGAAATATTTTGTTTAACTAGTTTCTTTTGTATACCTACCACCATGACTTTGAAAAATAAATAGTGAAAGTCATTTTCATTCCCAATGGGGGCTTTTACAAATAAATTGGAGTTATAATTGCATTAGGTTTAGTGTTACTTTGCATTCATGTGGTATGCACATGATGCTGTCTGCATTTGACAGCTTTTTTGTTTTTTGGCTTTGGTAGTTGGCACTAAATACGGCTTTACAACAAAAATGGCCTCTAGGGAGGGTCCCATGAACCTCCCTCTATGCTCACAACAATAGCTAGCTGAAAGGTTTTAGCAGTGGCATCTATTTTGCCATTGATGCCTCGAATGGCCTCTGGAGTCCCCCATGAACCTCCCTCTATGCTCACAACAATAGCTAGCTGAATAGTTTTAGCATCTATTTTGCCATCGACACCTCTACAGAATTCTAGAAATTTGCTGTCCTTTTCTCTTAGCCATAGCCTATAGCTGCAGCAACAATGGCATCTGTTTCAGGCTTTTCATTAAGACGAAGAGTGAATTTGATCGCTTGTGGAATGCCAAAATAGAATTACTTCCGACATGAACCTTGATCATTCTAGCTGAAATGACATCCTCCAAAATAGATACCTTGATGAGCCATTGAGCAACATAAAGTGAAGTGACCCAAAAAGACCTGCTCCTCCCTTGAAGCTTTACTTCTCATACCGTCCTTCCTTCTAAGTTCTAACCACTTTGTGTTCCTTAAGCTAGGCCTGTGAGGTCAAAAACCTGTCCTCAACTGTTGTAAATCCAATTCTATCTCTTTGTGCGAATATGATAGTAGTGTCAGATAAAAGTGCGAATATGATAACCTTTTTTCTCAAAAGTCGAGAGTGAAAGAGGCAAAAAACAGTTTAGAGATAACCTCATGGAAAGAAAAATTGCAAAAATGTGTGTTGTGGCTGTTGCCTTGATAATGAAAAGTCCTATTTAGGGATAGAAAAAGTAAAGTAGACATTTCTAGACATAAATGTATGATTCTTTTATTTTCTATCTACATTCCCAATTTTATGAGCTTTCCATGTCCTATTTTCTTTTACTTCACACTATTTGTGAAAAATTAATTGAAATGATGCCAAAACAGATCTTTTTCTATTTATAATATTATGTATTCTATATATCTACTATCTATCTATACCATTAACCTACTACCAAAATACCAATCTTACCCTTTTTCCAACTAAACAATTTTTAGATATTTACATAATTTCACTTTTTCAAACTTTTTAACTTTTTAAACTTTTTCACTCTCTCACATACTTTTTAAAATTTTTTCATCTCTCTCTCTCACTTTTTCACTCTCTCCTCCTCTTTTTTCCTCTAACTCTATCTCAATTTTCTATTTTTCATCATATATCTACTTTAATTTCATCTACATGTTTCCTTCATTTTTAATATTCCATTTTTCTCTAACGATAAGTTTTTTTTAAGTCTCTACGGGAAATATTAAACTTTGGAAAATTTGAAACTTTAATACAATTTTCTTTTCTAATCTCTACGGGAAATATTACATATTGCTGGTAAATGTTCACGAGGTAATGTTCGGACTAACTCAACTACAATTTGAAACTTTTTGGTTATCTACTTTAAATTAATCTTGAATTTCACGGGGTAATATTTGAACTAATTAAATTATGTCTAAGTCTATTAATAAAAACAACACGATAACACCCGTGCGTATGCACGGGTATACTACTGATAGTTATATATTATAACATGTAATTTATAGTTTTACTTAGATGAAAATTGTTGATTGTTGATAATATAAGAATTAGTATATTAAAGCGTATCATGTGCCCAAGTACATTGAGTATATACACACACACACACACCCAATTCTTGTTAGCTAGCGTACCGCGTACCCGCATTACAAACCTGGTAACTAGGGTTGTTAGTGATTACGTTTGTTACTTATTTTGGTTTGCGTTCAATTATTTTTTGGTCATTGCAGGAAAGAAAAGCAAAAGAAGCCCTTGTTGGAGATGGGGGATGGACAGTTGTTGTACACCACAAGGGTAGGAAGAAAACTACTGACTCTGAAAGTGGGATTGCCGTGGGTTCAGTTGCCCAAGTTGCCGTGGAGAATAAATTGGCCAAAAAGAAACATAAAGAAGTTGGTTTAGATTTCTACCGCTTTCAAAAAAGAGAAGCTCAGAGAAATGGTATAGCTTGTTTTTCATAATATTTTGCCATCTTTTATATTCTAGAAAATGTTTAGCCAATTTTGATGTCATAAACGTGTATTCCTGTTAGAACAAATAGTCAATAATTAAATATAAACCTACAATATTGGTTTAGAATAAAAGAAAAACATAAATATGTTGATTAAGCGGGGCGTTTCCATGAAAATTTGCACAAACATGTAAAGGGTCGTATTCTTTTAGATGATGTGTGTTTCTGTTAGTTAAGAAATATTAGAGTTATTAGTCTTGTATTAACCCTATGCTACCAGAGACTACTGTACAAGTGCCAGACCTGATTAATAATCTGAATAGGTGCATTAGGATATCATGTCGTGTATGTGTTACATTTCATTTACTCTTACCTTTTCCTTGTCTAAACACCGAAGTTTCAACTCTCTAGTTTCATTATTTATTCCATAGCTAAGGAAAATCATATGTTTTTCCCTTTATGTTCTTTTGCAGTTATCTTTTGACTTTCCTTATTATCTTTGCTCTTAAGATTTAAAATTTGTCCGTAATTAAAATCATGTACGAAAATACTAACAAATAATAATCTTGGATGTTCATGAAATGAATGTTATGCTGTGGTTATAGAACACTTCAAAATTTCAGCCAATAGAAGTTGACTCAGTTGGTAAAGAGTTGACTCATTTCCCACAAGGGTGTGGGTTCAACTCCCACTGTCAGTGTGAGAACCTCTTTGGTGGGTGATCTGTAAGTACCTCTGTAAATGCTCAAAGAGCATTGAGGACTGTCCTGACTCTGGTGACTCCTCGGAGTCCAACTCACCTAAACTTTAATTTACCAAAAAAAAGGACACTTCAAAATTTTTGACGTTTAGATCTCATGCTCTAGACCCCATTTTCCCCCAAGCTATTACTTGGTGACATTCTAAATTGGTTTTGATAAAAAAATAATTAATTTGTTCTTAATGGTCGAACTGATGTAAACGGTTCTTGTATTGGTTGCAGAGATCATGCAATTGCAGGATAAATTTGCGGAGGATAAAAAACGTCTGCAACAGTTGAGAGCTGCCAGAAAATTTAGACCTTATTAAGGGATGTTTATTACAGACAAGGTCCACGGTTGTTTTCTTAGTGGGAGGTGATGTTTGTTATGAAGTCATGTAGCTGATTTATCTTGTAGTCCTAAAAACATAAGAGTAATTTTGCAAGTGGTAGAGTAGGATATAAGTCTTTTCAGTTGAATTGTTATACATGATTTTGCAGGGATGCCAATGCTGGGCGACCCTATTGACCATTGTAATTGCGTTTTGCCTAATTTTGTGGATACTGTTTAGTCAGAACATTCAAGTTTAGCATATTTATTGATAGTTAATTACTTGAAACATGCAATTTCAAGAGGGGTGCAATAGCTATGGAAACTAATTAAATGATAGTATTCAGCACAATTTGGTAAATCAGAGTTTTAGCAGAACAATCTCCCTATCATTCCATGCCTTCATCCCTCATTTCACGTCAAGTCTTTCAACTTCTCCTTGCTGAATGTTGGTTAAATTGATGGCTTCCATGATATCTTTGGCATCACAGCGTATAACCTCACTGTCACGCCATCCACTTTTTTCTTTTTGAAAAATATTTTCGTACAATGGCTTTCCAATGATAGCTTACACCATGTTTGGATTGAAGGAAATTTGAAAGATAAAAAGTCTGGAGAAGAAAGAAAACACACAAATCAGCATAACTTTTGTCGTCTGGTGCAACATTAATGAAGGGGAATAAATAATATCTTTGAATTCAACAACTGTCAAGCTGTTGATTAATCATAATAATACTAGTATGTGAAAGAGTCTCACACAAATGGTCAATTCAGTGCAAGAAATTTTAATTTTTTCCTACAAAATTTAGCTACCAGTAAAATTAGCAACTCTAATCCTAAGCAAAGTAACCATCACTTAGCTGCAAGATTCATTTTTTTTTGACACATGCTTGATTCAATTTTATCAACCTTGTTTCACTTATATCACTATATAGATATTTTTGCAAATATTAACATTACAACGCGATACGAACTTAAAATATAATCAAAAGTCTGTGTAAAACTTTTGTTATACAATTAGTATATAGTTATTAAACTCTTTTATTTCTTAATAGAATATTAAAATATATATGTCGGTATTGGATTTTTCAGCAAGGGTTTGGTATCTTTTTTCCGTTGTGTCACAAGAAGTATATCTAGATGAAGAGAAAAGTCAATTTCCCACCCAACCCAATTAGTCATTCATACGCTGATGAAATTAATGGATAAAAATCTTACTATTAAATCCAAAACTATACAAATCAGACGCTGAATTCGTAATTTAGTAGTATAGTATTGGATAATTGTTACAAGTGGGAAATTGTCGTTTTCTTTCGGTCAAAGAAAAAAATACTCCTCCGTCATCCAAATATAAGGCCCCTTTCACACTTTTGTTTTTCCCTCAAAATATAAGTCTTTTTTTTAAATATCAAGATATATTTATTACTCTTTTTCCAAATATATCCCTAATTGATACTTTTAATTTGTCTTGGTAAGTGAAAAAGCTAACATTAAATACTTCTATAAACAAAAAGGGTAATTTAGTAATATAATATACACAAATTAAACATATTAATTACACTACCAACTTTTCTTAATCTGCGTAAAAATTATAAAGAGGGTCTTATATTATGGGACGGAGGAAGTATAAAGAAACAAAATTGTATTAATCCATAAGAAGATACTAGAAACTTGACGCCAGCATGGAATCACAACGCGCTAAGCTAACTCATGATACTTCGCTCCAACAAGAATTAAAGACAAAAAAGCCAATACAAAATTTCAATTATCATTTTTATTTTGCGCCGTTTCATTTGAACAAAATAAACAAGATTAAGCTAACGCAAGCTGGCAAGGCAACTAGAGACTTTTCTCGTTAAAAGTAGACATCAACATTAAATATTACGAATATTAATATCGTGGTCTTATTTTTCAATTAAAAAAATAGATTCCTTGTAAATGAAAAATTGCACACCTCATTTTAGGTTGTGAAGTTGACTACAGCTACCAATTGAATTGGCAATTTCCTTTATGTTTTATTTTGATGATACATGCAATGACGTAACTACGTCTATTTATGTTGTAGCCTTATCTCGTTTTCACAACACAACAACTAATCATCATTACAAACTTAATTAACTTCAAATTTACAAGCAAAGAAACAAGCTTAGAAAATGGTGGACAAGAAAGTAGTCATCGTAGGAGGTGGTGTTGCTGGTGCTGTCCTCGCTAAAACTTTACAACTTCATGCCAACGTTACACTTATTGATCCGTAAGCTCTCTCTTAAATTTGTTCATATAGAAATATAATCATGGTGTCAAGTTTAATTACTCTTTGATTAAAGACACAACTTATACATAATGATAAGTGCTTAATTAAGAGTTGTTGAAAACACAGGAAGGAGTATTTTGAGATTCCATGGGCAAGTTTGAGGGCAATGGTTGAGCCAACCTTTGCAGAAAGGACAGTGATAAACCATAGAGATTACTTCACAAAAGGTGACCTTGTTATATCAACTGCCATCAACATAACTGAAACTGAAGTCTTCACTGCAGATGGCCGTCAAATTTCCTATGATTATCTTGTTCTAGCCACTGGTCACTCAGATCCTATCCCCAAAACAAGAACTGAAAGACTTGAACAATACAAAGGAGGTAACCAATACTTACATACTATTAAGGCTAACTCTGTAGTCTTTATAAGGTTTCTTTTTGTCTAGAGGTTTTTGACCCTGCTCTAGTGTTTAGGGGAAAAGTCCTGACTAATCTGTCTTTAGTAAGGTTTTAAATTGCGGCCACAATCACACCACAATTTTTGATATTTTCTTGTCAAATATTTGAACAAAGTTCCACCATACAATAAATTGCTATTGTCTGTTGTTTTGTGATATTTGATTGAATAGGGTTATTTTCTTTGAATGACAGAAAATACAAAGATAAAATCTGCAAAATCAGTTTTGATTGTTGGAGGAGGACCAACAGGAGTTGAGCTAGCTGGAGAGATTGCTGTAGATTTTCCAGAGAAGAAAGTCACTATAGTGCATAAGGGATCAAGATTATTGGAATACATTGGACCAAAAGCTTCTAGAAAGACTTTGAAATGGCTTAAAACAAAGAAAGTTGATGTGAAACTAGGGCAATCAGTTGACTTGGACTCTTTCTCAAATGAAAATAAGACATATCAAACTTCACTTGGAGAAATTATAGAAGCAGATACACACTTTGTATGCATAGGGAAACCACTTGGTTCAGCATGGCTTAAAGAAACTCTTTTAAAGAATGATTTAGATGGTCATGGAAGGATTCAAGTTGATGAATACCTTAAAGTTAAGGGAAAGAGCAATATTTTTGCAATTGGAGATATTACAGATATTCAAGTAAGTGTTGTATATTCTCGTCCTTAATTATTATAAGAAAAAACTGCAGTTTTATTTAGATTCATTAAATAATAACTGATATATATATATATATGTTACAGGAAATAAAACAAGGGGTGTATGCACAAGGACATGCTCAATTGGTAGCTAAGAATCTAAGGCTATTGATAGAGGGAGGAGGGAAAGAGCGTAAATTGGGAACTTATAAGGCACAACCAGCAATATCAATTGTATCACTTGGAAGGAAACACGGAGTTGCACAGTTTCCTTTTATGACAGTTGCTGGAAGGTTTCCTGGTATTATTAAGTCAGGTGACTTGTTTGTGGGGAAAACCAGAAAGGATTTGGGACTCCCACCTAATGTTAAAAAGTCTTAATTTGATGTGTGAAGTGTATATTTCCTAGTTTTTGTTGTGCATGTTTGAGTTGGTTATGTGTTTTCTTTCAGATTGTATTCTATTAAATTTCAATCATTTTGATGTTGTAACCTGTAAGTGTTGTATATTTGCCTTTTACATGAATAAATAATTTGAGTTCTGTTTCTTTTTTTTAATGATAGAATATTTGTTTCATCAATAGAAAGTAATACTAAAACAAAAAGGCCACATGGAATGCCACATTGGTGCCACATCATTTAAAATACCACCTAGGCGATGCCACATCAGCATACCATTTGTCCATTCAGCAATATTAATAAATTTCCAGTTTTTCTGAATAATTTTTTTTATTCGTTTGGGGCAAATTAATAAATTTCACTTTTTCGTAGGACCAACAATGCTAATTGTAAAACACAGACTTCAAACCCATCCAACCTTTACCAAGTCACAAATCTTGGCCATTGAATAAAAAAGTAATATATCAATGGTGCCATAAGCCACGGGGACCGATACCCAACTATTATTGGTTGTGGACCTTAAAATCCACATTCATGATAGGGTTCCAAGTAACATGAGAGCCATTATTTTTGGGAGCTTCTAAAATACTCAACTCACCAAGGTACTTATTGCGAATGATGTTGACCAATAATTTGTCGGTATTAGCTAGTGTGAATGTCCCAAATCAGCTTCCAAACAAATAAGTGTTTGTGACCCTAGCAATTCAAACTCCAAGGAAACCTTTTTTATTTTTTATTTTTTGGAAAAGTGATAGTATCCCAACCAACCAAGTGAATACCCTTACTATATATATTAGTGCCCTTCCAAATAGAGCAACTTGCATTTAGTAGGTAGCAATGACATTGAGCACAGATTTAGTTAGGGTCAATCTCCCCTACTTTATTAAGTTACTTATTCATCCATGAAGCTAAACTAGAATTTACCTTATCAACCAGAAACCAAACCATTAATCATCAGAAAACCGAGGTACTTATCAAGGAAAGGTGGGATACAGATTCCTGTGATAGAGACAATCTTCTCTACCTTGGTGCGAGTTACAACATTGGAGAAGAAATCTCTAGACTTCAAGATGCTAACCTTCAGGCCCGAGGCAGCAGCAAAGGAAAAAAAAAATCCTTTAGCACGCGAGCTTTTGAAGCTGTAGCCTTAAAGAAGAGTAAAACACCATCTGCAAAAAAAAAGGTGGGAAAGAGCTAGGCCATTCCTTGACAAAGTAACCGGTTTCCATCTCTACTCATCCATTGCCTCTAAAATACTATGAGAAAGTTTCTCCATACACATTACAAAAAGATATGGAGAGAGGGGTCCCCTTGGCGAAGTCCCTCGGTTGGAGTAAAGGTAGGGAGCCTATTCCCATTCCAAATAAGAGATAAAGAAGAAGATGTAACAAAATGCATGATAAGGTTGATAGTAATGGGAGAAAATCTGAAATCCATCAAACAAGTTTTAAGGAAATCCCAATTAACATTATCATGGGCTTTCTCCAAATCTAATTTAGAAATAATATCTCCTTTTATTTTCCTCGACTTAAGCATAGAATGAATAACCTTCTACACTCTCTAAGTGAGTTGGGCTCCGAGGGCTCGCCAGAATCAGGCAGACCTCATGGCTCTTAGATCGCTTACGGAAGTACTTACAGATCACCCACCAAAAAAGTCTTCATGCTGGTAGTAGGAGTTGAACTCATGCTCTTGCGAGGAATAAACCAACTCCTTACCAACTAAGTCAACTTTCATTGGCCAAAATTTCATTTTTCAGGAAAAAAAACAAAAAGAAGGTAGAAAAAACTAGAGCACAACATTATAAATAAGAAAAACAAACTAACATCAAAATCCCAAAATACGGATTTGGATTCTCTCCTTCTACACTCTCTATCTCTCTTATAAATTCTTATCTTCTCTCTTATTTTTTCTCTCTCTTAAATATATTATTTTAAGAGAGAGATAGAGAGTGTAGAGAATGATTGAGAGAATGTAGTAGGAGAGAATCCAAATCCTCAAAATACTTGTCTTAACATCAACATAATGAGCTCCAAAATCAAAGCAAATCTCTATAATTTCAACTCAATTCTCTGTAATTAAACTTTTGTATATTGAAGTTTAAAAATCAGTTATTAGTGGAACCATATATTTGACGATTTAAAGACGACAAAGACTTCAATATTTCTTTATCTTCTATAAACAATTGCATGATACTCTTATAATATTCCGACACTTTAGCTTGACATATAGGGTCATAGAAGTACTGTCCCAAACAATTTGGCGCGCATGCAAATCTTAAAAATTGGGCTCTTAATTATACTTTTATTATAAACTAATTTTTTTCATGAAACATATACCAATTGTTTTCATAAGTCAACTCTAAAGGTTTTTATAAACGCTAAAGTACATCAAAACACACAGTTTAACAGTGCACTTTATGTATTTTGGCCAAAATTATTATTTTTGCACCAAACCTAAGGTTATTGATAAAGGAACTTTACGTATTTGAACACTTTGAATTTTTTCTGAACTCTAAAGTACCCCAAAATACACAGCCGATCACACATTACATATTTTGTGAAAAAATTAATTTTTTTCTTCACCAAACCAGTTATTCAGAAAGAAAATTTGCATATTTGAACACTTAGGCTCTGTTTGGTAAAAAATAGCGGATAAGCGGATGAGCAGATAAGCGGATAACGGATGCGCTTAATGGATGAGTTAGCTGATAGCATATGTGTTTGGTAAAACTAGCGGTTGAACTAGCTGATAAATGTAAAATGACGTAAAAAGATATATTTATTTAATTCATGATTACATTTATTTAATAAGGATAGAGAAGAAATTTAAGAAAAATAACAAGGGTAAAAATGCCAAAAAAGTGAGACGCTATCTGCTAGCGTTTTTGAGCGTTTGAAAAAAACGATAAAGGCTAGTGCTTACCAAACACGTGTACTCTTCATCCGCTAGTTCCATCTGCTACTTTCATCCGCTATCCGCTAGCGGATGGGACGAGTCAAACAGAGCCTTAATTTTTTTCCTGAACTCTAAAGCACCACAAAACACACTACTCAACGTCACATTTTACATATTTTGTCACAAAATCAAATTCTATTTTCATAAAATTGGTTATTGTGTAAAAAATTTAGCGTATTTAAGCATCTAAATTTTTTTCGTAAGCTAAAGTACTCTTTTAGAGGCCCCTAAAAAATCAAATTAATTTGAGGCCCTGTATGGTGTGTAGCACACCTTGCACCCCTTAAAGGCCAGCCCTGTAGGGTCACATTTTATGGGTTGGGTTGGGTTTACTGAGTTCTCAATTTTTAGACCCAATACCCAACCTATCCACAATGAGTTTGTCTATTTTGAAACCAACTCAATCCAATTACCCCAAAACGATTCATATTTTGTAGTTTGGGTTGGGTTGTCAGGTTGGGTTGGGATACATCACATTCCCGTGCCCACCCATAAGTATAGGTACTATTGATTATAGTACTCCCTCCGGACCTATTTATAAGCAAAAAATCACATTTTAGGTTCATTGGAAAACTAATGTATTTGAACTACATTATAGTCTAAATACATTAGCTTTCCAAACGAACCTAAATGCTATTATAAATAAATCCGAAAAAATCCTAATTTAGAAACAAACACATATTTAAAAATAATAATAAAAAAATTGCATTCGTAACAATACAACTACGAGGTGATTAGTGACAGTTTGGCTATTTTTTTTTTTTTTTGAATTACAGTACTACCAATACCTAAGTTATTATTGTATGTATGTTTTTTTCCTCAACTATCCGGCCTAACTATCCGTACCTAAGTTTTTTTCCTCAACTATCGGCCTAACATTGTCTGGCTGAGGGGAATATATAATCAAAAACAACCACATCAATCAGTCTTTCACCTTGTCATCGCCCAAGACTTCTTAATTTTTCTCCCTATATAGTAATAGTAGTACTACTACTGTATGCGCCAGCGCCTAATTGTCAACAGAATCGCTATTTGGACGATACTTATGTGAACAAAGTGGATAAATACAATATTTATACGGTGGGACCTACTTTTCTTTCTCTCTTTTACTCCCTCCGTCCCATATTATATGTCTTTTTAGAGAAAAAATTTGTCCCACAATACATGTCTTTTTAGAATCTCAATACAACATCAATTTTCTTTTCCATTCATACCCTTCATTATTTAATATATCTCTTCCTACAATTTTACTTTTTATGTTTCCAATGTCATCAATGAGGGACAATTTGTTAAACTAACTCACAATCTCTCTTTCCCATACAAAATTAACTACTTTTCTTAATTCCTGTGCCACAACCTTAAAAGACATCTAATATGGGACGAAGAGAGTGTATAAATAAAAGAGAGAAATGAAAGTAGGTCCCACAGTATAAATGTTGTATTTGTCCACTTTGTTCACATAACCATTGTCTAAATAGTAATTTTGAATTGTCAATTGCCAGCTTGCCTCAGCTTCCCCTACAGTGCTGCTCCCAATCAAATCACTTTTTTTTAAAGTTTTTCTCCTCTTCAATTGAAAATAATAATATTTTACTACAAATTTAACAATTAATAATCAAAATATATTTTTCAGGAAGAAAATATTATTATGAACAACTTATTTTGTCACAATAATTTAATTGAAATAATTACAAAATAGAAAGAAAAAAAGGCATGTAATTTTCAATACTTACAATGATAACAACTTTTACCTTGAGCTGTTGGAAATGCTCTTGAAGTGTGCAGAACAATTTAAATTCATTCGTTTGGATGAATTTTTTTTGACATCAAATTATATTTTTTTATATACAATTCATTTATTTTTGAAAAAATTATATTTAATTAATTTTAAATTATGTAGAAATTTTTACATATATAATTATTTTATATCTGGTTATAATTACGAAATTTATTTATTTTTTACTCTTCTCTCACTTATTGGAAATTTTTTTAAGAAATTATTTGTAATCATGAACAAGGGAGAAAATCATTTTGCATTTTATAAAATATTTAATAAATAAAAATAAATAAGTTTTTAAATATTCTTTTTAATTAATTAATTTTTTTTTTTGGTCAAGTAATTAATTTATTTAAAAATCACAAGTTTACCAACTATATACATAAATTTTGCTCATATGTTAAAAATAACATTTTTCCTCTATGAATTGGAGGCCCAAACTCAATGTGCAGTGTGAACCAACGTGGTTGGCTCAGTTGGTCCTTTGGCCATGAGTCCCATCGGGGGTCGTCTGGGTTTGCTCCCAGATTCGATTCAATTGGAGCAAATCACGTTGGCCACCTCGGTGATTCAGGGAGGCGATTAGTCGCCGTTGTCGGCGTTGGGACACTGGCTTTCATTCGCTGAGGGTTTCTTGAGAGGGCTTGCTCCTTCCCTTTCACAAAAAAAAAAAAACTCAATGTGCAGTGTTGCTTGGGATAACCAACCCCCCCCCCCCAAAGATTGGATTCTTTCATTTTGAGAGACAAACTTGGAACTTTTTTGTTTTGTTTTCACTTTTCCTTTCTTTTGCTTTTGCTACTTTGTAACAACACAAAGTAGTGAATTGAAATATTTATGGACTTTCAAATTATTCCATTACAAAAAAAAACGCCATTTAGCGAGGCACGTCATGGAGAATATATTAGGCCCTCGCAAACTCGATAATTAGCGGCGGATTTTCGGATCCTCGCTAATTTTCTGCGCTGCACACACTTCAAGACATTTAGCGACAGAATTTCTTGGTCCCTCGCTAATTTCTGGCCTTGACAGTACACTTTGCGAAGACGCTCGGACAATTTGACAAGACACTTCTGATTAAGCGGACGGAATTAGCGGGTCCTCGCTAATTCCTTCGCCATGCTATCATTTTTTTAATATTAATCCGAACCACCTCTTCTTTCTCTCTCATTTACACTCTTTTCTCTCTTCTTCTCTCTTCTTCTCTTCCACTCTCTTCTTTTCTTCTCTTCCACCACCACACCACCACCACCAACCACCACTCTCTTCTTCTCTTTTATTCTCTTCCACCACCACCACCACCACCACCACTCTCTTTTATTCTCTTCCACCACCACCACTCTCTTTTCTTCTCTTCCACCACCACCACCACTCTCTTTTATTCTCTTCCACCACCACCACACAACCACCACCACCACCACCTCTACGACACCACCACCACCACCACACAATAATAATAACAACAATAATAATAACAACAATAATACTAATAATAATAATAACACTAACACTAATACTAATACTAATACTAATACTAATACTAATAATAATAATAATAATACTACTAATAATAATAACAGTAATACTAATACTAATACTAATAATAATAATAATAATAATACTAATAATAATAATAATAATAAACTCAGATTGAGAAGCGTGTCAGTCAGACTCGGGAAGCGTGTTGTCAGCATTAGCGACGGAATTAGCGAGGGACTGACCCTCGCTAATTAGCGACTGACACAATTTCCCTCGCTAACTGCATTAGCGAGGAGGGAATTAGCGACCGAACTGGTCCCTTGCTAATCACCTGTTTTTTTGTAGTGTTCCAATCGGATGAAATCACGGTCGAACCGCTCACATAACTAAACCAGAAATTGTGTTCAGTTATGGATTAACTAGTTCAATTGGTTTAGTTTTTAAAATATTGAGTGATATTACCAAGACAAGATAGTGAAATATATCATAAAAAATGATAATGAAATCCCCTCTATAATATAATTTTGTTTGTATTGTAAGTATGTTGTTATTTTAGTTATTTATAGTTAAAAAATGATTATGAAATCTCCCCTATATTACCAAGATAGTGTTAGTTACTTTTGTATAAAATAAGAGAAATATTAAATTATTATTTTAAAAAATTAAATTATAAAAGTTAGTTACAAATACAAGAAAAAATTGCATAGTTAGTTAAAAATTAGATATAAATATTTTTCTATAAATAGAATTTAAGAATCATGTGTGTGAGAGTGAATTGAAATATTAATGGACTTTCAAATTAATGTACTCCAATTTAGGGTATTGCTTGAGGAAATTTTGAGTTGGAGGAGAAAGAGTAAATTTGTTGAATTTCAAATAAAAGTACCAAGTTTCCTCAAAAAATAAAATTTCTAGTAACCTTAGGGGAAGAGTTCAAATCCCCTGGGGCACGTTTTGTAAAATGATCTTTAGTGCTATTTTAATTAATGATAATTCTCTTTCACTAATTTATAAAAAATATTTATCAGCTATTTCAAGATCACGTTGAATAATATTAGTCCAACTTTGAATGCAATCTTTCAGAAAAAAAAAAAACTTTGAATGAAATTTAGTCTCCATTCGATAAAAGTTTGATTCATAATAAAAAAAAGGTTAGATGATGACTTGTATTGTTAAAAGTCATTCATACAACCAAACCAAGAAGTCTAGCATAGCACAGTAGTTACATGCTCTCTCCTTCCTATTTTGTTTGTTGTTTTAACAAAAATAATTTGTTTCAAAACAAGTTGGTATTTTAGATTCTCAATGAAACTTTTAATATTCTTTTCTACATATATCTCTATTAATTATGATAATTTTTTACATCTAATAAATGATTCATATTTTTCTATGTAGAGAGATAAATGTGTGTCAAAACGTTCAACTACAAACAAAGTTGGTCGGAAGGAGTAGTTTTTTTTTGTTGACAATATTGTTAGGTAGTTGGTTTCCTTGGACATACTTACTATCGGCTATGACTTAGGGTACTACGCCTTTTTTAGATTTTTTTACTAAACCAAATTTAGCCATTGGATCCCTTTTTATTAATCTAATTTGATTTAATAGTTGATAATGAATAAGGGTGTTGTTGTCATTTTAAAAATAAGGGTGTTGTATTTTTTTTAAAAAAGGGTGTTGTTGCATATATAAATATATATGTCGTGGTTCGAGGTGGCAGCCGGCGGTGGAGCTCAGGCGACAGGCACGACGAAGCTCCGGTGACCGACGTCGGTTGGTGGCGGCGGCCATGGTGGTGCCATTAACCACAAATATTAATCTGTGGTTAGTGGGGGTTTGTGGCCACTAACCACAAATTCATATTTGTGGTTAATGGAATCCAACTATTGTTTTGGATTGGATAAAACTTAGATGTAGTTCCATATATTTGTGGTTAATGGGGCCACTAACCATTGAATCTTTCTCCAAGCATGTGAACAACCACCGTCGGAAAACCAATGCATCGTTCTCGTAACCATACCACAATGAGAACGAGAACTACACACCATTGACTTCTGCCATGTTTTATTCTTCAACTCCAAAACCACTACTGAACCATCTGGAAACACCAAAATTTAGTTGTGTATTCTTATATTTTGTATCATCCTTTTGGTTTCAGATCTGGTGCATCCTCCTCGGATGGCTCTTAATCTCCCCCTCCCTCTAAATCCCCCTTCTCAGTTCATCCATGAGTAATACAATCTTGAAATCATGGGTTTCGTTTTGCCTCCCCCCTCTTAATCCCCCTTCTCTTTTGTTGCAATTTCTACTACCGCCACAGATTCAACTGGCTGAACCGTATTTCACAGTGTCTTTCATTCCTCACTATCACCGATTGTAAAATCATTAATGTAGATTTTTTAAGTGATGCTAATGTGAGTTTGAAGTCGTATTTTGATTTAGGTGGATCCCTTTGTTTGTTATTATGATTGTATATTTTGTAAGTGGAATGTTCAATTGAAGCAACAATGGTGTGGTTGAAGAGACAAAGGAGAAGTAGTTAGAGGGAAAGATGTTAACAGAGACTAATGAAACGTTTGATGAAAGAGAAACATTCATTTTGTTAATAAAATAAAAAGTCCAGGTGTTCAATTCTTATTGGAGAACAGTAAAACCAATACCAATCCAGTACCCCATTGGTACTGTACATAAGTTTTGTCCTTTTGGATTCCACTAACAACAAATATGAATCTGTGGTTAGTGGCCACTAAACCCCACTAACCACAGATTCATATTTGTGGTTAGTATCATGAGGAAAAACTTGTTGGTGTAAGTATCATGAGGAAAAAGTTGCGAATAACCACAAATAAGAATATGTGATTAATGGGGGTTAGTGGCCACTAACTACAGATTCATATTTGTGGTTAGTGGAATCCAAAACACTAGTTGGATGCCATTAACCAAATATGAATCTATGGTTAGTGGCCACTAACCCCCACTAATCACAGATTCATATTTGTGGTTAATGGCAACACCATGGCCGTCGCCACCAACCATTGTTGGTCTTTGGAGCTCGCTAAGTCGGTCACTTTAGAGCTCATGCTGGTGCCGCCGCGCTGTCATTGGAGCTCATTGGCATGGAAATCCGTCGCCGACGACCACCGACAACCACCACACACACACACACACACACACACACACACACACACATATATATATATATATATATATATATATATATATATATATATATAACATTATTAATAAATTACCCCAATACCCTTTTTAGTAATAATTACTAAACTTTTCTTTAGTACCCTAAGTCACACTCATAGTTCCATTTTTGTTTGTGTAACATTTGTTTCCTCAGAGCATTCACAATGGAGGACTCTCTATTTGAGTCATTAAAAGGCCTAACTTGTACACATCACTCTTTTATACATTTTTAATAGTAATGCCTAATAAGCACTCAACTCCCCCAATGCAACACCATCAAAAAATTTCTTAAATGGGTCCCACAAATAACTACACATCATCTTTATCATTAAATAACTCACAAATTTTTAAATGGTGCCCACTTAAGATAATAGAGAGAAAGTCCTTGTACAATGACTCCTCTCTATAAGGAACTCAATTGTTTTTTTCACAATGGTATTCCTTATTAAAGATAATTTTTAATAAGAAAAAAATACTATAAAGACCACCATTGTAGATGCTCTCATGTATGTATCAAGCGGTATTTTAAGGTAGGTACACAACTGATTATCCACTGTTGAGTTCCAACTTTATCGCCATCTCCATAATGCCAAGATTTTTCAAGTTGAACCTTTAATTAATAATTCTATATTCGCCTCTATAAAGTTGCTAAGGCATACTCATGCACTAATGGATAAGTTGGACTTTGGTTCTATCAGTTTCGTATCAAATAGAACCAAATATCATCAACCAAATTGATACTAAGTTGGTGGGTTTGGTGAAGCTGAGTAGCGTCCATTCCTTCTAATTCTGGTCTTGGTGCGGTGGTCTGAAATGGTGAGGGGTGTTGGAAGTTCCTAATCTTTCAAAACCCTAAGTCTAATCTACCCTAATCAGGCTTTAAAAATATAGTCGTTACAAATCAGCCACATCACATAGTCAAAACAGAATTCAAATTAGTTTCCTAGCCTAACGGTTTATTTAGTTAGAGGCTGTTAGCTCTACCTAACAGCCTCTAACTAACATGTCCGTTTTCTATCTAAGTGTATATATATAGATAGCAAAGTGTAAATATTTTGTACAGTTTTTCATACATTTGAGAAATAAAACTTTACAGTCTTTTCAGTTTTACTCTAAGTTCTATACTACTCCTGAAATACTCCCTCTTTACGTATGCTCCAAGTCTTTCTGGGTTACTATCAAGAATTCTGGGTTCGCTAGTGCATTCAAGGAGTGAATGTACCTTGCAAACAAGAGAAAATCTGGGTTAGTAATTAGGTTTTTCGATGGATGAAAAACAAGAGAAAGAAAGAAAGGAAACGATAAAGAAAGTGTTACTGTTAGTACTCTGAAAAGGTTTAGGTAAAGATTCAGGTGGTGTTCATCTCAAGAACACAGTCAAGGTACATGAAACAGCACAGATACAAGGCAATATTAGGGTTTCAGAATAACAACCAAGAGAATTAGGGAAAATCACAAAGGGTTTGTGATTATACCTGATTGAGGCTTCTGGAACCGTGAATCAACTCTCCTTGTACCTGCAAGCAAAGTAGAAAATTAGGGTTTCTACAATAAGGGTTAAATCAAAGGGAAAGTGAAGCAGAACTGTAAAGAAGGGTGAAGCTACCTCAGAGAAGGAGATTCACAAGCAAGGTTGAAGGATTCAACCAGATCTGTGCAAACTAGGGTTTGCAAGATCGCGAAGGTGAGAAGTAAGATTGAGGGTCTCAGCTCAAGCTTCAGAACAAAAACCACCGTGGGTTTTGTTCATCATCAGCCAAGATCATCATCGACGGTGAAACCAGAGAGAACCACCGCTTCAATCACCAGAATCACCGGTGAGAGCAGTGGTGCTCTAGGGTTTCGTAGAGAGAGAGAGAGGCCGGAGAAACAAGAAGAAAGAAGAAGGGTTCTTGGTCTTCTGAGAAGAGAGAAGAGTAATAGAAGGCTAATATACGTCGGGTCAGAAACAACCCGCGTGTATCCAACAACAAACGGGTCCGGGCGCGCAGGATCCAGCAAAAACATTTGTTTGGCAGTTCAAGTGAAACTGGGCTGGAGCAATTGTAAAGCTTGGGCTTTACACATTGCACCCTCCAGCAGTTACTACTACCACCTGCAAGGAAAAACAATTAAAGTTAGCAAAAAATTCAATATGGTATCAGAGCCTTGGTAAAAACGATCCAGGGCAACTTTCTAACTCTATTCTCTGTTTCTTTTAAGTTCTTTAAAGTTTCTTTAAATTTCTTTAAACCGCACTTGCATGTGTGAAATTGTGAGAGTAAGCGTGTTCTAACTTTACGTGTGTGTTTAAAGTGTAAATCTGCGAGAAATGGGAAAAAAGAAACAGTTATGTTCCTAAGCTCAATGGGAACAACTATGATACTTGGGCTATTCGGATGAAGCCTATACTAGGGTCACATGGATGCCTATATACTTGGTGAAAGAGGGCCTCACGGCACCTCAAGCTAATGCTTACCCACCTGCTTGAAAGAAAGAATTCCTTGAAGGTAGAAATGAAAGACTTCATGGTGCATCACTCATCCACAGAGCGTGTGGAGAGGAAGACTTTGAAAGGGTGAGGACTGTGAAACCTCTAAGGCAGCATGGGATGCTCTAGAACATTATTAACGTGGTGCGGCTCAATCAAAGAAGAGAAAGCGCAAGCTCTAAGAGCACGATGATGAAAGCCTCAAAATGAAAAAAAGAGGAAAAGGTGGCGATTTCTTCAATGAGTGAAGAAGATCAAAAATGATATGGCTCTCCAAGGGAGAAGCTTGAAGAGAATTCGGTGTGCGAGAAAGATTCTCGGATCAATGCCAAAGTGGTGGTATGTGGTGACTAACACCATAGAAGAAACTACAAAAAATGTAGGCTGAAGCTAGAGGAGCTCGGGGAAAACTAGAGCCAAGGAGATAAAGGTGGAGATGCGGAGGAAGAATCGGAAGATGAGGACCAAGCCATGTATGCAGCCTAAAGCTAAGGGCAAGAAAGGTAAAAGGGAGGTAGTGATAAAAAGTCTAAGAGTTCTAAGAACAAGTCGGTACTTCTAACTCTTCTACTAAATCTAATTCATCTAAAAATAGCAATGCACCTAAGAAAAAGGATAAATCTAAGGTACAATGTTATAGGTGTGACAAGATGGGGCATTATGCCTTTGAATGTCCCACCGTAAAGAACTCTAAGCCTAAGAAAGGAGTTTTACGAAGCCAATGTGGCTAAGGAGGACTCGACTCAGATCTTGATGAATCGAGATAATGTTGCTTTCAAAGATCTTTGTGTGATGAACCTAATGAAACTAAGCCTAAGAATGATAGGATTAAAACTAAGAAAGGAAAGGAATATGTTGTTTTAATAGTAACTTGGTAAAGATGGGAAAACTATAACGAGTAAATCTGGTACTTAGACTCGGCGTATGTTCTAATCATATGACAAGTAATAAGAAATGGCTAATTAACTTTGATCCAAGCTGTTAGAATTGCTATTAGGTGTGCTAATGGTAAGACTATAGTCTCTAAGGGTAGAGGAATATAGAACTAACTAGAGTTGATGGGAAAAGGTAATAATCTATGATGTGTTATATGTTCCGAGATAAGTTGCAATCTAATCGACTTAGGACGATTAATTGAAAAAGGGTTTTCTTGCCTAATGAAAAATGCTAAGTTGAAATTGTTTGATAAAGAGGATAAGCTAATTCTAACTACTCAACTAGCTAATAATGTAACATTTAAAGCTAGTATAAGCAAGACCGAGGCACTTGTGTTTAAGTGCCACCACCGATGATGATACTAGTTTATGGCATAATAGGTTTGGACATCTTCACTATAAGGCTCTAGATAACCTAAGTACTAATAAACTAGTAAAGGGGTTACCTAAGATAGCTAACATTAAGGAAAAATGTACTACATGCCTAATGAGTAAACAACCTAGGAAAAACTTTAAGAAAGCAGTTGAACACGGATCTAAAGACTTATTGGAAGTTGTGTATTCTCGATTTGTGTGGTCCTATGGATACTCCATCTATAGGAGAGGAACAAGTACTTTGTAACTTTTGTGGATGAATACTCAAGGAAGATATGGGTATATCTACTCAAGTCCAAAAGTGATACTTTCAATGTGTTTAAAAGTTTAAGGCTATGGTTGAGACTCAAAGTGGAAAGAAACTAAAGGTATTAAGGATCGATGGTGGTGGTGAGTATACTTCAAAGGAGTTTGAAGAATCGCACCACCACGATGGTGTTGTTCATGAGGTAACTCTACCATATACTCCACAAAGCACAATGGAGTGGCGAGAGAAAGGAGAAAGCAGGACTATCCTAGAAATGGCTAGGAGTATGGTAAAAACCAAGGGACTACCTAAAAGACTATGGGCGAAGCGGTGGTGGCTAGCGCTGTCTATATTCGAATAGATGTCCTACAAGAGGTTTGAAGGCTAAGGTGCCCTGAAACTATGTGGAATGGTGAAATACCTGCGTATCTCACTTGAAGGTATTTCGCTCGATTGCTTACTGACCATATACACGATAGTAAGAGATCTAAACTTGAGGACAAGAGTAGACCTCTAATCCTAGTGGGATATCATCCTCTGAGGGGTTCTGAGCTACTAGACCCTAATACAAGTAAAACCGAGGTGTCTAGGGATGTGGTTGTGCTTGAAGACAAGCGGTGGGATTGGGAGAAAGGTGAGCAGGTAGGTTGGTGGACTCTACAACCATTGAAGAGGTCTTTAACACTGAACCTAGTGCAGTGACACTAATTCGATGAAGAGGATCTGTTCTACCTAATGATGACCTATGTTACCCAATGTGGATCAAAATCCACGAAGGGGTAAATGAGGAGGGTGGCAGGAACTTGCACAAAATGTGCGAGGCTCCTCCTAGGCCTCAAAGAGACAGGAGGTTACCTAGGAGGATCTTTGGATTTTGAGGTACACATGGATAATCAGTCACTAATGATGGTGATCCGGTTCACTATGCAATGTTAGCGAGATCTTTGAACCAATGGACTACTTAGAGGCACTCAAGGATGTGCATTGGAAGAAAGCTATGCGAGGAAGAGCTCAAGTCTATTGAAAAGAATAAGACACGGTCTCTAGTTCGGATACTAAAGGTAAGAAACCTATTAGTGTCAAGTGGGTTTTCAAGCTCAAACTTGATCCTAAAGGCAATATTGTGAAATACAAGGCTAGGTTGGTTGCAAAGAGGCTTCCAATGAAAAAGGGGGTGGATTACGAAGTGTTTTCACTGTGGCCGGGCATGAGACTATACGTTTAGTGATTGCCTTGTTTGTGAATAGAGGTTGGGAGTTGTTCCATATGGATGTTAAGTCGGCATTTCTTAACGGTTCATTAGAGAAAAGATCTATATTGCTCAACCACTGGGTTTGAGAAAAAGGTAAAGAGGAGTATGGTTACCTATTACATAAAGCTCTCTATGGGCTAAAGCAAGCCCCAGAGCTTGGAATAAGAGAATTGACTCTTTTTCAAGGAAATTGGGTTCTCTAAATGCATTAGTGAGTTTGGAGTCTATACTAAAGGTAGTATTGATACCTATTTACTAATTGTGTGTTTGTATGTGGATGATATGTTGGTCTTTGGGAGTAGTCCTAGTGAAGTGGAAAAATTCAAAGTGGCTATGCACGGTGAGTTTGAGATGATGAGACTTAGGCAAACCTGTCATATTTTTAGGGACTTGAGTTCCTAAGGGTACTGAAGGTATAATTCTACATCAAGCTAAGTATGCTCTTGAGGTACTAACTAAGTTTGATTTGTTAGGTTGCAGTCGCAACAAATCCTGCAGAAAGTAACCTTAGCAAAGAGCAAGTGAAGGTGATGCTAAGGTAGATGCTACACTATCTGAGTGACTAATAGGCTCTTTGAGATACCTATGCCATAGCCGCCCAGATATCTTGTTTGCAACTGGTATGACTAGCAGGTTTATGAATGACCCAAGACAGGTACACTTAAATGCCACTAAGAGAATCCTACGTTATATTTCTGGTTCTACTAACTATGGAATATTCTTTCCTAAGGGTTCTAACTTAGGGAAAAATATTCTCCTTGGCTTCTCTGATTCTGATTGGTGTGGTGACCAATTGGATAGGAGAAGCACTTCTGGTTTTTTGTTTAAGTTTCAAGGAGCCCCTATTTCATGGAGCTCCAAGAAACAAAGTATTGTGGCTCTGTCCTCCTGTGAGGCAGAGTATGTGGCAGGTTGTGGAGCAGCAACTCAAGCAGCATGGCTGGAGTCACTACTCAAGGAGCTTAAAGTGGACCTAACTCAACCTCCTACTCTAATGATAGACAACCAATCAGCATTAAACCTAGCAAAGAATCCTGGTGCTCATGGAAGGACCAAGCATATTGAAGCTAGATACCATTATCTAAGAGAGCAAGTTAACAATGGTAGGCTAAGTGTTGAATACTGTTCAACACAATCAATTGGCTGATATTTTTACAAAGGTCCTCAAAGGAGAAACCTTTGTAAAGCTTAGAAGAGAGATAGGACTTGTTGCCTTCTAAACTATGAAGGCAGCAACTAAAAGCTATTCCTTAGAGGCTTGTTCTAAGGTGTCTATTTCTAGTGGCTATCCCAGAGGCTTGTTCTGGATGTTTTAGTTCTCTCTAACCTAAGCTAGCTCTAAGTGGTTTCACTAAACTAACTTAGGGCTTTCTAGATTAAGGGGGGGGGGGGTGTTGGAAGTTCCTAATCTTTCAAAACCCTAAGTCTAATCTACCCTAATCAGGCTTTAAAAATATAGCCGTTACAAATCAGCCACATCACATAGTCAAAACAGAATTCAAATTAGTTTCCTAGCCTAACGGTTTATTTAGTTAGAGGCCGTTAGCTCTACCTAACAGTCTCTAACTAACATGTCCGTTTTCTATCTAAGTGTATATATATAGATAGCAAAGTGTAAATATTTTGTACAGTTTTTCATACATTTGAGAAATAAAACTTTCTGATCTTTTGATTTTACTCTAAGTTCTATACTACTACTGAAATACTCCTCTTACGTATGCTCCAAGTCTTTACAGTTACTATCAAGAATTGCAGGTTCTCGCTAGTGCATTCAAGGAGTGAATGTACCTTGCAAACAAGAGAAAATCTGGGTTAGTAATTAGGTTTTTCAGTGACTGAAAAACAAGAGAAAGAAAGGGAAACAGTAAAGAAAGTGTTACCTGTTAGTACTCTGAAAAAGGTTTCTAGGTAAAGATTCAGGTGGTGTTCATCTCAAGAACACGGTCAAGGTACATGAAGCAGCCAGCAGATACAAGGCAATATTAGGGTTTGAGAATAACAACCAAGAGAATTAGGGAAAATCACAAAGGGTTTGTGATTATACACGATTGAGGCTTCAGGCAGTGAATCAACTCTCCTTGTACTGCAAGCAAAGTAGAAAATTAGGGTTTCTACAATAAGGGTTAAATCAAAGGAAAGTGAAGCGTAATCAGTAAAGAAGGGTGAAGCTACCTCGGAGAAGGAGATTCACAAGCAAGGTTGAAGGATTCAACCGGATGCGTGCAAACTAGGGTTTGCAAGATCGCGAAGGTGAGAAGTAAGATTGAGGTCTCACTCAAGCTTGAACAAAAACCACCGTGGGTTTTGTTCATCATCACCAAGATCATCATCGGCGGTGAAAACGAGAGAGAACCACCGCTTCAATCACGAGAATCAGGTGAGAGCAGCGGTGGTGCTCTAGGGTTTCGTAGAGAGAGAGAGAGTAGGAGAAACAAGAAGAAAGAAGAAGGGTTCTTGGTCTTACGAGAAGAGAGAAAGAGTAATAGAAGGCTAATATCGTCGGGTCGAGAAACAACCGCGTGTATCCAACAACAAGCGGGTCGGTAGCGCGCAGGATCCAAAGAAAAAACATTTGTTTGGCAGTTCAAGTGAAACTGGGCTGGAGCAATTGTAAAGCTTGGGCTTTACACATTGCACCCTCCAGCAGTTACTACTACCACCTGCAAGGAAAAACAATTAAAGTTAGCAAAAAATTCAATAAGGGGGTGGTCCTTGTTGCGGCATGTTGGTTTGGAAGTCGCATGCATGATGGAAGCCGAGAGAGTGATTTGTGGTCTTCGCATTGTAAAAGTCACGAGGGCTCAAATTGGAAATATCAGAAACTAAACATAACTTTTTTTTAAATATGAGGGCCCAAATTGACTAATAATTCAAGAATTAATTTACGGGAGGAAATGAACTAGCCATAACAATTGGGATATCACTTGAGAACCCAATTCTTATTGAAGTAGAGTAGAAGAAAATGAATATTCCCTATATATGATTAAGCATATTGTCGTATCTGATTTTTGTCCCCTTAGTGGTTATTAATAATATGAGGTGTTTTTTTTTTTAAAAAAGATTCAAAGTTGTTCTAGACTAGGCCACGAGACCCATTAGGCGAAATAGACATGGATCAATCAGCTTAATAACTAGGATCCATTGTAAAAGTCATGAGGGCTCAAATTGGAAATATCATGAAATAAATTGAACTTTTTTAAATATGAGGGCTCAAATTGACTAATAATTCAAGAATTAACTCACGAGAGGAAATGAAATGAACTAGCCATATAACAATTGGGATATCGGTCGAAAATCCAATTCTTATAGAAGTAGAGTAGAAGAAAAATGATTAATTCCAATTTCCGTCGTTGTGAGGGCATGACAGGGGTGGTTGTTGCAGAGCCGAAGGAGAACGACGGTGGTGTGGAGGGATTTGAGGTTTCTGGCGCAGTGTTGGAGGGCTTTGGGGATTTTCGGCGTGGTGTAGATGGATTTGGGGTTTAGGGAAGAGATAGATCCATGGTGGAAAGTGACGATGGAGGATGGCAGAGGTTGAGGAGAAAATAGTGGGTGAGTGAAATTTTGAGAGATAAGAGTGTGAATGAAATGAGGTCGAAGGAAAGGGAGGGCTTAAGTTCAACGGGAAATCGACGAAATAGCGACGATTTTATCCGTTGGAAATACCGTCTGATTTAAATTCTCGTCAGAAATCTTAGTGGCAAAACGAGCACAATTTTTTTAGCGACGAATTTTGGTCAGTCGGTTTTTTTTGTAGAAAAACAAGAGTTTTCTTGTAGTGGCTCAGTGACATATGCTATCTTGGGACATTGGGGTCGACTGCAGTGGACAAATTCAGTGTTAACCAGTGCAGAATTTGCTCTTAAACATTAGCGTTGAAAGCGTTGAGACACTCCATGAATAGCCAACAATGATAATGATACCAGAAAAAAAATTGAAACCTAATAAAAAAATCGCACCATCTTGAGAGAAAAAAAGTTGATTAAACCCAATATCGACAACTATAATAGCAAGATCGCATCTTTGCCGATTTTGGTGGGAAATTTTTTTCCACCCACTTACCAATATACCCCTTATTTTGTATCCCACTGTTTACCAATATACCCTCACTCTATATTTTTGGATCAACATATCCCCACTCTATATTTTGTGCCCCACCATTTACCAATATACCCCTCATTTTGTACCCCACTGTTTACCAATATACCCCCACTATATATTTTTAGACCGACATACCCCTGACAATTTTTTTCCCCAACATTCTTTTTTTTTATTATTATCAAAATGTACCCCTTATTTTGTACTCTACTGTTTACCAATATACCCTCACTTTATCCGATAACTATTAATACACAATCGTTGACTTCCCCACTTTTGGTGGGAAAATTTTATTCCCACCAATTTACCAATATACCCCTCATTTTGTACTTCTTTCGTTTACCAATATACCCACACTCTATATTTTTGGACCGACATACCCCACTCTATATTTTGTACCCCACCATTTACCAATATACCCTCATTTTGTACCTCACTATTTACCAATATACCCCCACTCTATATTTTTGGACCGACATACCCCTGACAAATATTTATTAGTCCAACACTTTTTTTTATCCACTTTTGGTGGGAAAATTTTATTCCCACCATTTACCAATATACCCCTCATTTGTACACACATTGTTTACCAATATACCCCCACTCTATATTTTTGGACCGACATACCCCCACTCTATATTTTGTACCCCACCATTTACCAATATACCCCTCATTTTGTACCTCACTATTTACCAATATACTCCCACTCTATATTTTTGGACCGACATACCCCTGACAAACTTTTAATTTGTCCAACACTTTTTTTTTATTATCAAAATGTACCCTCATTTTGTCTGCCCACTTTGCTTACCAATATACTCCCACTCTATATTTTTGGACCGACATTGTTGCCTCATCCCACCAAGGGCTATTGTTGCCTCTTCGTCTATATGTTTTGCGCATTTTTATACCCCCCTTATAAAATATTGATGTTTTTTCGAAACTACATCTGTATGCATGTTAATCACCTCTCCATGCATCGCACGGGTAATCGTCCTAATTTTATTTATATAACAGATCGGTGTCGTATCTAAATGGCTGGATAGTACAAATAAATAGTAGTACTAGTACTGTAGTGTGTTGCAGAGAATCAGATTTGGGAAGGGCACATCCCAAAATTGTAGCAGATATGCAAAACATGTTATTGGAAGGGAGTGAGACTTAAGACTATAACGTTGGACAGCATATTCTGTTTATGTCATCTACTTCTGTTGTTGACATCATCTATCTGATAGCTGATTCAGGTGGCTCGACGACAGCCACATATAAGACGGCGCTGTCACCACTCACCAGTACTGATGATGTTCATATATAGATGTTTAGCCATAATTAACTCTTCTGCTTTTCTGTCATTAATCATTTCTTTAGCAAAATGGCTGCACTAACCATCATTATTCAAATCCTTCAACCACTGCTATATAAATGTGTGCATTGTAACACTTGTTTTCTTAAATCATCACATGCTTGGAAACTTCTGAGTTCTTAGATACATTTAGCTAGCTAGCATTGATGGCATCAAAATCGATCTTTTCCTTTGTTATTTTACTAGTGTTGTTGGGTTTGTTTCTGATGAAAGAGCCTTCTGGTTAGTCAATGTTCTTTATTATGTAGTAAAACAATGTTTTATTTCTTCATGTTTATATATTATGTTTGGTTACAACTTACAAGATTGATTAGTTCATGCACGTTGATACTTAATATTAATTTGTTCACTGGTAGATAACTGTACTGCATATGGTTGCTTGGGTGCTGATGTAGCTGGTAGTGGTACCAAAGATATTCTGAATAGGAAGGTTTGTAGCAGACACACAGAATGATATAATCTTGTGTTTCTAGGCCAACATGTTAAGCTTTTTTAGAATTTATGTTTGGTTGTTATTGTGCAGATGCTTTCTGCTTTGAAGAGTAATGAAAAGTATGGTGAAAAATCAGTGAGTTGGGAGTTGAGGAAGGTTCCTTCAGGGCCAGATCCTCTGCATCATAATGGTGGAAGCCCCAAGCCTGAAGCCCCTTAAATTCTAAAGTTACTCGTTACTGTAGTACTAGTAGTTTCTGCTACCAATGTAATCGGTTTTTCATTACCTAGTTTTATTATTGTGAACTTGTAAGTTCAGTATGTTATGTATTTTTGTCTTGTGGAATGTATATGTTAGTTTGTTTCCATTCTTTTCTTTTGTTGATTATTGTACACTTATTAGTAATAGTGCATGCATCATGCATGTAGTAAATTTTGTGTTATTATTAAACATTATGCCAGGTTAAGTAACTGACTCAAGTAGTAAAATATGGGGAAGTTTGCATTTGGACTTTATTTAGCAGAAAAGATAAGAAAGTGATGCTTTTCTTTTTTAATTAAAAAATCTGATGGAATTAGAATGTATTTTTTTTTTTGTCAAAATCCAAAATGAGATACATACTGTAGATTGGATAAAAAAGGAATTGAAAAGCAGTGATATGATTTGTTTTGGATCTTTCCACTAGAAACAATTAATAGGTAACTGCAGAGATCCTCGTTCTCATTTCATTTCTCAAGTCTTTTTATTACTATTCTGTTTCTCAAGTCAATATTTCATAATGACGATGGATAAGATAAGACAGCAATGACGCTCATACTGGCTGCGATGCGATGCGATGACACAAAGTGAATACTCCACCTACTCAAATACTATAAATATTTTGTACCAGTAACTCTAGCAAAATTGGCTAAATTCCTATGGTACTTGCTTTAACAAAAGGAGGAGGATGGGGATCTTGGAGATGGTGCATGTATTTTTCTTATCTAGTTCATTGTAAAAGCAAACTAATCAGCCATCTAAATAAAAAGGTGTTCATTGTAAAAGTGATCATATTTGAAATCAAGATAATTATTATTACTATTTTTTTAAAAAGCAATGAATTGGAATCAATAATTGTGAAGGAGTTGATATTTCGTTTCTTTTTTTTATGAATTGACCATATCATTAAGTTTTATAGAAAGAATTTTCTAACAGGCTGCAAAAATCAGCCATCTAAATAAAAAGGTGTTTCGGACTAGGCCGAGCCCAAGTCCAAATTTGGGCCCAACAACAGCCCAATCATGCGTCCTAACGCTTTCTATTGGTGATCTGTGTGTTGCATCCATCAATGACTGGGATCATATGCATGAATCCAGCGGACGAGGACGCTCCACTTCAATTATGCGCTATAAGCACACACTGGGACGCCTATAAATACCGGCTCGAGTAAGGTACAAATCATGGCGACTACAATGGGAGTACCAAACTTCTCACCTTATTCTCTTATCTCTCTCTTGTCACTCATGGCACCACGAGGAAGATCTTCCACCATAACTACTCCACGAGTCCGAAGCGTGGTTGAAGTGCAACAGGCCACTCCAGACCCCCGAAAGTGTTGCTCAACCCGCCGGGAGGCGAGGTCGCACCCACTTTGCATTCGCCTCCACCAGTCATCATTGAGGCGATATCAATCTCGGTGGATGCGGTCCGACAATTACTTGACATGCTCAACGATCGAGCTAGGAACTTTGCACACACAGCAAGAGGCTCGCATTTCCTAGGCAGAATTGAAGGTAGCCGCTATAAGGGTAACACGACACCCGACTTCAGGCGGCATCGTCCTAGGTCCCCACGCTGAGGACCATGGTATTGAGGCGTTACCGTTCTCCAATCTGGCACCGACTTGATCACTGATCCCCAGCGCAACGTCGTGGATGGATAAGCTTAGGATCACCACCAAGTTCTCCTCCAATCTCCCCATACTCGACCCATTGGCCTAAAAGGTCTCCTTCCAGAATCTCGTCACTCGCTTCCTCTTCCTCTCACCAACGTTCTAGAAGCCGAGTCAGATCACCACAGAGGGAGGGGAGCGACTGAATAAGGAGGTCCCGGTCCGACGCGGATCGCCGAGATACCCCACTAAGAGACAGGTCGCGGCCCGCCGGGTCGACTAGGCGGGGACCATTCACTCAGAAGATTGATGATTATTCGATTCCGAGAGGATTAGAGAAACCTCTGGTCTTGAACATGTACGACGACATCGGTAATCCAATTGATCTCACCTAGACTACTTCGAACTCATGTGGCAAGCGATCTTGTGGCGCAAGAAGAGACACATCAAATATAAAATCTTCCCCCTCACTCTCATGAAGTGAGCCCTTACTTGGTTCAGGGGTCTGAGGCCGAACTCGGTCTCTTCTTGGGACTAGCTTAGGAGACTCTTCTCGGCTAGGTTCCACCACCTCCCAATTGAAGCCGAAGTCGGAAGAAGTTCTCAAGGCAATTAGACAAGGGAGAGTGAGATTCTCCGAGAGTACGTGTAGAGATTAAACAACGAAGCTGCCAACGTTAGAAACCTTGATGACTGTCCCCAAAAACCAACACAAATATTTTCAGCATAATTTGTCCTCACTAATATGTTTTTCGAGAAACTTTCTAGAATGTCACTCATCTCATAAGTGCTCCAAGTCAAACACACGTAATAGTGAAGTTCTTGTATTTTGGGCTCTTGAAAATAAGATGCATCTTGTTGTTAAGGGTAGTACCAATCAAGTCTTATAAGTCCTCCTTCAACTATACAATTTTGTACCTGCAAAGCCTCAACATATTTGTCATTGTGATGTGAATTCAGCCCGTTCACATGTCCATTTGCTTAGAAGCGTGTCATGAGCCGCTCATTGTCCATACTCAGTCTCGCTAGCCTCAACTGTTTCACCAGGGTTGATGTAGTATAATTTAGGGTTGAGTTAGGCCAGAAGTCCCATATCAGATGTAATATGGTCTGAAGTAAAGTTTATAAGTGAGAGACATCCCTCATTCTACAAGTCGGTTTTGTAAGGTTGAGTTACGCCCAACCCAAATTTAAAGTGGTATCGAAGCCTATCGAAAACCGATTGGGCCATCCACTATCATGCCACTCAGGTCACACTCCAATTGTCCATTCCTGAGCGTAGAGGGGGTGTGTTGAGAGCCCCCACATTAATGTGATGTGATATGATCTGAAATAGAGTTTATAAGTGGGAGACTTCACTCACTCTACAAGTTGATTTTGTGAGTTTGAATTAGATCCGATCCAAATATAAGACAAACAATGGCCCAATAATTAACTAAAATCACATCATTCATTTTCATAAGAATCTTTATCACATTTAATGCCTCCTCCAAAGGACCATAGTTAATCAACATAGCACTTACTATCACATGGCGCATCTCTGAATCTCATTATTCTTCAAGTCCTTGTATCCATTCTAAAAGCGACCTTACAATGAAATACTTGAAGTTGATCAAACACCTAAACTTGAGGTGCTTAATTACAAAACAACTTTCATTCTACGTTTCAAGTTCTCTTTTGGTCCCCACACCAGATGTTTAAGAAACTGAATTTCAGGCCAATCTTTGAAAACGAGCAGTACCTTAAATAAGGTCATGAAAAGTTTGGTAGTAAGTATGAATATCAACGCTATCAAGGTCATGAAAAAATGATGATACGAGTTATATATATCAACTTTGGTTGAAGGTCTTCAACCAATAAAAAATGGTGGTCCAGTCCAACAAAATCACAATGGATAACATATGTAGCATTTTTTATGAATACAATATATAGTAGCACGGTTTCATGACTTTCATCACGTTGACATAGATTTTGATTTTTTGCCTATAAAACAAAGAATAAAAATAATATATCTTTATCTACATCTCCATACCTGTAGTAGCAGTAGTAGTACTAATAGTGCCTTTGAAGTATACTAAATTCCAAAGGCAACGAATTGGAAACAAACAAACTATACCTTTTGCTGCAGCAAATATGAAAGTGAATTTCACTCAAGAACTTCCTAGTAAAAAGATCTGCAAAATTTCACTGGAGTTGTATCCAAATCATCGAGCATCTGAAGAAGTAAAGGAGTCTCCAAAACCAATAGGCTTATTTGGTATACTTCCTTCACTGTTTTCAAGACTTGTATAGCTTGTGTCTATGCCTTCTGCTTCTTTCCAAATTTTCAACAATTGTGGAAGTGGTTGACTATAGTCAACGCCACGGCTATAATCAAATTCTTCATTAACGGGTTGCCATTTCTCTACTAATTCTGTCAGCACTTTAACTGCATGCCCCATGTCTGGCCTATGATTTGCTTCACTAGTAGTGCAATGTCCAGCAAGTTCAGCTACGATGGAAATGCTCTTGAAACTCTCTTCGCTTACTTCAAGAGCTGGATCAATTGCAGCCATTAGCTTTTCTTTGTCTGATTTGATTTTCGAAAACCATTGAACCAAGTACCGATTTTCCTCTGATCGGCTCTCGTCAAGAGCTGTTAGTCCAGTAAGAAGTTCCACCAACACAACGCCGTAGCTGTACACATCAACTTTAGTGGTGATTTTCCCTGTCACTGAAATTGAAAAACTTATAGTTAATGTGAGAAGTTAGATACATCAACCTATACAACTTGAAGAAGTTCTGCAGAGAGAGATGGAATCACATTTGTATCATATCAGTATCATGCTTTAGTTTGAACTAATAGACAAGGGATACAAGAATCATATTGCTTACAAATTCTTAAATATTGAACTCACTGAAAACATAGTTACATAGATATCATTTCCTTAAAACCTGTGGTCAAACAATTCTCCTTGGCAGAATAAATAACATTAAAGTATATTCTAGTAATTGAAAACAAACAGAAAAGGCCAGACAACATGTTACTACATGAACTATTAAATTAACACATAACATTAAATAGAACATGCTTTCCCAAAAATCAAACACGACCCGAAACGTAACCTTTTATTACACACTTAATTGTTTATTCTAATAACATCCTAACTAAACAAATAACAGCTAGGAGAGGAGAAACTATGTGCTAATATGCAGAGGTTATCATGATTCATTTTATTATTGGCACTAAACCATGCAAACATGCTAAATTTTGATAACTGTTTCATTTTCAAAATCAGAAAGAAGGAATGTCTAGTGGTGGTGATTTAAAGCAAAGGAATACCTGCATACTCAGGAGCAAGGTATCCAAATGTTCCAGCAAGCTTTGTTGTCACAGATTTCTGACCATCTGGGGCAAGTTTTACCAGACCAAAATCAGACACCTTCGCCCGAAAATTATCCCCCAGTAGAATATTGGAGGGCTTGAGGTCTCGATGGATGAAGGTCTCGCAAGCAAGATTGTGAAGATATTCCATCCCTCTAGCAACATCAAGTGCTATTGCAAGTCTCGTTGACAAAGACAAAGGCTCTAGGTTCAAGCTTTTCCAATTGAAAAGGTGTCTGCTTAGAGCACCCAGAGGCATGTATTCATAAACCAAAAGCCTTTCATTGCCTGCAATGGAATAGCCTAGCAGAGATACCAAATGTCGGTGCGGACCTTGGAAAGAACAGTTATTTCAGCTTCAAACTCAGCAATTGCTTTACTGCTAATAGCTCCACACTTCATTCTCTTCACAGCTATTTTTTTCTCACCTTCTAGTTCAGCCTTGTAAACCGTTCCAAAACCACCATGACCAAGCTCATTTTCTGGAGAAAAATCATCGGTAGCCTCGCGTAGAACTTGAACTGAGTAGACAAGGCTACCATCCTCAATTAAATGAGAGCTTTCTGTTTCATCACTAGTGTTAGTTAGAGAACTCATTCCTGTCTTTGCTGATAAGCTTCCAACTGTGCTATTTGAAACTGCAAAGTTAACTATCTTTTCTTGATTAGATGGATCATGAGAGTGAACCACAACAGAGCTGCAAGCATCGATGTGGGACTTTTTCTTCTTCAAGCAACACCATATGAAGGGAGAAATAACCAAAAGAGATACAAATGCAAAGATTGCAACTCCAACCACTACATTTTTGTATCTAAACTTATTTGGTTTAGGATCTAAATGGACAGAACTAGGCTGATTAGAGCTTGAAATATTACTAAAGGAAGGTGGAATAAGGGATGGTGGTGCCGGTTGTGGCGCCAATTTGTGTGGTGAAGGCTGTTGTTCACTTGAAGGTGGTGGGCTGCTAATAGGAGTGGGAGTCTTTCCAGTTTGATTAGCAAAAAGAGGGTTACCCTCAATGTAAACTTTCACATCAGGATTAAACTTAGGCAAAGGAGGCTCAACATTGTTATTAGCTAAATCCAACGACTTCAAATATTTCAATTCAGTAAAATTACTAGGAATTTTGCCAGTTATATTGTTTCCGGCAAGAAAGATTTTAACTAGTGAACCTAACTTAACAAGTGAGGGACTTAGTGTACCACTGAGATTTTTCCAGGCAAATTGATCATAGATACCTCAGAGTTGGGATTACAGTTCAATCCAAACCATCGATCTCGACACGGTTCATTACCAGACCATCGAGGAATGAGAAGTGATGGATAATTCAGACTTTGGAGAAAATCCAGCAGAGCAGTAACTTCAGGGCACATTCATCCCCAGGCTTAGATTGACAAAAGTAATTGGAATCATAAGTTACTTTGACAGACTTAGCAAACGCTGGTATTGGACCCATGAACATGTTATTGTCTAACACCAGTATCTTAAGGTCCATATTTGCCATAGCATTTGGAATCAAGCCAACAAGTTTATTGCCATTGAGGTTGAGCTCCTGCAGAGAAATTAGACTTCCAATGTTGTTTGGAATTGTCCCAGTGAACTGGTTTCCATGTAGCCAAACCTGTTTCAAGTAGGACATTGAAGCAATAACATCAATTGGACCTGTCATTCCACCACCTAGCTGATTATTCAACCACAAAACCTCTATTGAAGATTGACCAAAACTAGATGGAATGCCATCAGAAATTCTATTGCCAGAAAGCCTCAAATTTGTGAGTGAAGGCAATTTGCCTAGAAAATCAGGCAATGGTCCAACCAAATTACAGTTCACGAGAGAAAGATTGGTTAATTGCATTGAATTTTCCAAGTCCATGGGAAAGGACCAACCAGTAGTAGCATTCAAAGGGTTTTCTTCTAAAGACAAGACCCTAATGTTGGTGAGTCCATTGAAGAAATCAAAGGGGATTGCATCAAATTCATTGTAATCCAAGAAAGCAAATTGCAGTTTTGACAATCCACTAAAACTTGGCAACATACCGGTGAGATTATTGCGTTGAAGACCCAAATTTTGCAGCTCTGAAAGCTGGTTAAAGTTTGAAGGCAATGAACCTTGAAGACCAAGATTTTTAGCCTGGATTTGAGTGACTCTATCACCAGAACAGAAGACGTAAGGCCATGAAGGAGGGCCACATGGATCAGCTCCATTATCTGGCCATTTGAGAAGCTCTGGATTCTTCAAGCCTTTTCGGAAATCATTCAGAATGGTACGATCATTTGAATTAGTACCCCCGTGAGTCATTGTAATACTAATGATGATGGAAAACAAGAGAAAGATGGAAGCTTTCATATGAATAATAATACCTCCTGCCATGGCTATTTGAAAGGTGAATGTGTTTATATTTGTCTCTTACCGACAAAAAAAGCATAAAGAAAAGGGAATTGTTAATTTATTGAGAAAATGGGGAAGAGATTGAGAAGAAAAGTGTTGAAGAGTGGAAGTGTTTTTGTTGAGTGAAGAAAAGAAGCGAGAGAGTTAGTGTCTAAGTGGAATGATCAAAAAGATACAGGGGAAATAGAGAACAGAGAGAGAAGCAGCGTGGAAGGATGTTTTGTTTAAATGTTTGACAGAGGAGAGAGAGAGAGAGAGGATACATTCTCTTACAAAGGTGGTCTATTCTATGTTAGGAATGAATGAAAGTGGGGTCAATTCGTTTCAGTTGAGTCCTTTGGGGCCCCTTTGACGGTGGCTTTGCTTGCAGATTTTGTTATGTTCACAGCCTCCTGCCTCATAGAGTTACAAGTGTAAGTTCTTTTTCCAGCAACCATAATCATCAACACACGTCAAAATTTTGGTAATGTAGTAAGCCAAAATAACCCAAAATATGTGGTACATTTGCCACTCACCACTCCAGCTCAACATTTACTTTATTCAAAAAAAAAAATCATTTACTTAACCTATCTTCTTTTATCAGTTTTAGGCGAATACGCTCACAAATGTATTATGCGCAATTTTCAAATAAAAAACAAGACAGGAGGAGGAGGAGAACAACCTATAATAATGTTATCTATATTCGTCAAATGTAATTATAAAAACTTAACACATAATCTGATCACTCTAGGTTTGAGGATTAGTCTCTAGAGTTCTTGTATGAGGCGATACTCAATTTATGCCAAAAGAATGTAAATATAAAACTTAACCCATAATTAAAAGAGAAAAGAATACAACATAATTAGAAAGTGAAAACACGCGTATGTAGGTATAAATGTGATTTGATTTAAAACTAAACACAAATTTAGGTATCTTCTAATCTTGTTGATGCGAAATTATCTAAATAAAGAAAAAAATACCAATTTGAACATGTAATTGTTTTTAGATTCAAAAGTACTCCAAAACCTTACTATGCAGAATCACAATTTATGTATTTTGTCATGAATTTTTTCCATCAAACAGTTATTGAAGAAACGAACTTCACGTATTTGAACTTCTAAATTTTTCATGCACCCTTAAGTTCCCAAAATACACTATCAACATCATGACTTTACGAATTTTGTCACAAACTTATTATTTTTTACCGAACCGGTTATTTATGAAGAAACTTCTAGTATTTGAATACTTAAAAAAATTAAATTCTAAAGTACTCAAAATACACCGCATAAAATTTAACGTTACGCATTTTGCGACAAAATAATTTTGTCCCCATCAAGTACACCAAAACACACTATTTAGCATTTCATTTTAAGCATTTAGTTACAAAATGATTTTTCCCCATCAAATACACCAAATCGGTTTAGCAACGCACTTTATGTGTTTGTCATGAAATTAAATAGTTTTTGAGATTGTAAAAGTACCCTTAAAACATAAAAAAAAAAAAATTAGAAAACCTTCAACTATAAAAGAAGAACTTTGGATGCGGTAAAAATTCTATTGTGAGGAGTACCACACGGACCGATAAAGTCGGATACTAGTGGCGGCTGCACTGCAAGCGTAGATTTAGTCATCGGCAAAGGCAAATAGAAAATGTGTACCAATAACATGTTAAAAAAAATAAAAGAAGAATGGTTGGTCATAGTGTTTTAACATTTCACAAAGGGAAGCTAACTTTAGGTGTATATTAGTAAATCGATAAAGTTGGAGTATGAAAATTGCACACTAATGAGATGGTACCAAAAAAGTAAAAAAATAAATAAAAGGAAACAAAAAAAAACCAAAGTGAAAAAAAAAAGCCAATTGGCCAAAAATTGGCTTCCTCATTAAAATTTGTATTTGTGAAAGAGGGTGTGTGTGTCTTGGTCGATTCAAGTTTGAAGAATTGGTTGGCTATGATTTAATTCAATTTTCATGTGGGAAGCATGCAAGTAAAATAATGTGTCAAAGTAACTCATAAAGTTTTAGCAAAGCGATTGGTGGTAGCTTTTTGAGAGTTTTGTGGTTCAAAAAGAGGAAGTAAAATGGCGTAAGGCATGGAATGGAATTGAATTTCGTGGCAAAATCACAATTGATTTGTAACTCTATGCCAAGCCGCATAAGAGTTTAAGATAGCATCGCTGCATCCCTTCAATCTCTATTATCACCAGTCACCACCATCATACTTTTCTAATGACCACTTTTCTATTCTATCATATACTTCCTCACAATTTTTTTTTATGAAGCAATAAAACTCATGTTATTTCATTCAAAATAGAGTTTGAAATACAAATAGGAATAATATAATCAATATGGTGACTAGCAAATAATTAGCCGCCCTAGCTAATGAGTGAGCAACACAATTGGCTTGTCGTAGAACAAAATTGATGATCTGATTGGATAAGTGATGAAAAATATGCACGACAAGATGACACGAGTGCCAAACTCAGTAGAAGCGATGAGCTCTCCCATGAAAGCGCATCTACCACCTGTTTGCAATCCAGTTCCACATCAATACTATCAAAAGGCAGCTGCTGTATCCAGCGGAGTGACTCAAGTAGACCTAATGCTTCAATATCACGAGGAGGAAGACATCCATCAAAATGTATAGTCTTAGCTTGTAGGAACGAACCCAAATGATCCCAAAAACACATACCAATCCCACACTGCGCCTCCGTTGAAAACCAAGCAGCATCAACATTATTTTTAAACCGACCCGGTGGCCGGTCTACACGACCCGTGGCTCTTCTTTGCCTGATGGCTCGGCTTTGTGCAGTTTCCCGAGCTCTAAGCCACTCCAAAATTACCGTTCGGGCTTCAATGAGTGCAAGATTGATTGGTAGATTATTAGAGTTCCAAACCATCTCATTCCGTCGCCTCCAAAGACACCAGAACACTGCTACAAAATCGGTATGGTCCTCCTGCGAGAGCTGTTCCAGCAAGCTAAAAATTAATTTTGTCGCTCCTTCGGCCTGTAAAAATGCAGGTTCAATACGTTCCCAAATTCCTGCAACTCTCCATACCTGCTGTGCAAAATTACAGCCAAAGAAGGCGTGTCATTCATTCTCTAACACCTTGTTACACATAGGACAAATTCCGGGGCAATGCACACCTTTCCGTTGTAGACGTAACCGAGTAGGGAGGACCTCGCGAGCACATCTCCAAATCAAGAGTTTCAGTTTATTGGGAATCTTTAGTTTCCAAATAGCTATCCAATTTCCTTCAACACGGAGGTGTGATGAATCAACAATTTGATCCATTGCCAATTGATAGGCCGAGCGAACCGTGTAAGAGCCATCCTTGCTAAAATTCGAGATCAATTCATCTGTTTCAGCTGCTGCCAACCGTGGCATTTGTTGAATGGCCTTGGCTTCCCCATGAGAAAAGAGAGTATTGATGAGTTGTAAATTCCAAACGGTACCATTATGCAACATCAAGTCAGAAACTTTGCTACACATAGTGTTAGTTGGTCTTGGAGAGGTGATAAAGGATTGAGTTGAATTACGGAGCCAAGGATCATCCCAAATCCAGATACTGGAACCATCACCCACTCTCCATCTCATACTGCTTTGACTAGTACCGTGAAGCGCGGATGTTACGCCAAACAAAACTTGGGCTATGGCGATAGCGGCCCCAAAAAGTCCCCGTGGGAAATATTTAGATTTGAAGACTCGTGAAACTATAGCATCTAAGTCAGTGAGAATTTTCCAACCTTGCTTCCCTAGCATTGCCAAATTAAATATGTGGAAGTGTCGAGAGCCCATACCTTCGTGCTCCTTTCGCATAGACAACTTATCGATTCAACCAATTGATACCTCTACCTTGTCCACGATTCGAACCCCACGAAAATGAATTGATCATACGCTCCATTTCCTCCCGAGAGTAGTGGGGATAAGGAGCGTGCTCATACAATACATGGGGATTTCCTGAGCCACAGATTTGACAAGGACTTTCCTGTCAGCCTTAGATAAGTGCTTACCAGACCAACCTTGAATTTTACCCCAAACACGATCCTTGAGGTAATTGAAAATTGCCTCTTTTTCCCGCCTATCATAGATGGGAGCCCCAAGTATTTCCCGGAGCCTAGGCTCTCAGTAACTTCCAGGATGGCAGAAACTGATGCCTTAGTAGGAGATGTAGTGTTCTTGCTGAAATAGATTCCAAACTTCTGGTAATTGATGGCTTGCCCGGAGGCCCTTTCATAATTAGCAAGAATCTCTTTCGTTACCCGACTTTCATTATCATTGTACTGAAAATAAGAAACAATCATCAATGAACAAAAGGTGTGTAAGGGCGAGGCGCCCTACACACTTTAATTCCATGTAAGTCACCACGCCCCTCAACACGCTTTATGGCGGGTGAGCCGCCCGGTATACACAGGATGAATAAATAAGGGGATAGGGGATCCCCTTGCCTCAATCCACACCCTGGTTTGATTGGACCAACAATATCATCATTCTGATGACACGATAATCAAGCGGACTCAAGACACATCATTATCCATCCCACCCAATTGGCATGAAAACCCATTTTGATGAGAACATTTTTGGATATTGCCAGCCCGACTCTATCATATGCTTTGGCGATGTCTATCTTAAGAGCTACCTCCCCTGCTTCCTCCAACCTTACAGTTCATATGATGAATGGTTTCAAAAGCTACCATGGCATTGTCTAATATAGACCGGGTTTGCAATAAAAAGCGGTACTTTCGGGAGAGATACATTTAGGAAGCAACATGATTTCAATCTATTGGCCAAAACTTTAGATATAATCTTATAAACAACATTGCATAAAGAAATAGGTCGTAGGTCTCTCATAGAGTGGGGAATTTGTTTTTTGGGGATGAGAACAATATTAGTATCATTTAAGTGAGGAGGAAAATACCCTTGATGAAGCCAAGTACAACCTGCGTGGAAGACTTCTTCGCCACAGAGGTGCCAAAATCTTTCTTTTGTAAGCGGGTTCAAACCATCAGGTCCGGTGCCTTGTCTTTGTGCATGTCATTTAGAGCAAGCATGAACTCTTCTCTAGTAAAATTCTGTAGGAGCTGATTGTTATCATCTTCTGTAATTACGGCAGGAATAGTAGAAATTACATCATCATCATCATCGGTCTGTGGTGCTGGAACAATTGCTCAAAATACTCTCTTGCAGTTAGCGCAAGATCTTCTTGGGACGTAACCTGGACACCATCCTCACGGTGAAGTGACTTGATTTCATTCTTTGCGCGCTACGGTGGGAGGTGCGGCATGGAAAAACGTGAATTTGAGTCACCCTCCCGGAGCCACAAAACTTTGGAGCGCTGCTTCCAACTCTCTTCTTGCGCAAGGAGATAAGTGATGCGTTGTTGAACCTCCTTGTAGCGTTCAGCAGCCTGCACCGAGGTATCCTCCCGCAAAATGGTAAGTTCTTTCCTGCATAAATCAATATCAGTTCGAAAACGCATACGAAGGGATCGCCCCCATGTATTCATCTCATCAGTACACAATTTCAACTTAGTTAGCACATCAGATCCTTCACGATACCCCGACCTCTCTCCACGATGGACTCCAAATCTTCCTCACTTAACCAAGCATTCTCAAATTTAAAACCTCTCCTTCGGCGTCTAAGACCTCTCCTCACAATTCTATTCTATGAGTTTTTGTTTTTTCTATTCTATGTAAAATAATTTGTGGGTTATATATGGTACTTTTTTAATTGGCTTAACTATACTATTAGTCCCTAAGTATTATGGTGTCTAATTTTAATCCTCAACTTCAAATTATAATGAGTGCCATGGGTATTCTAATTGTTACCATTAGGTCGTTCATCTATAAATTGCAAAAAAAAAAAAAAACAAAAGGAAAAGTTAAGCTCACCTTAAAGTAATTCTAACTAAATAACACTTACAGAACCTTAGTAATTCTCTTGTAGGCCTAAACTCACAACAAACATCGTGTCTAGTCTGGTGGCTGTCATGTTGTACATTAAGCTTCCAACAAGGTGCTTGTAACTTGTGCTATCAACCTTTTCCACATGTTCATCTTTGTCGACTTTGCATCCATGGAGTATAGGAATTTTAAGCGAGTTGTATTTGACATGTCAAACCTTTCAAGTATTTCTATTGCATATTTTCTTGGCGTAAATACTACTTTTGTCCTGCAAATATAAGAAAAATCCATTAAGACCCTGTAAAAAACTTTAAAACCATCCTTACAATTACGTAATGTCTTTAAATGGGCCCTTAGTCTTTGTTAGTTTAATGTAACTCTGTTAATTTAATCGATGTGGATGTCTCCAAGGCTTATTACGTGTCAATAGATTGGGACACGTGGATGACAACAAGTCTTCTCACTCTCCGACTATCAGACCCTCCAGTTTCACTATCTCTACGCTCACATTTCATGTTTCTCACGCAAAAAAACACTAAAATCACTGCTGAAAACACTCGATTTCTAGGGTTTCGGCGAACACGAATCGGTGAGGAAGAATGCGAAGAAGCAATAACGTAGGCGGCGAAGAGGCAACGAAGAGGAAGGAAGGCACCACGAAGGCGAGGGAAGCCACAGCGAAGGCGAAGGAACCCATTGTGAAGGCGAAGAGTAGAAATTACGAAGAAGAAGGCAGCGAAGGTGAGTTCCTTTTGCAGAAACCACATGCTCTCACTTATTTTTTGTACTTTATGACTTGAAAACAAAATTTTTTGGGGTAAGGGAATAATATCACGTGGGTAGGGACCAATTTTCAGGGTCTTTGTGTGTTGTTTTTTCATTGACTAGGAAATATTTGTTGTTTTTGATATTGTTGAGGGTTGTGTAATTAGGTTTAGGGGTTTGAGGAATTAGAAGGCATTAGAATATTTAGGTTTAGGGTTTATGTAATTAGAAACAAATACAACATTTATAACCAACAATCTAACTTACCCCCAAATTGACATACCTCCAGAATCTTCTTCAACGATTTTCAGCATTGTTGGTTATCCATAAACGCATAGGAGAATCACATCCACATAAAGGGAGCAAGCCTTGCCTTGATGAAACATTCGAAGAAGCATTGCTTCTAGCCATTGGAGTGAACGAACAGATAAGAAGGAAGAAGAAGATGGAAGAACCTGCGTGTTTCAGATCTGAATGAAGAAGAAGATGATACAAGACTGATGCCACGTAATAACATCCATGTCAGATTAAATTAACAGAGTTACCTTAAACTAACAGCAGGGGCCCATTTAAAGACGTTACGTAGTTGCAAGGGTTGTTTTAAAGTTTTTTTTACAATGGCCTTAATGGATTTTCCCCATATTTGTAGGGGCAAAAGTAGTATTTAAGCCTATTTTCTTTGGAAAATTCCCACACCTTCACTTGACGCACTACTTCAATACCAAGGAAATATTTCATTTTTTCCAAGTTTGTCATGCTGAATTCCTTATTCATTGAGTTCTTAAAATCTTTCATCATTTTCACGTCATTGCTAGTGTATACTAAATCATCTACATATATACTTACAATTAGGATTTTCCCCTTTGCTGCCCTACTTCAGAAATAATGTCTGCTCACTTTTACTGGCCTTGAATCCTTGTTGAAGAAAATAAGTTTCAATTCAACTAAACCAAGCTCTTGGAGCTTGTTTTGAATCCATATATAAAAAGGTGGCTTGACATCAAGTTGATACAAAGTTCACCCTTTCTATGCTGCCAAGGCTGATAGTGTCCAATCTGCTAATACGGGAAAAAACTTTTGTGCAATTAATTGCTTGTTGTTGGGAATATCCTTTTGCAACCAACCTATCCTTGTACTTGTCCACTTGACCCAATTCATTCAACTTGGTCTTGTAGATCCATTTAACCGCTATCTTCTTTGCTCCTTCGGGTAACTCGATTAATTTCCAAGTCTCATTTTTAACAATGGAGTCTATTTCAGCATCCATGGTCTGCCTCCATTTGGGGAATTTCACTGCTACTTCATAACTGTCAGGATCAGTATGAATCATGTTCACTTCCTCCTCTTCACTAGACAGGCCCTCCCCATTGCATTGTCTCTGAGCCATACAGGGCGATCTCTGATTTCTTCCTTCATTTGTGTTTACATCTTGCATTCTTACTGCAATAGTGGCTGATTCATTTGTCTCACTCCCAGTACTCAATTCATTGCCTCTATCTTCAATTTCACTATCTTCATCATCTTTAGAGATAGTATCTGAATCACCCCAATCTCTATTTGTGGCTCTTATCCCAATCCCAATGCTCATTGTCTTCAAACACAACATATTTGCTCACAACAATTCTTTTCTCAATGGGATCATATAGACGATATCCCTTAGATTCATCATTAATGCCCAGTAAAATGCATTTCTTACTCGTGTTTCTAATTTGGTTCTTTTTGCATTTGGGATATAGACATGTCCTATGCATTCAAATACCTTTAGGTGTGCTACTGAGGGTTTGCACCCACTCAAGGCCTCCTCTGAAATTTTGTTTTCAACTGCTAAGGTGGGCGATCTGTTCAAAATATGCCTTTGTCCGATTAATGACCTCTAATTTGCAAATTTTAGGCATAATCTTTCCACACAACATGGAGCTTACCATGTCATGATGATCTTGTTTGTCCTCTCAGCTACTCCATCTAATTTGTTGTGGAGTGTAAGTTGTAGTTAATTGTCTCTTAATGCCTTGGTCTCTGAGAGAACTTATCAAACTCATTAGACATAAATTCTCGCCTCTATTAGTTCTTAAACATTTGATTTTCACCCAGTTTTATTTTCTATCATTATTTTAAAGCACTTAAACTTCTAAAATGCTTTTGATTTTTCTCCTAATAGATAAATCCAAGTTTTCTAGAATATAGTTTACATTTCAATACAATATCAACTTGAGTGCTTGAGTGACTCCGCAATTTTTTTGAGAATCCAACAATTAATCTACATAAGTATATCCCTCAATTTTTATTTTTTTAAAAACCTGTATTACGTGCACTAATTTCTAATTTGCTAAATAACAGCATGACATTGACACTAAAAAATTGAATATATATATATATACCCTAATACCTAAATTGTTTCCCGACAAAAATGTAGAGATTAGTTTTCTCGTTGAAAAGTGTAAAATACTAATATTGTTCTCGAGAACTAAAAATATGAGTCAAATTTGTTCTTACTACTTTTGGAGACCAATTTTCTGTATTTCAAAAATATACTTTCAAATAGGGGAATTTATATTATTTTTTTTTAAAATATGAATTGACTTGCGTGGGCGTATTAGAAAAATGGGGGTGGAAATAACAACCCACAATAATGACCCTATTTTATAACCTACTCCATAGTAGGCCTTTTTAACCCCAAACCCAAACCCACACATCCTACCAATTTTAGGGATTTTTTTTGTACCCCCACCATCATACACCATACCCCCTCATATTTCAAATATCCTTATATTACCCTTACAAAAATGCAAACGGATTTATCTATTAAAAGAATAAATTTGTAGTTAAAAAAATTGGAAAGCGAATTTATCTATTTTAATAGATAAATCAGTTGTTGCAAAATGCAAAATCGATTTATCTATTTAGTAGATAAATCTGTAGTTCTTTTCTAACTACGGATTTATCAACTAAATAGATAAATCCGTAGTTCAACATATAAATATTTATCATACAAACAGATTTATTTTGCTTGTATCACTTCTCTCTCACTTAGACCACGAGTCATATCTCAAACGGATTTATATGTTTCTATATGCTTGTATCACAAACGGATTTACATGTTTCTCACCAAAAAAATAGAATATACATACAAATGGATTTTGTTAGAATGGAACTCACTAAGAGAAAATTGTACCTCACGGTGGTGATCTTTGAGATGGAAATCAGAGATCCAAGTTGATATCGACTCAGATGTGAAGCGCGGGAGGCGCACACTGCAAACACTCCAGCGCCCAAGTCGACCCATAATAAAGATGGAGCATATGAGAGGAGTGGAAAAAGCACCTATTTTAGTGTGGAGTGGTATATATAGTGGTGCGGCCAGAGCTTGCTCTGAGTTGGGCTCCTAGGCACATTATCTCTAGCCAAAGTTGGATCCGAAACAGATTTATTTTGTCACTACGCATTTATGCTTGAATGTTTTGATGAATTTATATTGCTAACATATATATATATATATATATATATATATATATATATATATATATATATATATATATATATATATGGTTAACAGATTTATCTAATAAACTGATAAATCGGTTATTCAACTTATACACAACAGATTTATCTATTTATTAGATAAATCCGTTATTACTATTCAACTACAGTTTATCTAATAAATTGCTAGGGTGTATGGGGTATCCTAGTAGGGGTAAAAAAAATCATCCCAATTTTAGGGGACAGTAGCTTCCAGGCCCACTATCCATACTTTTGCTTACAGTCCCCCCACCCTTCCTCTTCCAACCACCAGTTACTTCCTTCACCAACATTAAAATCTATTGAGTATTTTTTTTTACCAACGTTGATTGTTATTATTATTTTTGACCAATATTGATTATTTTCAGATACTTTAAAGATCAAATTAGAAACAAAATGTAAATTTATCAACTAAATTGAGGATTTGCTCGTTAATGCGGCCCTCCCATCAAATAAGCTTGCAAGTGTGCTTATCAAACTTAAATAAATTTGCAAGTGTGCTTATCAAACATAAATAAATTTGCAAGTGTAGTGAGTTAAAATTTATGTTCTGAAATATAATAATGGATTATTAGTTATTCTTAGCTGCCTATTTATGACTTCACCTTTTTCTAAGAGAAATATATTATTATTATTATTATTATTATTATTATTTAAAATAAAGATTACTCCAGATGACGTGGTCTTCCTTTTTGCACTGTGTTTGTGTAAGATTTTTAATGTGGTTTTATTCTAGTTTATATTTGTCAAAGCTAGAAATATCAAATAAATGATAAATCAATCGTCTACATTCTACGCTATATAAAAATAACAGGCTGTTTGGTCAAAAATAAAATTAATAGGTTGTGTAAATTATAATTTGTTCTTTATAATAACTTTACTTTTATTTCTCTCACTAAATTATTTAATTTTTTTAATTTACTTTTTCTATTACTCTCTCTACCTTTACTTTTCCACTCTCTCTCCAACTTCATCAATCAATCAATCAACTACATTATGACTATGTTTGGTAAAAATAGCGGTTAATGGATAAACTAGCGGATAGGTGATGAGAACTTATAGCGAGAAAACCGATAAGTTAGGCGATAGCGGATAAAACTAGATGATGCGAATGAAATACTTGGTAAAATTAATGGTTGAAGCCGATTGATAAATGTAAAATGACATAAAATGACATGTTTAACTAATGGTTAGGTTTATTTAATCAATATAACATATGACAAAATATGTATAAACTTTTGACTTAAATATCATTTACCCCCCTGCAAATATCACCATAATCCATTTTACACTGTAAAATAAAAAGTTTTAAGATGCCCTTGCAAATATAAAAGCATTTACAGTTACCCCCTACTGGGGGTAAAGGTAAGCGATTTATATTTGCGCGAGAATAACAAATCAAGCGGTTTATACCCATTATACACTTAACTTTGTCAATATAATCTAACAATGGGGGTAAACCATAAACAATTTATATTTGCAAGGGCATTTTAAAACTTTTTATTTTCTGAGGGTAAATGGATTATGGTGATATTTGCGGGGGTAAATGATATTTAAGCCTAAACTTTTATTGCATTAAACTAACTATTAAGATATTTATGAATTAAATTTTTAAAATTTATATTTTATTAGTCTAATTTATATATTTACTTTAAATTTTCATTTATTTTTACTTAAAATTAATGATAGTATAATCTATTTATTTACATGAAAGTCCAATTTATGTATTTACTTCATAATTTAAACTAATTTATATATTTATTATCAACTAAATAATCTCATTCTAATTGCTAATTCCATTAAATAAGATGGCATTTACAAGAAGAAAGAAAAAGTTGTGCCAAATAGTAAAGGAATATAAAACGTAGCAAAGCAACAAACAGCAAGGTCAGTAAAAAAAAACAATTGATTTAGGTATAACAAAATTAGGGATATCCTGTCAAACAAAAAAAAAAATAGGGACATAAACGTTTTTATTTTAATTTACTGAGGACAAAGAAGGAATATTATAAAAATAATAAGAGTAAAAAGGTCTAAAAAATGAAACATTTATAATTTATAAGATCAAATCTTTACTTGAGTAGCGTTTTAAAAAACTACATAAAATTTCGCCGAGAAGCTTATTTATCAAATCTTTGGTTGTCAAACACCTCTTTTAATTTTTCCATCCGCTATTAATTCGTCAAATCCGCTAAACAAGTCGCTATAAGCTCGCGGATAAATTTGGTTTCTTAAGCAGAGGCTATATAAAAACAATGAGATGTGTAAATTACAATTTTGTCTTTCGTAATTATTTTACTATTTCATTTCTCTCTACATTTACTTATATTACTTTTTCCATTTCTCTCTCCAACTTCAACTACACTATATCAATCATCAATCAACTACACTATATAAAACAACTACACTATATAAAAACAATGAGTTGTGTAAATTACAATTTTGTCCTTCATAATAATTTTACCATTTCTCTCTTTACATTTACTTATATTACTTTTTTCATTTCTCTCTCCAACTTCAACTACACTATATCCTACACTAAAAAACAATCAATGGTGTAAATTATAATTTTGCCCTTCATAATATCTTACTATTTATTTTCTCTCTCTACATTTATTTGTTTTACATTTTCTGTTTCTCTCTTCCATTCAACTACACTCGTTGGCGTATCTAGGACTGCTAGATTAGAGTGTGCAATTTTTTTATACACACACATTGATATTGATATAAATATAATAAAGGAGGAAGAGAAGAAATAAGAATATGTTCGAGAGTGAGAAAACGTTGGGAGAGAGAAAATTAGGAATGTGTAAGAGTATGAGTAATTGTGTGAGTATTAGATAGGTGCAAAACTAAGAGTTTCAATACAAACAAATATTTTCAAGGTGTGTAAAATATTTTTTTAATAGAATATTGGATCTAATATTATTTTTAAAAGGAGTATTGGTACTAATAATATTTTTTTGAGCGTGCGGTTAAAATTTTCTCTTTACATTTTTTATTTTACTTTTTCCATTGTGGTTGAATTCTGTCCGAGTCTATCTAAGAATATACATCCTAGTGAGACTCCCCCTTATGGGACTTACATCAATTCCCAAAAAATTCCCTTCCCTCCCCTTTCCTCAAACCCCCTTCTCTCCCCTCCCCCCCCCCCCCCCACCCCTCTCCCTACCCCCTTTTTGTTCTCCAAACTTTGTCTCCCCCTTTTTTTCTTCCTTTTTTCCCTTCATATTTTTATTTCTCTTTTCTCCTCTCTCACTCTCTTCTTTCATATTTTATATTTTATATTTTATATTTTAGTGGTACTTTACGATTAAATAGAAAATGTACCTCCATAATCAAATTTTGGGAATCGAACATTAATTTAAGTAACAAATTATAAAAAGTGTAACACTATACTGATTATGTACCTTTTTAGATCTTGTCTGAAAAAATTTAATTGTTTAAATATGCAAAGTTTATTTCTTAATGTGAATCGAACATTAATTTTGTAACAAATTATATAAAGTGTGACACTATGCAATATACTTTTTGGGTACTTTAGTGTGTGAAAAAATTTAATTGTTTAAATATCACGAAGTTTATTCCTTAATAACGAATTTTATTTAAAAAAAGTTAATTTTGTAACAAAATTTAAAATTAATTTTGAGTAAAAATATGTAAAGTGTCTTATTAAACCATTGCCCTTCTCTACTATAGAGCGCAGGCGTTGGTAAAATCATCGGATGGATCACGCGCACTAGTTTATAAAAATCGATGTTAATAAAAAATTAGATGAGGAAAGGTAGGTTTTTTTGGTCAAGAGGAAAGGTAGGTTAGGATGGGTGTGATTAGGCTTCCAACGGCGGCCCATCATCAACGATCCATCACGCAACAAGCTAGCAAGCACAAAGCATTATGTTTGCCTAGTTTGTATTTTATTGTTGATTCTTGTGTGATTGGTGTGTAGTATTGACGGTTTTATCGGTGGTAATTTATGTCGAAGCCACACAAATGATTACGTGTATCTTGGATTTTGCCGTCTGTGAGGTTCTTTCGCCGTAACAATTGTTTTGCCTAGTTTGTATCTTAATTGCATATAGTTCTTTTGTATATTGCCATTTCACTTTGGACTTATGGCAGGGGAAGAGCCCAAGGCCCCGTGGGGTTAAGGGTGTAAAAAAAAAGTATTAATAAAACTATTGGTTTATAGGATTATTAAAAAAAATGTCAAATATCCTCACTTTGATTTACTAAAATCATGAAATTCAATTATTTCATTTTATATTTGTTTAAAGTAAACCTTCAATATAGTCTTCAAACACATTTTCTCGAGCCTCTCGTATTTAGTCTCTAGTGTAAATAAAAATAGCAAGTAGTTCTTAAAGTTTGTGATATCGATCAAATTAAGTTCTAAAGTTTTATAAGTACTCTCTTACAAAGACTAATGATATAATATTTTTTTAAATGATTTTAGAACTAGTTTGACAGTTTATACAAATTTTATGGCCTATTTACTATTTTATATACTTTAAGAATTAAGTAAGAGAGGATGTATTATCTCAAAAACTATATTGAGAGTTATATATGTGTGTGTGTATTTTTTTTGACTATACCTAACTTATTAGTGCAATATTTAAATTAGTTGTCTTCCACTTACTAGTGTGAAATTTCAAAAGTTAACAAACTAATTACTTGTTACACATATTGCATCTAGACCATTTATAAATTGATATCATTTACAATAGTTTTTAGTTGCCTAAAAAGTAATGTCTGTAATTACTCTATAAATTGCATGAGTACGGAAAAAATCTATGATAAGTGTAGTTGATTATTCATGTGCAAAAGTGATATATGCAATAACGAATCAAAGAATTTCATGTTTCCTGCACTCTGGCTACAAAAATAAGGCACTTTTTGTTTCTTACGTTTTTTAAATAACTATGAGCAGTAGAACTTCTAGTGGAAAACAACTCAGAGACCACTTAGTAAACATTGTTTTTGCTTTTATTCCCACTTATGCTTAACTTAACCATGTGTTCGATCGACTTGTGCAGCAGTGTGCTTATTATAATATCTGAACACACTACCATTTGAAAATGCTCTCGAACCTCCTAAATTAGGACATGTATCTATCCTTCCTTACTGAATCTCATTACAAAACAAATGCACCCATTGACTAATGATGATTCAAGTGACCAGCTGTTTTCTTTTACTTTTGATAATAAAAGATCTATAAAGTGCATATCTACTACTACTACCGCTATTACTACAATGCACTTAATAGAAAATTTAGGTGTCAAGAAAAATCGTCTATTGGCATGAGATGTTGTATTTTTTCTTTATAAGTGGTTAGGAATTCGTGTGTTAGTGGTTAGAGGATGAGAGGCGGGGTTGAATCAAAAAGTGCAGACTACGTTTTTCCAGTCAATGATGTCTCTTTTCTTTCAGCCAAAGAGAAATTTATCTTTCTGGGACATGAGATGTTGTATCTTGAACTAAAATGGTGGGTGTCTTTTAGCGTTTGATATTTGGTGTGTTTGGAGTGACTTCTTTGTTTTATTGTACGTGTTTTAGTTTTTAGGTGTGTGTTTTTAGAGTTTTTTTGGTGAATAGAAAGAATGAAGCGCCATCAAAGCTTTACCGTGTTAGAAAGCATCAAAAAGGAAAAAAATCTTCCACTAATTCTCGTCCCATGATGAAATCAATTGTAAAAAGAAATAGTTTTTACCTGTGCAAACCCAAACCCGCCCCAAACCCAAAATTTATTCCACACCCGAAATTCAACAATACAACATAAAACCAATGCAACACAATATACGTAAAAAATATCAACCTATATAGCCCAGACAACAATCATGTTGCATACCAACATATAGCCAAAATATTAATGTTCTAACTTAACCGATAATCCAAATATCAAAACAACAACATAACCAAGTACAAATTACACCATACATTGGGCGGGTTTAGGGTGGGGACTTATATCACCTATTACCCACCCGTCCCATATTTTGATTTGAGGCAAAAACCCAATCAAGCGGGAAAACCCATCAAGCCAGGGCGAGTTTGGGCGGGTCCCCACAGTATGAGTTTCTTTGTCATGCTTACTTTTAGCGTTCGATATTTGGCGTATTTGGGTGACTTCTTTATTGGTTGTTAGTCTTATTTTGTTTTAGTTTTTTTAGGTGTGTGTTTTTAGTTTTTGTCTTTGTGTCTTTATAAGGGTTGTCAAGCCCTCAGGCACAAAATAAACAAATAAAGATAAAGGGGATCCTCTTGCTGTAATCTCCTCCTAGAAGAATATAGAACTAACATACTCTTGATTGACCAATATAGAATAAGAAACGGTTTCAATACACATCTATTGTACTTAGTTTGGTGCAAATTCCATCCGAATTAGCACCTCCTATATTTAGTATAATATAAAATGATATGAATGATCGATATTATAATTTCTGCTGCAAAGTGCAAATACTTGTGAATACTCTAAAATCTAGATATTATTCGGACCTAAATCCCTTGTTGTCTCTATGCGGTGCAATAGGCGTGAGCAATTAGATTTAGAGTTGCTTGTTTTGTGCGAGAGAAGCAACAGAGGATCCATTCGGGATATTATCCCTTCTCTTTTGATGCACTGGTACTACCCTCTACATCTTGGATAATGTTTGGTTAATAATGAATACAGCTATACAGGTAAATGAGGTAATTGTGGAAATTTCACCACCAGTACCGTGAGCTGATTGATGAGTGATGACTAGATAACATTCTCTGTTGTTGCTTGGGAAATAAAGCAAGTTAAGAGTCATACGAAAAGTAGAATATATAGAAAAGTTTAGCAGCGTAAAGGATTGTCGTCACTACAGTTTAATGCTTATTAATCTAGTGGTTAGCAAAGGTTAAAGCAAATCACATATTCATTAATTTAATGGGCTGGTGGAAAGCATCAACCTACTTTCTTTGCATACATGAAAAAAAGTGAGGTAACGTGTGCCATAGATGATGCCTCTATAAGCGATATTTCGGTTGATCACAGGGAGTGGATTCTCTCGTGTTAGAAAAAAATGAAGTCGTGTTTATAATCTCGTAATTAAATTCTCTTGTTCCAATTTTTTAATCTTTATACACATACTTTCTCTCGATTATGCGTATTAAATGAGTGGTTGTGATTGACGTGATAGAAAAAACATGAGAGAATCCTTTCCCGTTCATACAGAGTGAGCAATTAACTTTAGAGAGTAATGTAAACAATCTTAATTATTCATTAAAAGATTAAGGATTGATATAATTAATCGAACTCTTTAAAACCAAGCGGAAATTGAATCGACCATACTTGGATCATAGTTCAACTATAATTGGCTGAATGAGTGATAAATAAATAAATAAACTTGGTCAAAAATAAATAAATAAATAAATAAACAAAAAAGTATTAAATTTTGTGGAAAAAAAAAGCATTTTAAATTGTTTAATTTGGTTCAATTGGCGGTTCAATATTGTGGCCCAAATCGATTCAACGAGCTGCTGCATGATCGGTTGAGAGTTGAACCAATAGTTAGACTAGTCGATTTCCGATTCTCACAATATTGATATTAACTATACATGCATAACAAATCATCATTGATTTTCTAATAAACATATATGTTATGATTGTATATATAGGACATCAATCAGCTGTAGTTCATAATCACCTCGGAGGATCTCAATCCCCATATATGTTTGGTTGTATATGAGAGGATCTCTCCCAAGAAAAATATCAATAAAACATAACACAGTGAGAGTCTAATATTCCTTCACTACTAGAAAAGTTATATTTAGTGAGGGATTTTTGAGATGGATAAGTATCCCTCACTATTAGTGAAGGATTTAGTTAGGAAAATATGTAGTTATTACTATTTTATTTTTGTGTGAATCTAGAGATGAAAAATATCTCTCACTAAAGATTCTCTCTAAATTCATCACAAAGTCTCAAAATGGAGTTTAGAGGCGAATTAAAGTTTTCTCACTAATAGTGAGGAACTTGAAATCCTAAGCTAACAAACACATTAACCTCCTTCAAACCCTTTAAGTGAGAAGCCACGGCAAAGCAGCGCCGCGTTTTCAATGTTTTTAAACTTAAAATTAAAGCGTAGCGTTAAACTTAGATTAGAAAGAGAGAGAAGAAAGCAGCGCCTTTGTACACAAAAAGCGCTCACGAAGCCCTAAGCGCCCAAATCGGCAACTCCACCAGGCCACGCCCCACGCGCGTAAGCGCCAAGCAGCGCCCTCACGCCGTCGTCTTGGCGCGCCCCGTCATCTTCTTGCCCGCGGTAATAACATCTTCTCACTTGAATATGTTTTTCTTTCTTTTCATCTTTAAGTTGTTATAAACTAGTATCTATTCATCTTTAAGCTTTGTTGTTTAGAAGCATTGTTTTGATTTCATTCATCTTTAATTTTGGTTTAGAAGCATTGTATTCCTCTCTATTAGCGGCAGCGTGTCATTTTCCTCGCTATTAGCGACGGAACTACTTCCTCGCTATTAGAGGCGGATTTCTCCTCACTATTAGCGACAGTTATCAAGATCCTCTCTAAAAAATTTAGTGGCCTTAAAATTCTTTGGCGAATAATGGTTCGTCACTAATTCCCTCTCTAAATCAATTAGTAGCCAGATTTTATTTGTTTAGAGAGGATTTTGAGCATCTTTAATTTTTGTTTTTAGTAGTGCTTGAGCAAGAAAGTAGAGAACAGTAGAACATAATATATACAGCTGAGCTGATATGAGTGGAAAAGGAGCACCAACTAATATCACCACTAACTAAAGACGTCATACCACACCCAGACATATAGACATAAGGAAAAAATTAAATTAATCCTTATGCGTTTCAGGGGAAATCATGATGATAAGCGATTAGTGAAATCAAGTCCCAAATAATGATAACTTGACGGAAAGCTTCTTCTGTGCCTATCGTCCGTAGTGTGTACTTCAACTTCATCTAATGGATTGACTTTGGAGACCATTAGATTGCTTAAAGAGGCAAATACAACTTTTCACTTATATGGCAATGAAGTTGCATTGTTACATGACTTGTTGAAGCGTGATTGAAAAGTGCATATTAAGCATACATATCGTGAGAAATTTTTGTGCAGTCTGATTTGCAAAGATGAGAATTAGAAGTGATTTTTTGTGCAGTCTGATTTGCAAAGATGAGAACTAGAAGTGATTTTGCTATGACTATTTGTAGGAATCCCCCAATGGATTTAATCCCCCTTTTGCTTGCTGATGCTAACGATACTCATTTTGTGAGACTTTTGCTTTTTTCCTTTTTTTTAATCAAACGATCGTCCTGTAGGAATTTATTAAAAGTAGAGAGAAAAAAATGATAAGCATGAGGGATTAAATAAAACTCTTGACGTAAAGAAGTTAAAGTCGAAATGATAATAGAGAGATCGCTTAAAACACACAACAACCTAGAAACTAAACAACTAACTAAAAATAATATAAGTGAGAACCAAAAGTACAAAAATAAGGATACAAAGACTTAAAGTTGAAAGAAGATTTATTGAAGACTAAATATGAAAATTTCACACTTTATAAAGGGTAAAAGCATATTTAATCCTGAAAGATATTCTATGATAAAATTAAAAGTTTTGATATATGATTTAAATAACTTTTGGAAAAACTATATAAATACAAAATTTATTTTTCATAATTATACTTAAAAGTAAAAAAACTGTTTTAGGAGAATTATATTACCTAGCGTAAGATTCGCTAACAAAATACTAAGGTTATTTTTTTCTTTACAAATGTTAAAAGGACAAACAAAACCAAAATATATATATGGCCTAGAGCATTCCAAACAGAGAAAGATTCAGTGACTTGGTACTAGGTGTTTTTATACTTTTAAGCTTATTTTGAGGCAGAAATATGAGAGAGGAAATTTTATAAGATGAGAGAAAATACTTGTAGGGTGAGATAGACACAAAATAATAAAGATATGGGTGTCTTCCCACCTTAAAGGCACCAAATTCCTTCCCCTTCCAAACTTGGTACCCAAAGCATTAGCCTTGAGCAAAGCAACCAAATTCACGAGAGGAGAAGGCAAGTGAATCACTTCCCTAGGTACCTAATTTCGATCATTGGCCCTCGGAGGATAAGGAAAAGTCGATGATCTGTCGGCGAGGCAATGGATGACTCGGGCTCAGGAGCATCAAAATGAAGATCAACGGTAGATGGTGAGATGATGTGGAAGGCGAGAAGTGAATGGCGAGCTTTGAGAAGTGGATGGGCGAGCACGAGATGGCCCATCAAGCGAGCAACATCGGTGTCTATATCATCATTTGCGACATCGGTGTCTATATCATCAAACTCAATGAGTGCATCAGGTGTAGGGTCAAGGTGAATCTGTTTTTGGCGTCCACGTTGTTCACGTCCACGTGGAATCCCAAGAGTCCTTCCTCGGCGGACGGACGCAATGGGACGGACCCTCTCGTCCTCGGTGCGCCACTGCGCCAAAAAGTACCACGTCGATGGTGCCACCACCTGCGGTGTTAGCCATGCGAAAAGAATAAATCGAATCGTTAAAAATCGGTTAAAATTAAACAACTCGGCATCCAACAACAATCAAGGAGGTTCGTACGCCAAATGCGAACAGGTTGAAAATGCGCATGGCCTAACCACACTTAACGAGTTTAGCGCGCGCATGTCGAGCGACCCATAATGATTACACAAATAGGGGTTGGCGCCGCGCTGATCGAACGGATCGGCCTACTGCTACTGGCGAACCACCTAAGCGATGAAAAAAAAAAAGAAATTCGCGAAGAAGAAGGCGAACTAAGCGTACCTAGATGTCAATGGAAGCAAATGTGGTTGATTCTTGATCGATTATGCGTATGGCTTGAAGGTTTGGAGTGGAAGGGTGTGTGGGGTGAGAATGGGAAAGAATGGGAAAGTGAGGGGGTGGGTGGGGTGAGAGGAAGAGATAGCGGAAAAAGAGTTAAAATTAGGGGTATTTTGAAAATAATATGTGTTATGAGATATCTAGTGAGTAGAAGGGGGTTAGAAGAAGTATGAGACTTTTCATATATTACTAATAAGTGAGTTGCAAAAGTTGGGGGTGGCCATGGCACTATTGGGCCACCCCACTCCCTTCGTCTCTGCAGATGACAATTCCAATCTCTATTTAGGAGGTTCCTGATAATAGCAATCTCAATTCCATAGTTATGGAAATGTTAATTTCTCTCTTTATTCAAATGCAACACCTGGAGAATCAGAACGACATAAAATCTTCATTATATCCATATTCCAGCATACTAACAACTATGGAGGCTAATTAACAACTATGGAGGAGGGCCATAAGTAGGATCTAAATATGTTTTATACACCAAAGTAGTTGTTGGGTTGAATTTAGGCGCCTTATATGTTTTGGCTTTGGGTATCAGTTATCACACGACATAATATTACTTCAGCATTTGATCAAGATGTTTTAAAATTGTATTGACCATAAGTTTTGATATCGTCGTTTGGACTTTGGAGTATATCCATTTTGACTCACATGTTTTGTCTTTTAGTTAAAAGGGTTATTAGTGGGTTAAACATGTGAGTGTCTATAGACTCCCATTGACTTTGACTCTTAAATCATGGGATACTTTGTATATCAAAATAGTAACCCTCAATCAAGGTTAATGGGCTAAAGGGACTAAGACCCACTATTTGGAGTGCCAATGTTCTAACCTCAAGTCCCAACATCATTTTTAGAGGTATTATCCGATGTTATTAAAAGCGAGGCAGGTTATCGAGCAGATTCATGCATGTTTGAGTCGTTGGGTTAATGGTGGACCCAGAAGGGTCGACATTGAGCCGCATGACCGGTCTCTAATAAAAATTTATGATAAATAAAAATTATACATTAAAATACCATATAAATTATACTTTTAAAATATCATATTTTAAAAAATAAATATTTTTAGGAAAAGATTATAGATATATGGTTATTTTGCATTGACCTGGAACAAAAAAATATGCATTGATTAAAAAAATGAATGAATCATATACTACATATTATATATTGATTTGTTTAACTTATTGCAAAAGATTAGAAGTAGTGCGGTGGTAATAGTCAATGCAATGTTTGCCCACTTGTTATGGGTTCGATCCCCATCCAGGCTTTTAAATAATAAAGAGTTGTTTTCATTGGAATCGGGTCAGCGGGTCAAAGTAAATCCAGGGCTAATAACTAACCCGTCCGGGTCGTGTCGGGTTACAAGATACGATGCGTATTGATGCGATGAGCAATTCGAGCCGATCTAAGCGTCGGTCGCGGTCAAGCCGATCGGCCGCCGAGGTCGATCGGGTTGAATAATCGGGTTGAATAACACTTGGTATTATCCACTTTGACTCACATGTGAAGCAGTTTTGTCTTTTGTTAAAAGCTTCTCAATGAGTTAAGTATATATGTGTTTATAAACTACCTTTAGTATATCAAAATAGTTATGTTGTTTGTACGCATGTTTATATTACTTTTCTAAATAAATTTAGTTGATGGCGGCAGAAGTCTCTAAGTGGATGGGTTAAATGCAACTCTGGTGGCACAGGGCTTCATGTGGTAATCTTGGGAATGCAACTTTTGATGGTTTGTTTCGTCACTCGAGTTGGGTAATCATGGGTTTTATTCTCAAATTATGTGGGGATTGCTGCCTCATTTGAAGTTGAAATATTGGTTGTTATGAAATCGTTGAAGTTTCTTATAAGAGCAGGTGGTGCAAATTGATAGTGTGATTTTGCTCTTGTAGTGTGACTTTTAAGTTCTTTTGGCTTGGTTCCTTAGAGACTTCGAAATATATGGTGCAATTGTATCACTATAATCAATAGGATGAATTTCCTTATTTCTTACATATATTGAGGAGGGGATTCTTGTGTGGATAAGTTAACTAATTATGACTTTATTAGTCATGATTTCAATTGGTGGGATTTACTAGTTAGTCTATCCATGGATTTTTTCTGCTCTCCTTTTTCATTTTTACTTAGCAGGAAGGAATACTCTTTTTCCTTTTAGATGATTTATTCGTAAGATTTTAATGAGACTTCCTTTCACTACAAGAAATTTGTGATTTCTGGCGGCGGAATCATGGTAATAATAAAGCACGCGAGGAAAAATGTCATTCTGGCGGATTTTTCCGCTGCGATAAGCGTCGTGCGTAATGTTCTGCGTGGCTTTTCCGCCGGTAATTTCCGGCGGATTTTCTCGCGGAAACATCGCCCGGTAATTACGTGAGCTTTTCGCCGATAAAGACACAAATTCGCGGAAATTAAAAAAAAAAAAAAAAAAAAAAAAAATCCATCCGCGGTAATTTGAAAAAAGCGCGGTAATGACACAAATTCCGCGGAAATTTTAAAAAAAAAAAAAAAAAAAAAAAGCGCGGTAATGTAAAAAAGCGCGGTAATTTAAAAAATCCGCGGTAATTTGAAAAAAGCGCGGTAATGACACAAATTCGCGGAAATTTAAAAAAAAAAAAAAAAAAAAAAAAAAGCCGCGGTAATGTAAAAAAGCGCGGTAATTTAAAAAATCGCGGAATTTGAAAAAAGCGCCGTAATGACACAAATTCGCGGAAATTTTAAAAAAAAAGCGCGGTAATGTAAAAAAGCCGCCCGGTAATTTGTTTTATTTTTAAAAAAAATTGTTTTAATTTTTAATTTTTTTCTGACTGGTAATTTATTTTATTTATTTAAAAAAATCGTTTTAGAATTTTTAATTTTTTTAATATTTTTAAAAATGAAAAATCATTTTAAATTATTTTATTAATTTTTATTTCAACGAAAAACTATTTTGAATTAGTTTTTAATTTTTAAAATTATTTGAATTATTTATTTATTAAGAAGTAAGTAAAAAAATGTAGTAGAATATGAATGAATAAAAATGAAGAAGAGTATGAGAAGTAAGAATATAGGAGAGAATGAGAATGAAGATGAAGAAGTGTAGAAGAAATATGAATGAATGAGAAGGAAGAAGAAAGAGGAAATGTAGAAGAAAGATATTTAGGAGAGAATGAGAATGAAGATTAAGAAGTGTAGAAGAAGTAAGAATATAGGAGAGAATGAGAATGAAGAAGAGTATGAGAAAGAAGAAAGAGTATGAGAAGTAAGAATATAGGAGAGAATGAGAATGAATATTAAGAAGTGTAGAAGAAATATGAATGAAAGAGAAGGAAAAGAAAGAGGAAATGTAGAAGAGAATGAGAAGGAAAGAAATGAGAAGAGTGTAGGAGAAAATTTTATTTATAGGCATTTTGAGCGGTTAAAGTGGATTTTTAAACATTCTGGCGGATTTTTAAAAAAAAAAAAAATTTTTTTTTTTTTTTTTAAAAAATCGCGCGTAATGTTCAAAAAATCATGCGATATCTCGGCGGATTTTTGAAGCATTCTGGCGGTTTTTGAACATTGCAGGCGGATTTTAAAAAAAAAAAAAAAATTTTTTTTTTTTTTTAAAAATCCGCGTGTGTTCAAAAATCATGCGGTAATGTTCAAAAAAAATCGATATCGGCCAGATTTTGAACATTCTACGGTGATTTTAAAAAAAAAAAAATTTTTTTTTTTTTCAAAATCCGCCGGTAATGTTTAAAAATCATGGAAATAATACCGGCGGAAAAAAATCCGCGGAAACACTCCTGCCACCGTAGGAAATTTCTGGCGGAAAAAAATCGCCGAGAATGCACCAAATCCGTAGGAAATTTCTGCGTGAAAAAAATCGCCGGAAAAAAATCGTAGGTATTACGTGAATTTCTTGTAGTGTTTCTTCTTCTATTTGCGAGAAAAAAGTTGATGGAGGCAATGAAATCAATTTATATGATGTTTGAATGAACTTTTAAAGTTAAGTATTACAAAATTGTGAGATACATGCACCAAATTAAGAGAGAAGCGGACATAAAGTCACTATAAATTTGTTTTTCTACTAACGTCTAATGAGAATTCATTGTTCGGCAAAAAACAATTTTGACTCAAAAATAAAAAAATTAAAATACAAATATAAAGTGGACTGATATGACAATATGATGAACTGTTAATCTCAAATCAAAGGGAATGTTTAGTTACTTAATACTAACATGTTAATATACCATACAAAGGGAATATTTAAAATGAGAATTATAAATTCATTTGATATCTAGATTACAAAATTAATTGTAGAGCAATCTAGTTTTAATTTAAGCAAATGAGCATGTTACTTAGAAGGGTATATATACCTTCCACGTAGTCAACATGGTTATTAGGCGACAACATTAAATATTGTTGTGTGAATGTGATTAATTCTAATCTGATGTTGAAGTCATGATTATGAGAGCCATATACTACTCGAGTCAGACACATTCATTATTCAATAAACCTAAATCTATGTATATCAACTATCAAACCGTGTTACGTTTATCAGATACGGAATTATGTAACTCCTCAACAATAATAACGACATGAGGGCTCTCACTCTCAGTCTTGGGACCCATTTCATCACATTCACAAGGTGTAGGAGATTGTAATCCTTCTTTGTGTGATTTATGTATATCATCATCATCTACAGTATCAAAATTTATGAGGAAGCAAGAACATTAACAGAATCCGCTATTTTCTCTGTGCACTCAACTATATCAATCAATAGTGAAGCTACTGTCACAGCTGGTATTACTGATAAAACCTCTGTTTCTTTCCACAAACTTGATTGAAGCAATGATTTAAGGCTTTTCACTGCAGCTTTTGAGTTTGTAATATGAGTATCTGGTGATGATGTTCTTGTCATTGTTCTTATTGATGAACCTAATTCCTTCAAAGCCATGCTAGATTCCAAACACATTTCTGAACACAGCTCTTGGATTTTACAACGAATTTCGTCTGATCCCTACATAAGAAAGATGCCACAAAACAATGGTCTCAAATTAATTAGCACGTGCTCCCTATACACACACACACATATATATATATATATATATATATATATATATATATATATATATATATATATATATATATATATATATATATATATATATATATAAATAATGTATGGGAGAGATTGGAATACCTGTTTGAAAGAGTTGAGCTGTTGAGTTAGAGCTTCCATTCGATAGGCACATTGGCGAGAAAGGGCACCAATTTTGAGATATTGTCCCCATGGGTGACGAAATTTGAATTTGCCATGACCTGGTTCCCATCTTGCAAAATTGGCCTATTAAATTAAACTTAATTGTATTAGATCAGTGCAATAAAATTTTAACTTAGAAGAATGAGTGAGAAAATATAGAGAGCAACAAGGTTTACTCACCAGAGATTCTTCATTACTTTTAGCATTCAGAATGCTTTTATAACCTTCAGAAAAGACTTGTTATCTTTAGATTCTTCTTCCTTTGATGTTTCAAAGTACTCATTTACAAATGCTGTAATAAAACATATATAACAAGGTTATTAATAGGCAACAATAAATAATATTATGGAGGTGATTTTAAATTTTTTCTAATTAAATTTTACCTTCTAAGAAGTTACCAAGTGTTTCTAACTTGAGAGAAATTGAATAGTGCAACTCTTCACCAGCCCAAACAGGACAAACAAAAATGGAAATCATGACACAAGCAGAACCACCTATAGATATAGTTGATAATCTCTTATGTGCCATTTCTAATACTTCATCGTCACGAAATCCAGATACAGATATTAATGAGAATGTCAATATAAATATTAGCATCCCATAATCATATCTTGTCTTCACTTTCGGAAAAAACCTTATAAATGATGCTACAGCAGCTGCAGAAAAATAAAACATTACGTTAAAGTTTTCATCGTTTATTGATGAGCACCAAAAATGTTTTTCTCTTATAAAGTAGGCTCGAAGGGAGTATTTTTACCTTGCGAAAAAAAAAAGCCAATTAATATTGGTTCCCCTGTCTCTCCAGATAGGCTAGCTAAGTAATGAGCCCCAACACCAAGTGCACCAGCCATCAATGTTGCCATGGTCCTATTCAAACCTTTTCCTAGAGTGGCTCCTAAAAATTGTACCACATTTAATTATAGTTAGTCCAACATAGCAATGAATAAATATTTGATGTCAAAAATACTTGAAATTAATTTAGTTATAACTTCTTGTATTGTGTAGATTATTCTATAAAAAGTGCTAAAGCAGATAGTTGATTGGTGGTAAGAGATTTCGTGAAACTCACCACTGTGTGTACTCGAAAACTACAACAACAGTCATCACAGCCCACATTGCTGAAAGGCCAAAATTTTCATAAAGTGGTTGATAGTAGTAGAATAGAGACACAAGAGAGATAGCAAGTCAACTTTTAGTGAATGAATGACTTTTCTAGGGTCATCTTGAGCTATCTCTTTTGATAATCTACAAATTCCCAACACTTTCTTCATAATAGCTTTTGGCAAGGCCATAAGCTGTTCACATACACGAACTAGTAACCCTGCTTTCTCCTCCATGAACTGATATGCACTGAAGAAAATATGAGAGGAATAAAAGATGCTTGAAGACTATAGGAGAAAAAGCACCCTACTTTGATCTTGCATTCACCTTATATGTGTATATATAGACAGAGGAGAAAGAAAAAGCACCTGATTGAAGTTTTCAAGAATATTATTTAATTGGATAAAATATGGATTAGTGCTTTAATTGTACGGTTAGAAGTACAACCAAATTTCTGCTTACTAAACCCAAGACTTTTATTTTAGCGCGGAGTATCTTACACTATGATTGTAGAGATTAATTCATTGATTCGATTAGGGACCTTAATAGATTGGCGAAACTCTCCTTTAAGAGTTTTATCTTTGTTGTATTATCTTTGATTAAGTTGGAAGAAGCTCAAACTATTTCATCCAAAGCATTATTGTGTGGAAAAGTTAAGACTATTACATCGATGGCGGATCTTGGCCAGAAACGTTGGGGTGGGCGCTCGTGGAAAGCTCAAAAATGCATGAAGAGGGACGTAGAAACAATTAAAATAGATAAATATAAATTAAAATTATTTATAAACAAAATTAAATAACTAAAAATATAATTTTGACTTCACATAGTAGCTCAATTGATATTATTTGTAAACAAATAGTTTTATATATATATATATATATATATATATATATATATATATATATATATATATATATATATATATATATATATTACAAATTACTCATACAATGGTAAAAAAATAGTTTTAAATTTATTTGATTCTAATTTTAAAATAGTGAGATATTTTTTCAAAAATTATCAATATTTATTCATATTTTCTAATTCTAATTTAAGTGATGTAATATATATACATATATATTACAAATTACTCATACAATGGTAAAAAATATTAAGGCATAAAAACATATTTTGCTTTTGGATTACATATATTCCATACTGTTAAATTTTATATCAACACTGACCAGTGCTATTGTGGTCATGAGGGCGGTTAATAATGCTAAATTTTGGGTTCAATTCTCTTGATGCGTATATTGGCAACAATAAGCGCCAGATTTTTATTTTAAGACAAAAAAACAAAAAAATAATAAAAACGTAGCTAGAAAGGAATGAGTGTCAACCGCTACGCCACGTTGTAAGATTAGTTCTTTTGACGCAAATTTGGTATATATCAGTGGTGATATTTAACAGCTAAGCTCTTAGGTAATTTTACGTGTTTTTTGGGTGGTAATGGTATAAAGACCTAAAGATCCGCCCCTGATTACACAGATCATCAATAAAAATTATAATAAATTAAGTTAGTGCTATGCGACAAAAATGACAATGATGTGCATTTTTAGACGTGTGTGGATGTCATTACACACTGCAAGTATCCCACAAGTTTTAAAAATGCAGAAATTAAAGGCTAGAGACACTTTGGATATTTAACAAATAAGGAAGGAAAAAACAAGTTGAGTTTATTTCAAGGTGTAAAAGTAAAAATTGAAAGTGACAAATAATTGGAGTACAGCTGAGCTAGTAGTGGTAACAAAACAACATGCATGCAGTAGTAAAGTTTTAGATGATAACTGTAAGTCATTCTGTAACTTTTTTCTTTCCATACGAATAATGTTAAAATATGGATCACATCAAAGGTCATGTTACAGGGTCCCCTTGAGGTTAACATGTTGTAATTAAAGAGTTTGCCAACTATTCTTAATAATTTGAGAGTTATATAACTATCATTTTCAACTATGTAATTTCATTTTCATCTTATATAATACATGAGTGATAAGTAAGTAAATCTTTTGATGATAAGGACTAGTCTGCATTGAGTCAAATAGAATTTATGACAGTGTTTAATTATATCTTTGGCTTAGTATGTCATTGTTCATTGAAACCGGTGTGTAGGTCCCCTATAGTTAGACCTTATATATATATAATGCAATCGGTATTCGGTGGCAATTGCAAACTGCAACTACAGCTATTCTCTTCTGGTGTTGTAAATATAAAGAAATAATCTATCATAGATGCATGCTTCATGTAATTTTTCATTTTTATTCTTTTACTCTTGTCTTGAAAGAGAGATTCATTTATTCAAAAATCAAGTTATCCCATAATAACAGTACTTATCCATCTTTCAATGAATGTGAGCTAGACAAACAAGCCAATTTGTAAACATACTTTTGATAAACTATTAGTCATGTAAAAGTTTTGAATGTTATCTCAAAAAGAAATTGTGAATTTCATTGATTGAATTCTATATTGAAAGAACTCAAGAGATATCAGACACAGAGAAGAAGCTAGATGTATCCAGTACATTTAGTGAATTGTTTAACCAAATATTGATATTTTTTACCATAACAAACTTATTGCATTTTACTTAGAATAATTGTTTCAATTCACGTTGGACTTAAATCATGAATTTGAATTTGAGAGTTAGCGTAATATCTCGATGCTCTTGTAAGAGTGTGAATAAGATTGATTTCCTCTTATTATAGTTAATCCTATAACTTTGAAGACTATATTTTTACAAAAAGAGAGAGAGTATATGTTAACTAATCTTATATGGAGGATTAGCTTTGCACTCTGTCTAATACGGTATCACTATAATTTTGAGAACAAGATCAAATAGTTTTACAAAAAACGAGAAGAAGGCTAATCTCTATGTTGATTAATCCTATAGGGAAGAAAAAGGAACTCTATTAAAATGAAATTTGATAAACCAACCCACTAAACCAAAAAGGAGGCAAATATGCCATCAAATTCATTGTCTTCTACTCGAACAGAAAATATATTTACTTTGAGATCCCTTTTATTCAATTTTTTATTTTGTGATCATGATAGAATAATGGAATGAGTTTCATCTAGTTTACTACTGATAAATAACCCTTAGAAATAAGAGTTATTAATGTTCATTTAACAAAAAATTTGCTCATTTTAGAGTAAATTGTGTACATAAATAGTTTATATGTTTGGGAATTTCTATGATTGTTAAAATGTGTTTTTAGCACTTTCAGTGCCCTTTGTTGGGATTTGGGAATTTAAGGTTTTTAGTAGTATGCAGGAATTATAACAGGAATTGTTGTGTTTGATATTGTTATTATTGAGGTTGGGAGCACCAGCTCCGAATTAATGAAGTGTAATTGCATAATTATGAATTTTAACTGCTGAATTTGGAAAGTTAGAAGCACAAAAGTCAAGCAAGGCACTCTTTCTAGCAAGTGGTCCTCATAATGGATTTTAAAGGGATTTTTAATGCAAGAGCCCAAAGGAGAGAAAAATGCTACAGCCCATTTTTTTAATTCAGGGCACTGATGCTGTGACAACATCACTCTTAGCATATCAAAATTTTGGGGAGAAAATTACTAAACTGATTCTTGGCTGATTCCCAATCAATTTCATCAATCACTTTTTAGTGTTTTCTGCCTATTTTCACTTAATAATTACTCTTTCAGACAATGATGAGTTTACCTTACGTTTAATTTTTTAAAAAAATTTGCTCATTAACCTAAGTGCTAGTCCAAAAACTTTGAAGTTAATCTAGCCGATCCATGTAGGAACAAACTTTACTTCACCTTGTTACTTGTTTTTGTGGTGTACACTTACTTGCAACAACTACGGGATCTCCATGAAGATATTTAGATGCCACAAGGAAAATGTCTTTTCAATTAGAGTCTTCGTAGTAGTCTCACCTCCAGCGTTTGAAAACTACTAGAATACGCGTATCTTTTAAAATAAGCTTTAGGAGTCTTGAACCATCAATAATTTGAAGAGGTCCTTCGTGAGAGAAGGAAGAATAGTAATAGGTTCGAGAAATACGAGTCATGCGATATGTGGGGCAATAGTTAACTTCTCCTTACCCTTTTGGTTAGGCCTTATCGATACGACTTAGAGGTTTATGAACTTTACCCCTATCATTAGGATCCTTAGAATAATCTTTATTCTTATTAATATCCAAATCATTCAAAACAGCCTATGCTTGCAGTTTGAATAATCATGGTCAATAACTTGATAATTCGAGCAAAATGGGAGAATGATTTGAGACTCTAAATTGAGAACACCCTATAATTTCAAGTACACTTTTTAAATTAATTAAACATGACACACAGCATCTCTCCCCATTTTGTTCGAATATCCACTTTGCTTGAGGATCTGGCTTGGGTCCTTCTTTTTTCAATGTTATTTTCTCCCCTTTCCTAACCTCTCATGAGATGCCATCAAAAAACTTGTTTGATTCTTTCCATTGTACCTTAAAACAAAGCATGCGGTGGAGACTCAACAATCTAAGTGAACTCAGTTTAAAACGTTCATTGAGGCAGCTGGAGTTATGAACACAACCACTAATTAATTACAATATAGTCTTGACATCTAGAATATTACACTTCATGTATTGAATATATTCTTGTATATTTTTATGCCAGGTTGCAATTTATTCTTTAGGTTACCTGAATAAAAGATGTGCAATCTAAAACAGAACCCATTCCATCTCTATCAATTAGATCTTTACAGAAATTAAACTGTGGCCATTAATTAGATATATTATTCGAGTGCATTAGATTATTGTTCTTTTGATGTCGCACTTGCCCTCTATTAACTTAACTGTGCAAACCAATATACATACCTAGAGAAAATGCGATATATTCGGTGAGATGTTAGACAGAATATATGTTAACAAACAACTATCACCACATGCTTTGTCTCAATTATCTCATAGGTTAGCCTCAGTCCATAATTTCACTATACATATCTTTTATCTTTATGTTAGGAGTCTCATATTGAGCAGAATAAGAAGACTCAATTTGGCACTTGAGTCATGAGGTTCTCACACCTAAACATAATAGACTAGTCTTTTGAGTTTGGGTCTTCTCACGTATTTTAGTCAGAACAATTGGTGTTTTCTCTAAGAGTTAGGCTACCTATAGGCTATGGATTAACATACTCGCATAATCTCGATAGGTGCGTGAAACCTCTAAAAGGGAAAGGACTACCTCGAGTGTCGATTATGTCGATATAGTGAAAGTTGTCGTGGATATTGGCTTTTAAAGGGGTGGCAATGTTAGAAGTGATAAATCTCATTGATGTAGTATAAAAATTCATGATGTTTGATTTAATCTTGATTGATTCAATCTTAGCCACTTTCATAATATTTTACACAATATCTATCAATTTTAGTAGTTCACCGGTGAGAGATTTGATTTCCGTTTCATCAGCCCATTAAAGACTCCAAAAATTGTTACGAAACATATCAGCACCATAAGATTTCATAAATATTTAAAAACACTCAATGCTTCATTAAATATCCTACTGTCATAAGTTCACTTTTGACAATAAACTAAAATTATGTTTTTGCCAAGTACTTTTTTTTAGATAATCTTTTGCCAAGTACTTGATCGAGACATCCACTTGCGTTTGCGCCTTCTACCTTTTGTACTATAGGGTTTAAGCCACTATAATTAGGTCATATGTTTAATCCTATGTATGTATAACAATGTCAGTTGATTAATTACTGTTGTTCAATACAACACTTAAAAAGTTAAAAAAACTTGGAACCCTTCTTCTACAAAGATTCTCACTAACTAGAAGAAGAATGTAATGGAAAGGTTTCCAAACCAAAAACTTCAACTTGTGGGCTATTTTCACTCTCCAAATCTATTGCAAATCTATACCAGTTATCAATGAAATATTGCATTATTGACAACAACAAAAAGTAGGCAGAATTCAGAAACTTTCCAATTTTTAAGGGTGGCTCCAACTTGTAGGGATTTGGAGAGAACTTACAACATAAGGAGGAACTAGTAAAGACCTAAGTTTTGAAGTTCACAATATCAATGAATTCACTGAATCTATTCAGAGTAGTCTCCTTGCAAATTTGCTTCCTCCTCAATAGCAAGCAACATAACCCCTTATGTCAACATTTTTTCATTCCCCAACACATCTCATCCATGTAGCCCAATATAATGAGTCACTTAGCCCAAACTTTGAACAACCTTTACCCACATAGAGTTCAGGATATTAAGAACTTGAACTCTTCAAGGTTATGTATCAAGTTTTAAGGATATTAGAATCCTTTGTCCTGAAGCCTTAAAGTAATAAAGTTTTACAAAATGGTATAACTCCTTTATTGATGCCTTTAGCAAACAACATCGTCATTTGCAGAAAGAACAGAAGCCCCTCTAGCTAGGCTAATCCCTTACAAATCACAGTAATAATATTGGTATCATAACATAGCCAAGATACACAAACCACACAAAGCTGATATTAATAATATTGATATTATAACATAGCCAAGATCACCACTCAATAGAAAACAAGGAGAAAATGGTCAAAAGAAAAATAACTGCATAGCTTGATGGTAAACGCTTGAAACCCCCTTCTTGAAATCCTACAATACCTATACATCTGAATTCACAACACCAACTGCATGGCAAGACGCTCCCACCAATCAAATTACAGAAAGAAAAAATTAAAATACAAGTTATCTAAACTGAGATGCTCTTCGCTAACTAAACACGTCCCTCTCTAAACTGAGGAAAAAACAGTTAGAAAGTTAAGAGCACTTTAAGTGTTAGACTGGAGTTTTATGTCAATCATTGCAAGTTACTAGGCCTACCAGTTGCTGGTATCTGGGTGGCTTGCAGGATGGAATGATAAGCCATCATATCGTTATCAATTGCATTTGATGATGGTGCACCGCCGCCCTTCACCGTTTGCTCCAAAAGGCTGAACTAGAGACATGAATATTTCCATCCTTGTTACATCTCGGTTTGCCTGCAAAAACTTACATGTAAGTAATCATCATGTTTTATTAAATACAAACAAAAAGAACAGATATATAAATGTACATAGTTTACCTCGACAGCAAAAGCGTGCCCAGATCTTGTCATTCCGAGCTTCCATGACCCCTTCAAGATGGTTAGCCCTAATCCTCTGATTAAGTCAGCTATTTCAAGAAAGAAACCCCGTTCCTCACAAAGCATCTGTAAGAATAACCAACCAAACAGATTAAAGAGAGTAATGTAGAAATATATTAGAAGAAAAAAATTTATAAATCAGTAAGTACCTCCACTAGCATCTGACGAGGGATGATTAAGATCCTCAACTATGATAGGGCAAACCATTGATTGTGAACCAACCTCATATGCCCATGTAGCCTCCCTCAAAGTTATCTTTCAATAACAATCCACCTTCTTTACTAACAATCTGCACAATTTATTAAAATAGAAAATGAAAACTTCACATAACATAACTAAATCAGTTGTCTGGCGTATAAATAGTAAATGTGCGGATGATGTTTTACACCTTAGATTCCCCTGTCTGTTTCAGCTTGTCAGCATGCTTTGTTACACTTTGTAAGAAAAGCATGTGTTTGATAGTCCGTTCTAGAAGTGCATCTATACATACACTGTTAAATCATTATAAGAGATGAAAAAAATCAGCACCAAAATGCAATATTTCAATAAGAAAATATGGATTGAAGATAAGGAGAGAGAGGACAAGAAGGGTATATACTTTTGCTCCATTTGGCACAATTTCACGTAACTCTTTCCACGCGATCTTGAATCATTTGGCGATCTTTGGGTGGGGCCTAGGAGTTCTCTCAGGTTTAAGCCTCTTACGATTTGATTTGGAAACTTCATCTGGCAGCAGAGTATCCAGTTGAAATGCTATTTTCACACTTCACATTGCTACCATTCTCCATCCATGAACTAAGTTGAGACCCGTATAATGAAGTAGTTTGAGAACAGTTTCCAGCATCACCTTTGCTACACTCAGACTTAAGAGAAGTTGTTTCCACAACATCTGTTTAACCCCTTGCCTTAGGAAAATCGGTGATGACCCCTGGACAACACGATGCGGCTATAACCTGCTTGCCAGAAGGAGAGGAACAGAGGGCAATATG